>JAQSEC010004143.1:9088462-9251506 GCA_028564925.1 Lithobates sylvaticus | reverse complement strand
CCTCACCCTCTCTACCAGGTACACCATTCCCTCCTCTATCCCGGTTCCCTTCACCCCTCTCAATCTCCCTGTCCCCCCCACCCCTCTCTCTCCCTGTTCCCCCTCTCCTCTCTCCCTACCCCCTCCATCTCTCTCCCTGCCCCCTCTCTCTCCCTGCCCCCCTCTCTCCCTGTCCCCCTCTCTCTCCCTGTCCCTCCCTCTCTCTCCCTGCCCCCTCTCTCTCCCGCCGCCCCTTCCAACCTACTGTGATACAATATAGCCGTGGAGATTACTGCCTCAGGTCCGGTTGAGGCTTGCTTCCACAGCGCCCCCAATTGTCAACGTCTTCTTCTTTCTAAGTATGAGCTTCAATGTAGGTAAGAGTGGTTGGGAAAATCATTGTTTTTTCCCCCTGTCTATCCCTTTGCCCTTATGTTGCTGTGCCTGATCACCTTGCATTCATTGATTTATCTTTTTATAGATAATTTAATCCTGGAATTGCTCCTGATGAGTGGATGAACTCCATGAAACGCGTAGAGCGCTCTTATGCTACCACGTGCAAGCATGTATTTGAAATTCTCCCTGATCATATATTTTATCTACAATGTTTTATCCTTCAATCAATTGAAGATCATTTATGTTATTTCTAATGGTGTACCTCATAGCAATGTATATATTACCTGTAGATCATATTGTAATGTATGTGTCCATATATGAAATACAAGATATCCAATTGATATTATTGTTATTTATGGTATATTGTTTATTTCTAACCCTTTATATAGATAAGGAATTGTCAAACATGTCCTTGCACAAATACTTTGCAGCTATGCTTCATATAAAGTCCCATTTTTTTGCCCTCTCTCCAATACATTACCAGGGATGGAGGCAGATTAATCTAAACACTCATTGCCTCATATAAAGTCCCAAATCCCCCCTCCCCCCACATTGACTCGCTACAGGATTGTTTACATTTTGGTATGCAAATATATGACCTGACTGTGTTGATGAGGGAGTCATGCACTTTTCTTTCCTTCAGCTCATGGAAATGTGCAGACCTTTTAACAAGCTCTCCAAGTTGATGCTTTGGCATCTCCAGATCTGTGTTTTGGCCCCAATTTTTTTTTAGAGTGGTGGTTTGAAGTTTCCTGCTTCTCTTCGAGGGTGTTCTTGTGAGTTGTTAAATGTCCTCTTTGGTTACCCACCCCTCTTTGTTGCACTGCTTTGTGACATCCCTACGGTCAAGAACATGTCAAAGAAAGGGATTTGATGGTGTGTAGGCCAAACATGTTATTGTTTTTATTCTTTCACAGGCAGGCCAAAGGTGTCAATATGAAACCACCATGTGCATGTCTGCTGCGTGTATATAATCTATTTCCCTAATTTTAGGCTGGTAGCTGTATGTAACCCATTTAAAAAAAAAATTCTTGAAGAGCCAAAGGCTTTAGTAGGGAATGTGTATGTAAGTGTATTGTTCTCAGGAGTGTTCTCCGCCAGACAGGTGAAAGCTAGTCCTGTCCTTCTATGCTGAAATGATGTCAGTCCCAGTCCAGGAAGAGCGAGCAATGTCGCGTGGGAGCAGGATGGATGGATGGAAGGTAGGAAATTGAACATAGAGTACTTCAGAACATCAGGAGGATAATATTTAATGACATGCAGTCAAACAGAGAGGGCCGGAACGAACGGAGCGCAGGGCAATGTAGGGGAGGGACGGACATGACGGTGTGTCTAGTTACACACCAGGGAAAAGTTAAGGGGGGTGGTTAGGCAGGTTGGCCAATAGGAGATGGGGGGAGCGGCAAGATAAAAAGGGGGCGTGACCGAGCAGAGTCATTCGGTCTTCTGGAAACACAAGAGGAGGCAGTTTTTATACACTGCTCCTCTGCTTGAATCCAAGATGGCGGATCGGGACCTCGTGGAGCGCTTGTGGGCCGCGGCGGCCTCGAGGGGAATGGAATGGCTGAGGGATCAGGTTGCGGCCGTGCTGGCCGAGAACCAGGACCGGGATGCCGGTGGACGGAGCATGGAGGAAGGAGGACCAGCAGAGGACGGCGGGACTCATCCAGGAGCCCAAGGGGGGATCATTCCACTCCCCCAGCAAAACAAGCACAGACAGACTTTCGTCCTCTGACCTCCCATGTTGTGGGGCCGCTACCACTTGGGGATCCACTGGCTCCCTGGACTGCTCCGCTGCTGCGGTCTGCGAGCGTGTCCGCCGCCTCGCCGCCTGGCTCCCCTTCTCGTTAGCCTGTTGCAGATCGCGTCTCATGCCCGCCACAAATTCTGGCTCCTGCCTTCCCTGGTCGCATAGCCCAGACAGGAGGTCCCACAGGTCCCTGCAATAGGTTTTCAGGGACTCTATTGCCACCCGAAACTCGCCACGCTTGCCGCTACTGGCCTTGTCCCTTCTTTTCCGCAACTCCGTAAGGACTTTCATACGGCCACTGAAGGCCAGGGTGGCCTTTTCAATTAGGTCCATGACCGGGTCTTTCTCTTCAGCAACTTCGCTGCATTCTCACCTGGCTGAGGCCCAATCCAGTCCAGCAACTGGAACTGGGTCCCCAGAAACAGACGCTCCTCCCTGGACAGGTCTTTCACTCCAGGGAGGGCTTGCACATCACCAGGCCGGGGAGGCCTCCCAGAGCCTGGGCTCGCTGAGGCCATGGTGCCTCCTTCCTTCTCCACAGCACTGCAGGAGCTCCAACCACTGCTTCCTCCTCCAACGCAACTCACTAGCTCCACTTCCTGCAGTGGTTGGAGCTGGAATTACACACAAGATTGGACACAAGAGGGATTTATTTTATTAATTATTAAAACTGCTGCAGACAAAACATACATACATTAAATAATACATAAAGAAAAATAGCCACACTCTGGCACAAAAAACTGGAAAAACAAAGAAGCACAAGGAGACTTAGGCTGCTCCAAAGGGGCCCCTCTCATACGGCCGGTCCGGTCACTAGGGACACTAAGACTATTTACATTATATACAAAAATATACACTATATACAAACTATACAAATTTCTACAACCCATGGACCCACCCCCCCCCCCCCCACCCCCTACACACACCACCACCCCTACACTCTAACCTAACCCCTACACTCTAACCTAACCCCCACACCAACTATACACCAACACACTACACTATACACCCGAATGAAGAAGGCAGTACAGTATGCAGTGGAGCGGGACGCCTCCTGTTCACAAAAACAAAAACAAAAAGGGCCCTACGGGGGGTGTAGGACAGGAAGAACCACCACCTCAGGAGAGAGGGCCGGGGGATCCTCAAGGAGGCCTGAAGGAGAAACCCCTCCATAACCTAGCACTCCTCTCCATTCCAACCCTCTCGCCTTCAAGCTGCCTCACCTTCACCAGTTCCCGAAAGATACCACCCACCACCTCATGCACGGGCAGGCTTTTATCCCTAGTGGTCACTAAACACCGAGCGTGCCAAGTGTAATAGAGGCAAACTGTACTAACTAAAAACAGTGATGACAAATCAAACCCACTGCGTATCCTAAAGTCACCATACACCCGCTCCGGAAAGGCCAGGGCCTGGAGGCGGGGATAGCCTATGGCATCCCCAACCCCCGCCAGAACCTCCGAGTTGAAAGGGCACTCGACCAAGAAGTGGTCCATGGTCTCGAGCACCCCACCACATTCTGGGCGAGGACAACCTCTGTCATCTAAGTTCCGATTTTTCAAGTTCGCCCTGACGTATAGGCGTCCATGGAACGCCCTCCACGCCAGGTCCCAGAACTTCGCCGGAATTCTCGCGGAATTCAAGAGGGCTAACCCCTCCCTGAGGACCCTGTCCGGGCAGTCCCTTAAGGCCAGTGGTCTCAAAAAGTCCGAGGCCATGACCCTTGAGTACAACTCACGTCGACCCAAGGAGCCCACCTCAAGGGCAGTTATCCTCCACTGCCTTAGTACTTTCAGCGCTGTTGGAACATAGTGCAGGAGGTACCCATGGGACCTATGAAGGTCACCTGGATGTCCCTCCCCCTCCCAGCTACCCAAGAACAGCAAAAAACAGCTCTTACATGAAGGCTCCCACAGAAGAGGCACATCCACAAAGATGGACTGCAGTTTGAATTTCACAAACACAGTAGTGAAAAACACCACTGGGTTGATCATGTCCAAACCGCCATGCCTCCTCTGCCGGTACGTGACCTCTCTCTTGATCAAATTCATTCTGTTTCCCCACAAAAGTAGAAAAAACAGACTGTAGATCCGCGTATAGAGAGACGCCGGCAACAGACAGACGTAGCTGACATACAGAAACTCAGGCAACAGATAAGTCTTGATCAGGCTTACCCTTTCCCGAAGGGACAGTTTCCAGCCCTTCCAAGCATTCACCTTCCGAGTGGCACCCACTAGCCTGCGCTCCCAGTTCAGTTTGGGATAGTCATCCAGGCCAAAATGGATGCCTAAGATCTTTACCTCTGGCTGGGGAACACGTCCGGAAGGGCGAATTGCTCGCCCTCCTTCCACATCCAGAGAACCTCACTCTTATCCCAGTTGACAAGCGAACCCGACGCCTCGGAGTAGCCCCCAATCTGTGTTTCCACAAACTGGGCCTCCTCTCGGCTAGACACTACTACCGAGACGTCATCCGCATAGGCCACCACCCTCACTGCCAGACCTGAACCACTGCAGGGCTCCACCGGTACCCCCCCCCAGACGCTCGCAGTCAAGCCTTCTCACAAAGGGGTCTACTGCAAAGACGTAGAGCAGGGGACTTAGTGGGCAACCCTGCCTGACCCCAGAGCCCACAGGAAGGGAGGGACCCACCCAACCGTTGACAAGAGGGAAGCTCTCCGCCCTCCTATACAAAGTCTGGAGCCAAATGATGAACTGGGCGGGCAAACCGTACCGCCTCAGCAGAAGCCACAGGCACCCGATCAAAGGCCTTCGTCTGATCTAATGCCAACAGATACCTCTCGTCGCCCGTTGCCCTGCACCTTTCCACGGCCTCCCGGACGCTCAGGACAGCCACTGCGCCGGAAACTGCCCAGTGCTGGGACGCGGAAAGTAACTTGTCCGCTACTGTGGACGTACGCCAGAACAAGATCTTTGCCAGTATCTTTCTATCCGTGGTGAGGAGGGCAATAGGGCGCCAATTGTCCACCACGGACGGATCTTTGCCCTTTGACAAGAGGATCAAGGCCGACCTTCTCATCGAGGGAGGGAGCAGGCCCATAGCCAAACATTCATTGAACACCTCCCTCAGATGAGGAGCCAAAAGGCTCTTAAAGGCTTTGTAAAACTCCGCCGTGAGCCCATCAGGCCCAGATGACTTTTTCAACGACAGAGAGTCTATGGCCCGCTCTACCTCGGCCACCGAGATCAACCCTGTCAAAGAGTCGGAGAGATCAGGCTCCACATCAAGCGGAGTCTCATCAAGAAAGGCCCTGGCCTTCTCCAGATCCAAAGGCTTCCTCTGGAGGATGTCTGAAAAGTGAGCTCTGACGACCCCCAGGATCCCTGACCTGGACCGCACCAGGGACCCAGAGGAATCCTTCAGTCCATGTACAACCTTCCCACTCACCGCGTCCCCACAGTTCTTATAGGGATCTGGGGAGGTACATTTCCCATATTCCCTCTCAAGGACCAGGGAGGCGAGACGGTCATACTGACATTCCTATATCCGTAGCTTCAGGTTGGATATCTGTTCCTGGGGCCCACCAGAGGAGACCAGGCGGTCCAGCTGCCTACGCAACCTCTGGTAAGCCCAGTACCTGGAAACAGCCCGGTACCTAGAGACCCTATGAAAGAAACCCTCAGATCTCTTCTTCACCACCTCCCACCATTCCTGGCGAGGGCAGCCGCTCTCAAGGAGCGAGGTTTGATCCGTAAAAAAGGCCTCATAGGCTTCCCTGACCTCAGGGTCCTCAAGTAGCGTCCCATTCAGGCGCCACAAGCCCCGACCTCTCTGGGGGGTGTCGGCAACATTCAGGGTAACAGATACCATACAGTGATCGGAGAACTCCACCGCCTGCAGCCCTGGGGCCGCGAAGGAAGAGTCCCCCCTTAAAAAAAAACTATCTAACCTACTCCTACTGCTACCTCGGGCGTATGTAAAACCCGTGAGGTTGGGGAAGTGCCGGATATGCACATCCACCAACCCAGCCTCCCTCACTACACTATTCAAAAAAATGCTATCGTATCCCAGAGGGGCTGAGGCACCTGCCCGGTCCTTTGACCTGGTGACCATGTTGAAGTCACCACCAAAGACCACCTGCTCGGATGTGAACAGGTATGCTTTAACTGCCGCAAGGAGGCTCTTCCTCTTGCTCTGGGGCCCATAAAAGTTTATGAGCCGGAGGAATTGCCCCCTCACGACGGCGTCCACCACCAGGCATCTACCAATCTCCACCTCAATAACCCGACGGCAAGCCACCGGGCCGGTCTTAAAAAGGACCGCAACACCACTGCAGGGCTCAGCCGCAAGAGACCAGAGGGAGGGCCCGCACCTCCACTCCCTCTTCGCTAGGTGCATCTCTGCCACAGATGCCAGCCAGGTCTCCTGCAAAAACAAAATGTCAGCTTCAACACGGCTGAGAAAACTAAAGGCTGTAAAACGAGCCACCGCAGATCGCACACTCGCGACACTAATCGGTGCAAGGCGAATTGGAGAGGGTACCGCCATCCTTTGAGATTGGACCGTACTCTCTTCTGCATGTACCACACCTCAAACCTCGTCCTCGGAGTCCGAGGACAAGTCCTCAAATCTCCCCTTCGTGACCGGCACCGGACTAGTGCCACCAAGCCCAGCCCTGCTGGGACCCGGCTGGGAAACCGAACCCACCTCCCGCCCCCCCGGCCTTGGGGCATTTTTGCGGCCCCCTAATTGGCCGCGTCGTATCCATCATTTCCTCCCCAGATGATGGACAGGAAGGATAGGGAACAAGGGGACGAGGAGAAGGGGGAGGGGGGAAGAGGGAAGGGGAGGGGGAGGAAGGGGGAGGGGGGGCCAAAGCACCCCTGGGGGTGACCGTTCTGCTGTTGTTGAGATGCAAGAACCGCAGGTCCCTCGTATGGAGCAGAGTACTAGCGCCGCTATACCTTCTGGTGAACTGCCAAGCACCAGCGGCCTAGTACACTCTGGACGTACATCCAGCATCCAGCACTGCAGTATCACGTGGTGACGTGGCGAGTCCCATAAGTGCAGTTCAAGCTGGCGAGGTGGCAAGCACAAGTAGTGTCCCGCTGCCACCAAGAAGAAGACAAAGGTAGGCCTGTTGATCCCATAGTGTCCTTCCTGCAGAATTCGCCAATCCTGATTAGGTGCCCACCACTTCTGCAAAACCCGTACTTCCCCCATTCACTGGCCAACCCGGTATTCAGGTGGAAACAGCTGATTTTAAGCCACCCGATTTTTTTTCGTTGTTTTTCACGGAAGATCTCTAAAATTAAGAAAATCGCACCCCGGCCCTTTTAGCCCAAAATGGGTCCAAAATGACCAAATCGCACTACTGGCCTTTTTAGCCTAAAATGGGTCCAAAATAACCAAAATCGCACTGCCAGCCTTTTAGCCCAAAATGGGTCCAAAATGACCAAAATCGCACCCCCAGCCCTTTTACTGCAAACGCATATCGTCCTCGCATTGCCATTCTAGTGATGCAAGCACGATACACATTCACAGGGCATTTCCAATATGCACTCCATAGCATGCAGTTTGCGATGGGAAATGTGCAGATGTGAATGCAGCTTTATTGTTTGACACCCCAAACAAATTTTTTTTTTTCAAGTGACAAAACGTGCACAGAAAATACATGCATTTCAGACATGTGCTGTGCTCCTTGCCCCCCTCTCTCTCTCCCTGCCCCCCTCTCTCTCTCTCTCTCCCTGCCCCTCCTTATCTCTCCCTGCCCCCTCTCTCTCTCCCTCCCTGCCCCCTCCTTCTCTCTCTCCCTGCCCCCTCTCTCTCTCTCTCCCCCCCACTTTCCCCTCCCTCTCTCTCTCTGCCCCCTCTCTCTCTCTCTCCCTAACCGCCCTCCCTCTCTCTCTTCCTGCCCCCTCCCCTCTCTCTCCCTGCCCCCTCCCTGCCCCCTCCCCCTCTCTCCCTGCCCCCCTCCCCCTCTCTCTCTCTGCCCCCTCCCCCTCTCTCTCTCCCTGTCCCCCCTCCCCTCTCTCCCTGTCCCCCTCTCTCACTCCCTGCCCCCCTCTCCCTCTCCCTGCCCCCCTCTCTCTCCCTGCCCCCCTCTCTCTCCCTGTTCCCCTCTCTCACTCTCCCTGACCCCCTCCCTCTCTCTCAGCTCTGCCCATTATGAGGGGTTCCCACTAGAGTTGAGCGGACACCTGGATGTTCGGGTTCGGCGGGTTCGGCCGAACTTCGGAAAAAAGTCCGGGTTCGGGACCGAACTTGACCCGAACTTGACCCCGAACTCCGAACCCCATTGAAGTCAATGGGGACCCGAACTTTTGAAGACTAAAATGGCTGTAAAAAAGTCATGGAAAGGGCTAGAGGGCTGCAAATGGCAACAAAATGTTGTTAAGAGCATGGCAAGTGCTCTGCAAACAAATGTGGATAGGGAAATAACTTAAAATAACATAAAAAAATAAAAAATTTAAATAAAATGCTGGAGGCCCCCTTCTCAGCAGAAGAGGTACAGGAAGTAATTAAGAACCTCAGAAACTCAACAGCACAATGCCGCACATATGGTGGGAATACCCCAGAATACGCACTTTCTGGAAAAATTATTCAATTTAATGGATAAGATAGTGGGAAAATAAAATACTTGGAAATTAAAAAAATGAAAAAATTATAATCTTGACCTATTCTTGACGAGGTCCATATGGAGTAGGAGGTTGAGGTGGCGGTGGATGTGGCGGTGGATGTGGAAGCGGCGGTAGAGGAGGACGAGGTAGCCAACACTGGTTCAAAAATACAACAATGGCTGGGTAAGGCTAGTGGTAAATGATGTGCCGAATTCTGTCCCCCGTCGCATAGTGTCCGCCCTGTACTGCGCTTGCTCAGTACGTAGGACAAGGGGATTTTGAAACTCTCCGAAGACGATGCGCGGTGACTCCAGGTTCAAGCCACATCATCCGAGGTTGAAGCCTAGCCAAGCGAGCCTGTGAGGGGCCCTGTTACTATGTGCTACCATATGTCCACTTGGATGGTGGGGCTTGAACCTGCACTCACTGCCCAGGCGACGTTCATCTTTGGAGATTTTGTGAATCTCCTTGTCCTCCGTTTTGCGCAAGCACTGCGCCTGCACAGTAAGTGGCCGGACACTAGCCGATGGCCAGTCCAGACAGTTTTTGTCAGAACACCGGTATACGTGTCTATTCTGCACAAGGTACGGACAAGTCCTGTGGGATCCATGCCTGGTTCATTTTAATGAACGTGAGCTTGTCCACATTGGCTCTGGACAGGCGGCTGCGCTTGTCTGTGACAACGCCCCCTGCCGTGCTAAATACACGTTCAGATAATACACTGGCTGCGGGGCAGGCCAGCACCTCCAAGGCGTAAAGGGCAAGCTCAGGCCATGTGTCCAATTTGGAGACCCAGAAGTTGAAGGGGGCAGACCCGTCATTCAGTACGTGTAGGCGTGTGCACACATACTGCTCCACCATGTTGGTGAAATGCTGCCTCCTGCTAAGACGTTCCATCTCAGCTGGTGGTGCTGGTTGTTGTGGCGTGCTGACAAAGCTATTCCACATTTCGGCCATGCTAACCCTGCCTTCCGAGGTGCTGGTGGTGCCCCGGCTGCGTTGGCGACCTTTTTCTTCTCCTCTGCCTTCGCATTGTGCTTCCACCGTACCCCCGCTGCCAAGTGGGAATGCCACCAGCAGCGCGTCTACCAGCGTGCGCTTGTACTCGCGCATCTTACGATCACGCTCCAGTGAGGTAATTTAGGATGGCACGTTGTCCTTGTAACGGGGATCCAGCAGGGTGGCCACCCAATAATCAGAACCAGTTAAAATGTGGGCAACTCGGCGGTCGTTGCGGAGACACTGCAGCATGTAATCGCTCATGTGTGCCAGGCTGCCCAGAGGCAAGGAAAAGCTGTCCTCTGTGGGAGGTGTATCGACTGTGTCCGCTGTATCCCCCCAGCCACGCACCAGTGATGGACATGAGCTGGTCTGGGTGCCACCCTGCTGTGAACATGGTTCCTCCTCCTCCATCTCCTCCTCATCCTCCACCTCGTCATCCTCCAGAACTGTGCCCTTGCTGCCGGACAATTGTGTACCTGGCGCTTGTTGGTGCAGGAACCCACCCTCGTAGCCACTTGTAAATAACTGCCCTGAAAGCCTTGGAAATGAACCCTCTTCCTCCTCCTCCTCCTCCTGTGCCACATCCTCTTCCATCATCGCCTGAAGAGTTTTTTCAAGGAGGCATAGAACTGGGATAGTAACGCTGAGAACGGCGTCATCGGCACTGGCCATGTTGGTGGAGTACTCGAAACAGCCCAACAAGGCACACAGGTCTCGCATGGAAGCCCAGTTATTGGCGGTGAAGTGGTGCTGTTCCGCAGAGCGACTCACGCGTGCGTGCTGCAGCTGAAGCTCCACTATCGCCTGCTGCTGCTCGCACAGTCTGGCAAGCATGTGCAAGGTGGAGTTCCAACTTGTGGGCACGTCACATATGAGACGGTGAGCAGGAAGGCCGAAGTTATGCTGCAGCGCTGACAGGCGTGCAGCAGCAGGGTGAGAGCGCCGAAAGTGCGCACAGACGGCCCGCACTTTCTGCAGCAGCTCTGGCATATCGGGGCAATTCTTAAGGAACCTCTGGACCACCAAGTTCAGCACATGCGCCAGGCAAGGGATGTGCATCAAACCGCCTAGGCCCAGAGCTGCTACGAGATTTCACCCGTTATCGCACACCACCAGGCCGGGCTTGAGGCTCACTGCCACCAACCACTCATCGGTCTGTTGTTCCATGTCCCTCCACAACTCCTGCGCGGTGTGGGGTTTTTCCCCCAAACAGGAAAGTTTTAAAACTGCCTGCTGTCATTTAGCCCTGGCTGTGCTGAAGTTGGTGGTGAAGGTGTTACGCTGACCGAATGAGGAGGCGGTAGAGGATGAGGAGGCGGAGTAGGAGGAGTTAGCAACAGGAGGCAAACTGAAGTGCCCTGCAATCCTCGGTGGTGGAAGGACATGCGCCAAACTGCTATCCGCCTCAGGCCCAGCCGCCACTACATTTACCCAGTGTGCTGTTAGGGAGATATAACGTCCCTGACCGTGCTTACTGGTCCACGCATCCGTAGTTAGGTGGACCTTGCCAAAGATGGCGTTGCGCAGTGCACACCTGATTTTGTCCCCCACTTGGTTGTGCAGGGAAGGGATAGCTCGTCTGGAAAAGTAGTGGCGGCTGGGCACAACGTACTGTGGGACAGCGAATGACATCAGCCTTTTAAAACTCTGCGTCTCCACCAGACGGAATGACAGCATTTCAAAGGCGAGGTATTTTGAAATGCTGGCATTCAGGGCCAGGGATCGCGGGTGGCTAGGGGGGTACTTCCTCTTCCGCTCCAGTGTTTGGGAAATAGAGAGCTGAATGCTTCCATTGGACATTGTGGAGATGGTTGGTGACCCAGGTGGTAGTGTTGCTGGCAGATCCTCTGTTTGCGGGTTGGCAGGTGCCACTGTCACTACATAGGTGGATGAAGAGGCCGAGACTGCAGCAGAAGAGGAAGCAGGAGGAGCCAGAGACCTTTCTTGGTTTTGGAGGTGTCTACTCCACTGCATCTCGTGCTTTGCACTTAGATGCCTGGTCATGCAGGTTGTGCTCAGGTTGAGAACGTTTATGCCTCGCTTCAGGCTCTGATTGCACAGCATGCAAACCACTCGTGTCTTGTCATCAGCACATTGTCTTAAGAACTGCCACACTAGGGAACTCCTTGGACCTGGCTTTGGTGTGCTCGGTCCCTTGCTGCATTGGGCAGTAGCAGACGTACTGTCTAGGGGACGGACGCTCCGCTTTTGCACCCTGCTCCCTCTTCTGCTGTGCTGGTGGCTCTGTGCGACCACCGCCTCTTCCTCCGAACTACACTGGTCACCTGCATGACGTTGATTTCATGTGGGGTCAAGGACCTCATCGTCCTCCACATCATCTTCCACCCAGTCTTCACCACTGCCCTCCTTGTCGGTCTGCACAATGGCGAAAGCAGCAGCAGTTGGCACCTGTGTTTCGTCATCATCCGAGACGTGCTGCGATGGTCCTCCCATGTACTCATCATGAAACATAAGTGGTTGGGCATCGGTGCACATAATCTCTTCCACTTCTGGGGCAGGGCTTGGTGGATGGCCCTGGGAAACCCTGCTAACAGAGTCATCAAAAAGCAGAAGAGACTGCTGCATGATTTGGGGCTCAGACTGATTGGCTGATTTGCAAGGGGGTGAGGTGAAAGACTGATGGACATTGGCTGCAGGTGCCAACTCTGAACTTTCATCAGGAGACTGGGTGGGAGACAATGTAAAGGAACCAGAGGCACTGTCAGCAACCCAATCTACTATTGCCTGTACTTGTCCTGGCCTCAACATTCGTACAGCCTCATTAGGCGCGCCGAAATACCGCTGCAGGCTCTGTCGCCTACTCGCACCTGAGGAAGGTGTTTCACTAGTGCGTGTAGCTGGCACAGATCAAGCACGTCCTCTCCCTGCAACAGGAGCGCCACCAGCAGCACCACGACCTGGGCCACGTCCCCTTTTTGATGATCTCCTCATATTTTCAAAATTTATGATCTCGCCCTAAATGGGTGTTTTTGCAATATCTTGAAATATGCGTGTATCTCAAAAACTGCTAAACTGCAGAAAATGCTATTGGGAAAAAAAAATGTCACTACAATTTTTTTTTTGGGACAGCACAATAGAAGAAATATCGATCGATTGTATGTCACACTCCTGCACAAAGCACTGAAATATTTTATTTTTTGTCAATAGCAGAATACACGTACAGTGTCTAAAGCATGTATGAACATGCAGAAAATGCTATTGGAAAAAAAATGCACAAATTGCAGCAGAATTTAATTTTTTTGCAATGTTTTTCCAATAGCAGAATACACCCACAGTATGTAAAGCGTGTATCTCAAAAACTGCTAAACTGCAGAAAATGCTATTGGGAAAAAAAAATGTCACTACAATTTTTTTTTTGGGACAGCACAATAGAAGAAATATCGATCGATTGTATGTCACACTCCTGCACAAAGCACTGAAATATTTAATTTTTTGTCAATAGCAGAATACACGTACAGTGTCTAAAGCGTGTATGAACATGCAGAAAATGCTATTGGAAAAAAAAATGCACAAATCGCAGCAAAATTAAATTTTTTGCAAGGTTTTTCCAATAGCAGAATACACCCACAGTATGAAAAGCGTGTATCTCAAAAACTGCTAAACTGCAGAAAATGCTATTGGAAAAAAAATAAAAAGAAATTCACAGCAAAATAATTTTTTTTCAATGATTTTCCAATAGCAGAATACACACAGAGTATTTTTTTTTTCTTACTAAAATATACAGTGCAGTGATGCTGCACTGAACATGCAGAAAATGCTATTGGAAAAAAAAAAAAAAAAAACACAGCAAAATTAAATTTTTTTTTGCAATTTTTTTCCAATAGCAGAATACACACAGAGTATGGTGTATCTCTTACTAAAAAATGCAGTGAAGTGATGCTGCACTGAGCTTGCAGGTAAAACTAATATTTTGTCTGGCACAGGCCTCATGGCACTGTTAAAAGACTGTGCACTGCACCCCAGCCAGGGTACAATTGATTTAGGAATCTCTTGAATAATAATTCTCTCTGCCTCTTTCTTTTCCTTAATAAAGACACTCTCTAGTCTACTCTAGCTATGTAGATCGCTCACTGATATAACTAATTTGAAGAAAATTTAAGGAATGTGACTGACTGACTGACTGACTTTATCAGACTAACTCCTAAAATCCTCTCTGAGCAGCACAGGAACCTGTCTATAGCAGAGTGACGCTGTGTGCTGTGTGTCTGTACTATATATAGAGGCTGGGTCACATGCTGCACTGCCCAATCACAGCCATGCCATTAGTAGGCATGGCTGTGATGGCTTCTAAGGGCACACTAGTGAAACTAGCGTCGATTGGCTGCCCGGCAGCTTATAAAAGGCGCCAATACCTCGCCGAACACCGGACCCGAACCCGAACATACAGCCCATAGTTCGGGTGCGGGTCCGGGACCCGGACACCCAAAAGTCCGGTACGGACCCGAACTGTACAGTTCGGGTCTGTACACTCACTCTGCTCATTATGAGGGGTTCCCAACAACCATGTGCTGAGTTCACGTGTATGAACAATAGCGCTGCCCATTATGAGGGGTTTCTACAATCCCTGTGCAGAGCTTCAGGGTCTATACACCGACTCTGCCCATTATGAGGTGTTCCCATCAACCCTATGCTGAGTTCCCAGTTCTCTACACCTGCTGGGCCCAATATAAGGGGTTCCCACAATCCCTGTGCTGAGTTCCCAGTTCTCTACACCTGCTGGGCCCCAACATAAGAGGTTCCCACAATCCCTGTGCTAAGTTCCCAGGTCTGTTCACCTGCTGGGCCCATTATGACGGGTTCCCACCAGCCCTGTGCTGATTTCCCTGGTCTGTACACCCACTCTGCCCATTTTGAGGGGGTCCCACCAACCCTAGGCTGAGTTTCCAGGTCTGTAAACTTGCTGGGCACATTTTGAGGGGTTCCCACAATCCCTGTGCTGAGTTCCCGGGTCTGTACACCCACTGATCCCATTATGAGGGGTTACCATCATTCCTGAGCTGAGTTCCTGGGTCTGTACACCCACTAATCCCATTATGAGGGGTTCCCACAATCCCTGTGCTGAGTTTGTGGGTCTGTACACCCACTCTGTTATCATGGGTTCCCACCAAACCTGTGCCAAGTTCCCAGGTCTGTACCCCAGCTCTGCCCATTATGAGGGGTTCCTACCAAACCTTTGCCGAGTTCCCAGGTCTGTATACCAGTTCTGCCCATTATAAGGGGTTCCCACAAGCCCTGTGCTGAGTTCCCAGGTTTCTAAACCCACTGATCCCATTATGAGTGGTTCCCATCATTCATGTGCTGAGTTCCTGGGTCTGTACACCCACTCTACCCATTATGAGGGGTTCCCACAAACCATGTGCTGTTTTCCTATGTCTGCACACCAGCTCTGCCCATTATGAGGGGTTCCTACAATCCCTGCGAGGGGTTAGCGGGTCTGTACATCCTCTCTGCCCATTAAGAGGGGTTTACACCAACCCTATGCTGAGTTCCCAGGTCTGTACACCCACTCTGCCCATTATGAGGGGTTCCCTCCAAACCTGTGCTGAGTTCTTAGGTCTGTACACCTGCTGGGCCCATTGACTGCACCTGAATCGAGTCAGCACTTTGGGCACTTTGGGCATTGTATTGTTTTACATCTTTGGCTGATTGTGGTTGTTTCCAATTTCCGGAGCTGTGATGCGCTCCAGAGCCCTCCCTCCTCCCCCCGTCCCTATGGTCTGGGCGTTGTGGTCGGGCCCCCTTGCGCATCGACGCCACGCCCCGTGCTCCATACGCCTGACGTCACTTGTTGGCACCTTGCTTCGACGTGTCGAGCATCCATCTGCACTCACCATGAGGTAGGTTTAAATGTCGGCTGCCGAATGTGACTAGCTGTTTGGACGCCAACGCAGCCTTTCCCCCTGACTTTGCAGCGTGATGTAGGTGGTACTGCGGCTACATATGGCCACAGTTAACACACGTTGGTTGAGCCGTTCCCTTCACAATTTGCAACCACATGTACCTTGGTTGACAGACACCCCCTCCCCCCTTTTCAATGCAGGTAATTATTGTTTGCTGTTTTTCATTTATTATTATTATTCATTCACTTGATTTTATCCCCCACCTTGTCACTATCCTTGGCACTATGTGAACCTAACCCACTGGGCTTGGTTACACAGCTCCCTTCACTTACTGCTTTCACTTATTAGTTCTATCACACCCCTGGGCTGTAATTCCACCTTTCTGCCTATGTGCAGACATGTTTATACATTTACTTTAATTACTCTTTCACAGAAGTACTCTGGAAATATTTTACACATGTTACCCTGGAGATCACAGTTCCATAGATGTGTCACTTCCAACCTAATGTGATACAATATAGCCGCTTCCACAGCACCCCCAATTGTCAACGTTTTCTTCTTTCTAAGTATGAGCTTCAATGTAGATAAGAGTGGTTGGGAAAATCATTGTTTTTCCCCCTGTCTGTCCCTTTGCCCTTATGTTGCTGTGCCTGATCACCTTGCATTCACTTATTTATCTTTTTATAGATAATTTAATCCTGGAATTGCTCCTGATGAGTGGATGAACTCCATGAAACGCGTAGAGCGCTCATATGCTACCACCTGCAAGCATGTATTTGGAATTCTCCCTGATCATATATTTTATCTACAATGTTTTATCCTTCAATCAATGGAAGATCATTTATGTTATTTCTAATGGTGTACCTCATAGCAATGTATCTATTACCTGTAGATCATATTGTAATGTATGTGTCCATATATGAAATACAAGATATCCAATTGATATTATTGTTATCCATGGTATATTGTTTATTTCTAACCCTTTATATAGATAAGGAATTGTCAAACATGTCCTTGCACAAATACTTTGCAGTTATGCTTCATGTAAAGTCCCATTTTTTTGCCCTCTCTCCAATACATTACCAGGGATGGAGGCAGATTAATCTAAACACTCATTGCCTTATATAAAGTCCCAAATCCCCCCTCCCCCCGCATTGACTCGCTACAGGATTGTTTACATTTTGGTATGCAAATATATGACCTGACTGTGTTGATGAGAGAGTCATGCAGTTTTCTTTCCTTCAGCTCATGGGAATGTGCAGACCTTTTAACAAGCTCTCCAAGTTGATGCTTTGGCATCTCCATATCTGTGTTTTTTTTAGAGTGGTGGTTTGAAGTTTCCTGCTTCTCTTCTAGGGTGTTCTCGTGAGTTGTTAAATGTCCTCTTTGGTTACCCACCCCTCTTTGTTGCACTGCTTTGTGACATCCCTACGGTCAAGAACATGAAGAGCTGTGTGACTCAATGAACTCAAAGAAAGGGATTTGATGGTGTGTAGGCCAAACATGTTATTGTTTTTATTCTTTCACAGGCAGGCCAAAGGGGTCAATATGAAACCACCATATGCATGTCTGCTGCGTGTATATAATCTATTTCTCTAATTTTAGGCTGGTAGCTGTATGTAACCCATTTAAAAAAAAAAATTCTTGAAGAGCCAAAGGCTTTAGTAGGGAATGTGTATGTAAGTGTATTATTCTCAGGAGTGTTCTCCGCCAGACAGGCGAAAGCTAGTCCTGTCCTTCTATGCTGAAATGATGTCAGTACCAGTCCAGGAAGAGCGAGCAATGTCGCGTGGGAGCAGGATGGATGGAAGGTAGGAAATTGAACATAGAGTACTTCAGAACATCAGGAGGATAATATTTAATGACATGCAGTCAGACTGCTCAGAACCTACTTTAAGCCGGCCATAGACGGATTTAAATTTGCTGGTTTAGCAGGAACTGCCTTTAATTCTGGGAGGCTATTGTTGTGGAAACTGGACCCAATGCAGAGGGGTAATTGCTGGTATTGACAGGGCTGCTATTAGAAATCACAGGGCCCCATGCAGCCTACCTGATGGGGCCCCATAAAAGCCTGCCCCCTAGGGTGCCCACGTGTCCCGGATTTCCCGGGATTGTCCCTTAATTAATATCTGTGTCCCGTGTCCCGGGCACATTCATTCCGGGACAATACAGTGTCCCGGAATGAAATAAGGACACAAAGCCGCAGTAATAAACATTGCTGAATGGGTTGCTAGGGCCTCCCCGCCTCGCGTCTAGCAACAGCGCCCTGAGTCCACCCACCTCCGCCTCCGGCCGCAGCAGCAGGGAGAGAGAAAGAGCAGCCAAAGAGCGTCTTCTGTATCTCCTCCTCCTGAGTCCTGAGGGCGGCTTCTTATTGTTGCTGGCCCACCCACCACCTGTAGCACAGAGCCTTGGAGCACTTTCTTTGGCTACTGTGATAGGTGACTGATAGGTCACGGTCACGCTGGTGGTGGGTGGTGACAGAAGTCCTCCGACGGCCGCTGCTGTACCATCCTCCGGATAATCCCTGGTGTCAGTGTGGGGCAGCGGGTGACAGCCAGCTCAGTGCAGCTGCCCTAGAAGAGGGGAGATCTGCAAACTGCTCCATCCAGCATGCCTGCCTGGGCAAGCTTGTGACACTCACCGGGAAGCCACTGACTGTGAGCCCCCCCCTGGACCTTCCAAGTGAGTGAGCTGAGCACTGTCACTAACCAGACCCTGACCCCTCTCTCTGCTCCCCTCCCCCTCTCTCCCTGTCTCCCCTCTCTCTCTCCCTGTCCCCCCTCTCTCTCCCTGTCCCTCTCTCTCTCTCCCCCTGCCCCCCTCTCTCTCTCCCTGCCCCCTCTCCCTGCCCCCCATTCTCCCCCTGCCCCCCCTCTCTCTCTCCCTGCCCCCCGCCCCCTCTCTCTTTCTCCCTGCCCCCTCTCTCTCCCTGTCCCACTACTCTCTCTCTCCCTGTCCCCCTACTCTTTCTCTCCCCCTCTCCCCCCCCCTCCCCTCTCTCTCCCTGTCCCCCCTGCCCCCCTCTCTCTCTCCCTGTCCCCCCGCCCCCTCTCTCTCTCCCTGCCCTCTCTCTGGCAGCAGGTGACAAGTGACACGCTTCATCTGGTGGCAGGTGATGGTGGCAAGTGACACGCTTCATCTGGTGGCAAGCAACGGTGGCAAGTGACATGCTTCATCTGGTGGCAAGCAACGGTGGCAAGTGACAAGCGGCATCTGGTGGCAGGCGACATTGGCAAGTGACAAGCGGCATCTGGTGGCAGGAGACAGTGGCAAGTGACAAGTGGCAACTGGTGGCAGGAGACAGTGGCAAGTTGCACGCTGCATCTGGTGGCAGGCGATGGTGGTAAATCTCGTGGCAAATGACAAGCTCAGGGTTCCCTCTATGTTATGGTGAGTTGAACAATTTCATTTTATATTACAATGTAGTAATAGAAATAATGTGATTTGATCATCCTGACACCATACTAACTTTTTTAATCTAAAAAATGTGTGGCTTCCTTCTTTAAAAACACCAAAGCATTATTTATGTCTAAAGTAAATGATTTGGGGGGCAATGGGTGTTATTTACTAAAGGCTTTTCCAGTTTGCACTGCAAGTGTATTTTCCAGGGCACTTTTGCAGTGCACTTGTATTGCATAGTGGATTTGGCTTATGTAAATGACACCCACAGTGGTTTGTACGAAAACACGTAGCACAGCATTTTTGTGAATACACACATTTCTGTCATGGTGATGAAAAGGAGTATTTTGGGTGTCAGTTATGCACTACAAACCTTCTCTAGACAAAAGATTAGGTATCACACACACAACATGAGAAGATTTTTTCTGGGAAGAAGAGACTGTTACCTCCTTTTGCCCAGAAAGTGCATTCCCACTGTTGAAGCTAAAGGGCAAAAATTTCCATCACAAATAAGCAAGAATACACCGGCAAAAAACACAGGCAGGAAATGACAAGAAATCATAAGTTTGTTTAAAAAATATATTTATTAAAAAATGCCTCTCACACATCGTCAGGCAGAGCAATGGCCCCCCTACCCACAAAGTAGTCCATATATTGCTCGCGGACCTCGCGGGCATTTAGAGGGGGCAAGCCTGGACGTGCCGCTTGAAGGGCTGTGAGGTCGGCATTAGAAGGGCCGTCCACATCTGGGCCAACGGGCACCACATAGTTGCTGTTGTGTCTTTTCAAAAAGTTGTGCAATATGCAGCAGGCAAGAACTATGTGGTTGAGTTTGTATTCCGCCAAGTAAATAGCCATCAAAAACAGGCGGAAGCGGCTGGCCAGGATCCCGAAGGTGTTCTCCACCACTCTGCGGGCTCTCGACAGCCTGTAATTGAAGACCCTCTGGTCTGGGGTGAGGGTCCTCACCCGGAAGGGCCTCATCAGATGGGGAGTCAGCGCAAACGATTCATCTGCGACAAAGACGAAGGGCAGTCCTTCAGCATTCTCCTCTGGAGGTGGCAAGCACAGACTGCCACTCTGGAGACGCCAATAGAACTCCGTGTGCGCAATGGCACCACCATCCGAGATCCGGCCGTTCATCCCCACGTCCACATACAAAAACTCGTATGTCGCCGACACCACCGCCAACATCACTACACTATTAATCCCCTTGTAATTATAATAGTAGGACCCCGAGTTGGGGGGTGGGACGATGCGGACGTGTTTCCCATCAATTGCACCTCCGCAGTTAGGAAAGTCCCAACGGCTGGCAAAGTGGGAGGCCACAGTCTGCCATTCCTGTGGCGTGGAAGGGAACTGTGGGGTGAAACAAGAAAAAAAAATTAGTCACTTTGCACATAAACATTGCAAGCAGCTTAGACACTAACATCTTGGAACAAGATCAGACTTTTAAATTGTAAGCTGGAAAGTATTTTCACCCAAAAGTAGAGGGTCCCCCTAGCAGATTACTCACCCCCCATCAATCCCCCCACTTCTGATGGGCCATTGACAATAACTAGGGGTTTGGGGGGGGGGGCTTTGGACAGGTAACCCTCTGCACTTCATTAATTGCCAAATGGCTCAATATTGTGTGCTTGTGTGTTTGGCCAGACCCTCCTTAACTTAACACTATTGGCAGCCCACAGGAAACATAAACAAGGAAAAGGGGGGCACCTCTGAGTATATGTAAAAAATTCAATTTATTAAACAATAATATCCACTCACATAGAGGTATATGAAGTCCCATTCATGTCCTGCAAGCTGGGCTGGGAAGGTGGGGAAGCTGCAGATCTTTAGCAGGTCCACTTCATTATTCTTCCAGCTTGAGTCTTTGTCATCAGAGCGTGGAGAAGAAAGGAATTCCCAGGGGTCCAGGTGCAGGTTTAGAGTAGTCCAGTCTGTGAGTGGGGCATAACCAAGCCCGTTTTGCAGAGCAGGGGTTCCGGTAGAAGGGTTTAGGGTGGTGAGGGGGCGCCAATGCCGGGACAGCGCCGGGGGATCGCTCAAGAAGCCATCAGTTTTTGCCTAGAAGATGTTGGGGACACGGCCGTGTGCTGGAGAGGCGAAAACGAGGCCTGGAGAGCAAACAAACGGCGTAGTCGCCCGGCTGTGACGTCACCGGTATGCGACACGTTTCGGGATTGGCTAGCCACTATATGGGGGAGTGGCCGCATTCCTTTTTCAAGCATAATGGTATAGGGAGCTGGGGGCAGTTATATAGATATAAGGGGAGGGGAGGGGGCGTGGCCGGAGCGGGATGCTAAAATAGAAAGTCACTGGAGCTGAATACAGCATTTTCACCCATGAAAGGAAGAAAAAAGGGGGGGCACAATGCAGGGAAGGAAAAAAACACAATATATATATATACTATAAAGGGGCATCCACAAGATACTATAGCAAGTTATTGGAGAAGGGGATGATTAGTAATAATAGTCATTATCATATAAACACTGTCATTATCATATAAAAACCATTAAATGCAAGAAATATGTATATAAAAAAATATATTAGATATATACATGAAAAATGAAAATAAAATAAGAACGATGGATATATTATTATTAAAAGCACATTAATAGATATATGTGAAATAAATATATACACATATATATATATATATACATATAGAAAAATTCATTAGATAAACTTCTAAAAAGTGTGTATTAGGGATATTAAGAATATTTTAAAAATGTATATATGCAATAAAAAATATATTAAAAAAAATATATATATACATAAAAAATATATATAAAAAATAATAATAATATATATATGTGTATACACATATATATTAATCGAATAAACCACACACATATGGGGGACATACTCTCCTCCGTCCCCCATATGTGTGTGGTTTATTCGATTAATATATATGTGTATACACATATATATATTATTATTATTTTTTATATATATATTTTTATGTATATATATATTTTTTTAATATATTTTTTATTGCATATATACATTTTTAATATATTCTTAATATCCCTAATACACACTTTTTAGAAGTTTATCTAATGAATTTTTCTATATGTATATATATATATGTGTATATATTTATTTCACATATATCTATTAATGTGCTTTTAATAATAATATATATCCATCGTTCTTATTTTATTTTCATTTTTCATGTATATATCTAATATATTTTTTTATATATATATTTCTTGCATTTAATGGTTTTTATATGATAATGACAGTGTTTATATGATAATGACTATTATTACTAATCATCCCCTTCTCCAATAACTTGCTATAGTATCTTGTGGATGCCCCTTTATAGTATATATATATATTGTGTTTTTTTCCTTCCCTGCATTGTGCCCCCCCTTTTTTCTTCCTTTCATGGGTGAAAATGCTGTATTCAGCTCCAGTGACTTTCTATTTTAGCATCCCGCTCCGGCCATGCCCCCTCCCCTCCCCTTCTATCTATATAACTGCCCCCAGCTCCCTATACCATTATGCTTGAAAAAGGAATGCGGCCACTCCCCCATATAGTGGCTAGCCAATCCCGAAACGCGTCGCATACCGGTGACGTCACAGCCGGGCGACGACGCCGTTTGTTTGCTCTCCAGGCCTCGTTTTCGCCTCTCCAGCACACGGCCGTGTCCCCAACATCTTCTAGGCAAAAACTGATGGCTTCTTGAGCGATCCCCCGGCGCTGTCCCGGCATTGGCGCCCCCTCACCACCCTAAACCCTTCTACCGGAACCCCTGCTCTGCAAAACGGGCTTGGTTATGCCCCACTCACAGACTGGACTACTCTAAACCTGCACCTGGACCCCTGGGAATTCCTTTCTTCTCCACGCTCTGATGACAAAGACTCAAGCTGGAAGAATAATGAAGTGGACCTGCTAAAGATCTGCAGCTTCCCCACCTTCCCAGCCCAGCTTGCAGGACCTGAATGGGACATCATATACCTCTATGTGAGTGGATATTATTGTTTAATAAATTGAATTTTTTACATATACTCAGAGGCGCCCCCCTTTTCCTTGTTTATTTCTAGCTCACTGGAACCCGCTCTCTGGTTCTCTTGGGAGGCTGCCCTGACTGACCAAACAACACTTTTAACCTTTTTAGAGTATATATATGTATATGCATATATTATGACCAACCCCGGACTATCTGGTGATCCTGTATGAGGTATTTTTATTTGTGCTGAAGCGCCTTTTTTACTTGTATTTCACAGGAAACATAAAAGAACATTCCAAATACCACCCCCCACCCCAAAAAAATATGGAAGCACATTTTGACATTCTGCAATTACCTAGCAAGCTAATAGGAGGGAAAGAACCCAAAAAAAAGAGGAAATGGAAAGTAGGGAGCCAGCCCCTTGCACTACATGCTTTGCTGAATTCATCCCTAAAGATGCCCACTATAAAGAGGTAGGTATATAGTGTGTATTGACCTTGGGAAAGCCAGCGGATAGAGGATTGGTAGCATCTGACAGAGCAGTAGGGGGAGGGGGTTCCTAATGAGTTTTGCACCCCCCCCCCAAAAAAAGGGAAACAAAAGGGGCTCTGCATGAAGTAAAACACACAGCAAACATTTATGCATATTTTAGGGGGTGTTTGGGGGGAAAACAATACTATGCAGCAGACAAAATACATTGCTTAAGGGACAATAGGTGTCTATTGGGCCAGAAGAGCATGCTGGGGAGGTAAGTGAAGGGAAAAATGCATGAAGGAGAAAGGGGCACAGCATATTAGAGCATATTGCAATCATGGTAATTAGGGAAGGAGGTCAAAAATACAAGACATTAGCAAACAGAGCATACATAGAAGGAAATAGTAAAGGAGAAATGTTACCTTAATATAGTCCTCCTGCAGGACCTGGATGATGGCAGAACAGGTCTCTGGAATAATGATTCCCAGAGCCTGGGGAGAGATACCTGAGGAGAACTTCAGATCCTGAAGGCTTCTCCTTGTTGCCAAGTACCTCAACGTGGCAACAAGCCTCTGCTCCGGAGTGATGGCTTGTCTCATGCAGGTATCCTGGCGGCTGATAAAAGGGGTCAGCAAAGCCAAAAGACGGTGAAAAACGGGCTCCGTCATCCGGAGAAAGTTCCTGAAATCATCAGGATTATTCTCCCGGATCTCACGAAGCAAAGGCATGTGCGAGAACTGATCACGCTAAAGCAACCAATTCTTGGTCCACATACTCCTCGTCACTCTGTTCATGGACGGGTCTTGGCTCAAAGCTAAAAGCCCGACACCAATTCCGCGTACAGCATGAACTCGGCGACGAGTACGTACGGGAAACATCGCTCACAAACGGTCGGCTGGTCAGAACGGACAAACAGAAAGCACCGATAAACAGCAAGGCCTGAAAGAATGAAATGAATACTAGAAACGAGCAGACAATAAGCAGTGATAATCAAAGCGTCCTATATCAAGATATAGGCCGCAATGACCAACAAATGCGAACTGACTACACGCACTAATAAACAGATACGCACGACAAGCACAAACTGAAGAGCAGTAACGATCTGAGTCACAAAACTGAGAAGCGCAAATCGTAAGTCCCCAAACTTCAACTAACTCGCGATAAACACGGAATCAGCAGAAGGAGCCCAACGGGTGCGGGACGTGGTGCTGAACTTCCCTTTTCTAGTCTCGTGGAAGACGACTTACGTCACAACGTTCTTGAAGACCGGAAATTCCGACAACGTTGTCCGACCGTGTGTACGCAACACCAACATCGGACAAAGTCCGACAGAAATGATCAAACGGAACTGGTCATCGGAAAATCCGACCGTGTGTATGGGGCTTTAAAAGGAGCTAAATGCTTCAAACATGGCACATGAGATAGAACAACCCATGGGCAAACACCTATCCACATAAAACTTTTCTTGCCAACAACAACCCAGCAACCTAAAACTGGCCGGGTGAACAGGCAGAAGTCTAAACGCCGACTAAATGCCGAAATCTGATTTTGCCATCAGTGCCCCTTTCCCATACCGTCGCACCCAACGGACCACGGCATCAAAAGACGTATATGATACCGTACAGGCCTCAGGGTCAATGAAATCATTTACTGAGCCCCCTGTGGGAAACGATAAATGATGGATCAATCGAAACGTATTCGGTTCTTTTTTGGGGACCACCCCCAACGGGGACACCACTAAATCAGATAACGGTTTCTCCGCAAATGGCCAAGCCATGCGACCCAAAGCCACCTCCTTGGCCAATTTTTCAGATACCACTGCTGGGTGCTGCAATGCCGATCTCAAATCATTGGCCATAGGGGGAATAACCTTCTGCGCACAAGGAATCCGAAACCCATACTTGAAGCCTTCCCCAATCAATACTGCCGCGGCCCTGTCCGGGTACCTATTTAGAAAAGACTGCATCCTTTCCCCCATCACCAGAGTCGTCCCTCTTATTACCAGGCTCTCCGGTACGCTTGCCTTTCTTAAATCACCTGTCATATGTTTGTGCCCCCCCACACCCTGAACACTCATGCTTAAACTTACAGGTGCCTCCAAACTTGCAGGATCCCTCGTTGAACTGCCAGCACACTCCCCACTTTCTTCAAGCCGGCGATCCCGAGGAGTTACTACCTCCGGCCCCCCCATGAAATGGCTGCGCTGGTGTCTTTGCCGATGCCATAAGCTGCATCCAAAGACTAATGTCCTTGTGATCCTATCGAAGCGCAGGACGAACCACTCTGCTTTGTCGGAACTGCTCGTCATAGCTCTGCTGTTGTTGAGATGCAAGATCCGCAGGTCCCTCGTATGGAGCAGAGTACTAGCGCCGCTATACCTTCTGGTGAACTGGCAAGCACCAGCGGCCTAGTACACCCTGGACGTACATCCAGCACTGCAGTATCACTTGGTGACGTGGCGAGTCCCATAAATGCAGTTCAAGCTGGCGAGGTGGCAAGCACAAGTAGTGTCCCGCTGCCACCAAGAAGAAGAAAAAGGCAGGCCTGTTGATCCCATAGTGTCCTTCCTGCAGAATTCACCAATCCTGATTTGGTGCCCACCACTTCTGCAAAACCCGTACTTCCCCCATTCACTCGCCAACCCGGTATTCAGGTGGAAACAGCTGATTTTAAGCCACCCAATTTTTTTCGCTGTTTTTCCCGGAAGATCTCTAAAATTAAGAAAATCGCACCCCGGCCCTTTTAGCCCAAAATGGGTCCAAAATGACCAAAGATGCAAGCACGATACACATTCACAGGGCATTTCCAATATGCACTCCATAGCACGCAGTTTGCAATGGGAAATGTGCAGATGTGAATGCAGCCTCATTGTTTGACACCCCAAGCACAGTTAGCAGATGTTTTTTTTTTCCAAGTGACAAAACGTGCACAGAAAATACATGCATTTCAGACATGTGCTGTGCTCCCTGCCCCCCCTCTCTCTCTCCCTGCCCCCCTATCTCTCTCTCCCTGCCCCCTCCCTCTCTCTCTCTCCCTGCCCCCCTCTCTCTCTCTCTCTCCCCCTTCCCCCCTCTCTCTCTCTCTCTCCCCCTTCCCCCCTCCCCCTCTCTCTCCCTGCCCCCTCCCTCTCTCTCTCCCTAACCCCGCTCCCTCTCTCTCTTCCTGCCCCCTCCCCCTCTCACTCCCTGCCCCCCTCCCCTCTCTCTCTTCCTGTCCCCTCCCCCTCTCTCCCTGTCCACCCTCCCTCTCTCTCCCTGTCCCCCCTCCCTCTGTCCCCCCCTCTCTCTCTCCCTGCCCCCCCTCTCCCTACACCCAATAATCCCATTATGAGGGGTTCCCACTAGACATGGGATCCGTCAAAAAATACGTTTCGTTTCGTTCCGTTTTATTTCGGATTTCGTACGAATCGTAAGAATCGTTAATTTGGTTAACGAATAGCGACACTCTACGAATAATATCCGAAAACGTATTAAGGTTGCATAACAACAGTCTATTGTGTGTGTGTACTGTGTAGACAATAGCTCTGCCTATGCCTAACGTGCTTCTAATGGATTCGTAAATTCGTTACTTTTTTTGGTTTGTTGATTGGTCATTTTACATGTCTCTCTTTTTCTTTCAATGGTGCTGTCTAACGTGCTTCGAATGTATTCGTACATTCGTAACTTTTTTTTTTTGTTTGTTGATTCGTAATTTTCCGTGTCTCTTAAAATGGCGCTGCTTATACTTAACGTGCTTCGAATGGATTCTTAAATTCGTTACTTTTTATTGTTTGTTGATTTGTCATTTTACGTGTCTCTCTCACAATGGCCCTGTCTAACGTGCCTCGAATGGATTCGTACATTCGTAACTTTTTTTGTTTTTGTTTGTTGAGTCGTCATTTTTCGTGTCTCTCACAATGGCGCTGCCTAACGTGCTTCGAATGGATTCTTAAATTCGTTACTTTTCTTTGTTTGTTGATCTGTCATTTTACGTGTCTCTCTCTCACAATTGCGCTGTGACTGTCTAACGTGCTTCGAATGGATTTGTAACTTTTTTTATTTGTTTGTTGATTTGTCATTTTACGTGTCTCTCTGACTCTCTCACAATGGCGCTGCCTAACGTGCTTCGAATGGATTCTCAAATTCGTTACTTTTTTTTGTTTGTTGATTTGTAATTTTACGCGTCTCTCTCTCACAATAGCGATGTCTAACGTGCTTCGAATGGATTCGTAACTTTTTTTTTTTGGTTTACTGATTCGTCATTTTACGTGTCTCTCACTCTCTCACAATGGCGCTGTCTAACGCGCTTCGAATGGATTCGTACATTCGTAACTTTTTTCTTTTTGGTCGTTGATTCGTAAATTTACATGTCTGACACAGTGGCGCTGCGGCGCTGCATGCTTCGAATGGATTCGTACTTATCTAATACATCGCTGTTATTCGTAACTATTCGAAATCTCGTTTATTCTTTACTTTCGTTTTTGACATGTGCCTATAGTCTCCGCCCCTGGATGTAGTTTTGAGAGGCCGGCCCCTGGATGTAATTTAGAGAGACCGTGTGACTCCGTGTGACTGTAGTGTAGTGAGGGAGGAACAGAGAGAGAGCAGAGCAGAGAGCAGAGCAGAGACTGAGAGCAGAGAGAGTGGTATTGTTGGAGTTGTGGTTGTTGTTTTTGTGTGGACTGAATTTGTGATTTGTGTGGAATTAGAATGTCTGGGAGTGAGAATGTATGTGTGAGTGAGAGTGTTGGTTTGAAAGTTGTTGTTGTGAGTGAGAGTGGAGAGGACTCAGGGGATCGGATGAGTGGAGGGGAGCGCCGGATGAGTGGAGGGGATCGGATGAGTGGAGGGGAGCGCCGGATGAGTGGAGGGGATCGGATGAGTGGAGGGGATCGGATGAGTGGAGGGGAGCGCCGGATGAGTGGAGGGGAGAAGAGTGGAGGAGAGAGGAGTGGAGGGTCAGGGGGTGGAGGGGAGCACAGGAGTGGAGGGGAGCACAGGAGTGGAGGGGACTGGAGTGGGGGTGAGAGGAGGATCAGTGGGGGGTTGAGGAGAGAGGAGGGAAGAGTAGAGAAGAGGAAGCGTAGTAGAGAGGACAGGGAGAGGAAGCGTAGTAGAGGGGACAGGGAGAGGAAGCGCGGAGGGGACAGGGAGAGGAAGCACGGAGGGGACAGGGAGAGGAAGCGCGGAGGGGAGAGGAGGCGTGAAGAGGAGATGAAGAGTGGAAGGGAGCATGGCCATGGAAGTGGAGTGGAGCGGGAGCGGGAGCATGGCCAAAAAAAGAGGCGTATGCCCCTCCCCCACATCAGAAGATGAAATGTCTGACACCGGCGACCACCAGCGAACCAAACGCAAGCAGCAGCAGAAGACGACGACGTCATCAACAAGGGGGCCAGTCTTTACCCCCCAGGAAAACGCTGCTCTGGTGGCTGCTGTTAGGAGGGACAAGGCCACATTGTTCAGCCTCAACGTCCCTACTGCCCAGAAGACAGCAGCCTGGGATCGAGTCCGGGACTCTGTGAATGCCCTGTCCAAGGTTCGCAGGACCACCGCTGGTGTCAGGCACAGGTAATAATTATTCAAATATTATATCACTCTTAGAACACACCCCATATTTGTGAAAAAACACACACAGTAGGCTTTGAGTAATAAACTGATTTGAACGTAACACAAATATATTTAATATATTTATTTGACACAGACAGACACAGAAAAGTAACATGTAAAATAAAAATAATATTAACGTGTGTATATTTACTAAATATACTATTTTCATTTGCAGATTTTATGATTGTCGGGCCTCTGTGCATAAAAAAAATTGAGAAGCAGGCCACTGGAGGAGGCAAGACTGTCTTATTTAGACAGTGGGAGGCAGAGCTTAAGGATGGCCTCCTACTTCACGAAGATGCCCCGCCCCCTGGAGTGAGCACTGCCAGTGCCAGATCCGCCGCCAAGCACCAGAGACTGAGAGCTGGTGAGTAAAATAAAATATATCATTATATATTGCAGTTATATGGTTGTTGTTTGCAGCTCACTATATTTTTTATGACTACGGCATGTGAGACTTACGTTTTGCTTTACATTCATGTTTTCCAGATCGATCAATGTCATCATCAGTGGAGGAGGGAACAGGAACAGCTGCTTCTGCTTCATGCCCCCCTCAATATTCTGGCAGTGGTGAGTACCTACTACCTACCTAACCAACACAAAGCAAACATAATAACAAACATCTATTTAACCACTTCACCCCCCGATGATTTTCCCCCCTTCCTTACCAGAGCACTTTTTGCGATTCGGCACTGCGTCGCTTTAAGTGACAATTGCGCGGTCGTGCGACGTGGCTCCCAAACAAAATTGGCGTATTTTTTTTTTTTTCACACAAATAGGGTGGTATTTGGTGGTATTTATTTGATCACCTTTGCGGTTTTTATTTTTTGTGCTATAAACAAAAAAAGAGCAACAATTTTTTAAAAAAAATCAATATTTTTTACTTTGTTTGTCATAAAAATTATCCCCAAAAAATATAAAAATAAATATTTTTTTCCCTCAGTTTAGGCCGATACGTATTCTTCTACATATTTTTGGTCAAAAAAATTACGTTAAGTGTATAATAATTGGTTCGCGTGATCACGGACATATGTACGCAAATGATCATGTACAGATGACTGTGTGCAGGTGATCACGGACATATGTGTGCAGATAATCATTGACACATGTTATTTTACTGGGACATATGTGAGGGACATGTGTTTTTATTATTTTGGGACATGTGTTTTTATTAGGGGACATGTGTGTTTTGGGGACATGTGTGGGGACATGTGTGTTTACACTGTGGGGACACTACACTGGTGATCAGTGAGTAAAAAGCTGTAAAAACAGCTCATACTCACTGATCACCAGCCGGCTGGAGCGATCCGCTCTCCTCTCCTCCCCAACGACTTCCGTGTGAGGAGAGGAGAGCCGATTGCCTAGCAAACGGCTGTTTGTTTACATCACATGACGGCTGTGATTCGACACGGCCGTCATGTGATCAGGAGGGCCAATCACCGACCCCTCCTGCCGATCCGAGATGCGCCGTGTCCGGGTGACACGGCCGCATCGGGATCGCGCCACTGCGCTGGCACGCGCGCGATCCCTCTACTTCAGAAGGACGTTCCAGAACGTCCGATCAGAAGTAGACGGCTCCCACCCGGCCGTCTTTGTACAGTGGCCGGGTGGGAAGTAGTTAAGTACCGTAGTTTATCGCGATTCCAAGAGCGTTTGCAATTTTAAACCATAACATGTTCGATATCTATCTATTTTACTTGGAGTAACATCGACTATCGCAATATCCCCAAAAATTGGGCTAAATACATTTACTGTAAATTTTTTTTTTTAATTCAGTTAATTTCTCACCTAAAATTGCTTTTGAAAGGCCGCTGTGCAAATACACACACAGTGCACATATATATATATATATATATATATATATATATATATATAATGTTTGTGGTTCTCAGTAATTTTCTAGAAAAAAGTTTTGATTTTAAATTGTAAACAATAACTGTCATAAATAGGCTTGGTCCAGAAGTGGTTACCATAACTCTTTATTCTATCTTTAACAGAAAGCTTGAGCCACCATATCCCAGACCCTCCAGCATCAGCTCCTTCTGCCAGGAAGCAACGCCCCATTTCTCCTCAACGTAAGTACTAGAATACGCAAGCTGCCAATATAAAGAAAAAAGGACACAAGGCACCATCATCCACACTAAGTTCACAAACACATAAAAAAAGCTACAACCATCCATTTTTAAGTTCATACACACAGCACACACCCCAAACTAGGGGTCTACCGATTATATTGGTGGCCCCTTTTTTTGTAATAATCGTTATCGTTGACAAACTTACCAATATAGTGCTTCAAGGTGTTGTACTCGGGTGATGCTTGCAGCGGCAGACATCACCCGTCCGGTGCCGTTTTTTAACAACCAATGTGGCTAAGCAGCCGCTTGTCTGTTATTACAAACAGCTGGAGGGGAAGTCCTCCCAGAAGTGCAGTCGCTGTAAATCTGAAGAGAAACTCTGAATTGAGGGGAAGCTCTGCGGATTTTATCTTCCAATCGTGTACAAACAAACATTCTGTTTTTTTTTCCCTTGCATGACTGTCCCCCACAGATCTACAGCGACTGCACTTCCAAGTGCACTTGTACTGGAAAGTGTATTTTCCTTTAGTAAATAGACCCCACTGTTAGTATTATAACCTATAATTGTTTATTCTATTACTACAATATTTGGAAATGCATCTGATCTTAGTATCTGAACGCCACTACAATCAGACAGCCACCAGTAACAGTAAGTTAGTAACTAGGGTGGAACTTAGAAAAGAGTAGTGAAAATAAATTATTTGCTATATATTATAAAGAGAAAAACAAACCTATTTTTATTGAAAGCGTTTGTTTAAAAAAAAGAAACCTGTTCCCTTAAAAACTTAAGGAAGGACCACCCGCCGCAGTTATATGTCGGCTGTTTGAAGAGGACCACCATTGTTATGGCAGCAGATAGCTGCCATAACCCCGGTATCTTCTTCAGCGGGCGGTCCTCTTTCAGATAAAATTGGTTACTGCGGCGGACTTGCCGCAAGTTCACTTTTATCAGGGGCCAAAGAGGCGGTGGAGACGATCAGGTCCACTTCTGCCCTCCAATCTTAAAGGGGTTTTTTTTTGGGTGGGGGAGAAGAATATGACATTTCTTTTTATATTAATTTTTTATTGTATTTTTGTGTAAATATGAGATCTGAGGTCTTTTTGACCCCAGATTTCACATTTAAGAGGACCTGTCATTGTTTTTTTCTATTACAAAGGATGTTTACAATACATTCCTTGTAATAGGAATATATGTATATGTTACACAAAATGTATTTATTTTTTAAAGGACAATGTCAAAATAAAAAGGAATAAAATATGTTTTTATTATAATCTCTAGAAATCAATTTCTTTGAATTCTAGCATCAACATTGGCTATCTCGTCTATTTCAGATCAACAAGACCTGTCAGACGGGATTTCGCTCCGGGATAAGACCGAGCTGACCCCTTTGGCCCAGAAGCAGACTCTAGGGCCACAGGAAGCTGCCCCCCCCTGTACGTCCTCCACTGCCTCACCCTCTAGAGGAGCAGCCAGTGCCGCAGTTGCCACCACCGACACCGAGTCAGACAACTGTCCTGCTGACAGAGATGCGGAGGCTGGCCAAAGCCAACAAAAAAATGCAGAGGGAGAATCGTAGGTTGAACCGGACCCTCCACCGTGCCATCAGAAACCACACTGATGATATGGAGAGGATGTGGGTCCGGTTCAACCAACAACAGAACCAGCAAAATAAAAAGTTCCCTGCTATAATATAAGAATGATTTCGCGCTCATGTGTAACAGATAAAAATAGACACAAAATAATATAAATAATAAAGCACAGTCTTAATCAATAAATACACTTGTTACAATCATACACCAAGTGCTATGAATGTGTAAAATAGTGTAAAATGGTGACTAAAAAATTGTGAATAAAATTCATTAAATTAGTCTCCTATAAATTAAATCACTGCAAAAAGGTGCCTCACAAAGTGAATAATTAATCCAAGTCCAATTGGGTTAAAAAATAAGTGAGTGAGAGATAAAAATTGGACCAAAATGCTAACGTCCAAAAAGTGACTGGTGCTGTTGATTGGTGCAAAACAGTTCTTCAGGGTAAATACAAAACACTGTATATAATATCCAAACGTGAATAGTGCAATGGTTCGAGCTTGGGCTGTGGTGGGTGTGTGGGGATAGGATCCTTAAACGTGCTCTCTAGACTCTCACCTTAAAGCACGCATTAAAAAGCGTGAGTAGATATAGAAGGATATCTTGTCTTGTATTTACTCCTCGGATCCAATAGTTCCACCGATTTCCACCACTAGGGGCTGTATGGTCTTCACTATGGTCTTCCTCTTGCTCTCCTATTCCCTGGATGACTTTGATCGGCCCACCGATCTATAAATTAGTTGGGGCTCTCCAGCCCTGTAGGCTCGTCAGCAAGTGGGGGATGTGAATACAAAAAAAGGGGGAGCCCAATAGTGAAGTACGTCTTCAACAAAGTATTTAATAAAACAATAAAATTCTTACATAAAAACGAAAAGGTACTAGCAGCTGACAGCAGGTGGATGCTAGTCTCACAGTACTTCCGGTATCTGGTCCGGCCACTCCCTACGTTTCGTCACAAGCACGTGACTTCCTCAGGGGAACCTGATTGGCTAAGATGGACTTGTATTTATTTCGTGAAACCGGAAGTAGATTAGCGGCCATTTTGTCATGGTCCACGTGTCAAACATAGACCGCGGCCATTTTGTAGTAGTCCTCAGGCTAATTGTATTCATTGGATACATCTCCTGTCCAACTGAAAGCATCTAAACATATAGATACATAGTTGCCTTCAAACTGATCACAAATCCTTGAGGTGTGTCCACCCTACTTTTATATATGAGACTATTGGGGGCCATTGACAATAAGATGAAGAGGGGGACGTGCCTATGATATAGTAGCCATTTTTAAGTAGCCTATAATCTAAGGTGTATCCGCGCCATTTTAAACTGAATAACCATGCAATTCCGACGTCCTTTGCTGACAGTTAGCTGGCTGTCGTGGGATGAATGTTAGAACGTAACATAGAGGCATGTATACTAGCTTAAAAACGCCCCAAGAGATCATCCTATATACAAATGATGATTATAACGAGTCCGCCACATGATAACAATTCAATAGCAACGCTCTCCAGTAGTTGACAAATATACACCAAGATGCAGCTACCATAGCATGGTAGTAAAAATAAACATAATATTAAAATGTCTCGGTGATGACACCGAGAATAAGTGGTGAACAATATAATTAGAGAAGGAATTGAGACCATTCGTATCGCTCTATTTCCAGTCCAAGAAGAGCAGGTCTTGAACTGACATTAAGCGATTAAATAATATAATGATAGATTGTGGAATCCACAATGTTGTCTATCATGTGGTCACAATAAATAGTAAAAAATGTATATATATATAAATTAATTTCATTATCTTTATTATTAAAAATAATTTAAATATGTGATTAAAATTATTTCTAAAAGTGAAGACTATATTAAAACTTTTCCATTAAAACTCCATTTAATGGCGGGATATTCCTATAGAATATGAAATATCTAAGTGGTGTCCCAAACGGGATAGATGGAGGCAATTCTAGTTGTATTATCGTATCTGGCCAGATACTGTGGGGGGATTTATTCTCTCTGCAGTATGAGAGAATGATTACCTTCTGTGTCCCTCCTTTCGTTACACCAGATTCCGGAAATATTGTATATGACTATTACAATATACAGTTATCTCATCAAAATATTAGGTACAGCTGCATAAACAAAGATAAAAACATTTTTGTATCTATTCAAATGGAGTGGGGTCTTCCCCCAAGTTCAAGTAACTAGTGTGCTCAATGGTTATGTTGTAGTGTTGGGACAAGTATTTGGGTCAAAAATTGCTTAAAAAGCAATTTAAATCAAAGTCCACATTTAACCCTTCTGGGGTCAATGTCCTCATCGAGTGAATCCACATGGATTCCTTCTGGCTTATAACCCTGATTTTGTGACTGCCCCTCCACGATGGATTGTATCGCTCTACCCCCCAAAATTGTAAGTGATTGGGGTCTTTATTGTGGACAAGAGCAAAATGGCGTGACACACTGTGTTTAGGGGATCCCTTAATAATATTCCGGATATGTTCACCAATCCGTACTCTAAGTTCCCTTTTTGTCCTACCGATGTACTGGAGGTTACAGCTACACTGTAAACAATACACTACACCCTCAGTTCGACAACTTATAAAATCTTTAATTGTATACACTTGTCCTGTTGTAATTGCCGTGAATTCCATTCTTTTGTTCTGAAATTTTTTGGCTTTGCGGCATGCGAAGCAGTTTCTACAGGGGTAAAAGCCTTTCCCAGTAAAGAAGGTGTATCCCCTTTTAGGTGGTGGTTCCACCACGGATTTGACAACCATATCCCTAACTGTAGGTGCTCGTTTGTATACAATTTTAGGTTTTGGAGGAAGAATGGTTCGAAGATCCTTATCATTTGTCAGTACATGCCAGTGTTTCTGGATTAACTTGGACACCTGTTTATGTTGTACATTAAAATCAAGTATCAAACATGGAGCTTGATTGCCATAAGGTGCTTTATTTGCAGATTTATCTTCCAGCATCTTCATCCTATTCATTTTTTCCACCTGGACTATTTGTTGTTTTATCCACGATTCTTCGTATCCCTTTTCCTTAAATCTACTACCAATCATTTCAGCCTGCATCTTAAAATCTTCATCCCTAGTGCAATTCCGCCGTATTGTTACCAGTTGCCCTTTCGGGATGTTGTAGAGCCACGGTTTAAAGTGACAACTGTGCATAGATAAATAACTGTTCGTATCAACGTTCTTAAAATGTGTTTTGGTGATGATTTTATCAGCCTGGATCGCTATATTCAAATCTAGGAAATCGATGCTATGGGCATCTATATTCCACACAAGCTTGATATTTTTATCGTTCGTATTCAGATGGTTGAGGAACTGTTCTAACGCTGTTTTACTTCCGTTCCATATTATCACCAAATCGTCGATATACCTTTTATAGAGTACTAATTCAGATGGCATATTGGCATACACCGACTCTTCTTCCCAATGGGCCATGAATGCGTTAGCGACACTGGGGGCAAATTTTGCCCCCATGGCGATTCCTGTAACCTGTTTATAAAACAGTTGATTATGCCAAAAGTAGCTGCATTTTAGACAAAAATCTAAGCACTTAATTAAAAATTTTCTTTGCCTACAGGCTAAAGTGCTATGTGCTCTTAAAAGCCACTTAGTGGCAGTGCACGCTTCATGATGGGGAACTATAGTGTATAAGGACGATACATCAGCCGTTGCTAAAAATGTTCTACCTTCCAGTACTGGCACTTCTTTTAACAATTGTAATACGTGCTTGGTGTCTTTCAAATAAGCTCTCGTATTTTGTACGGCAGGCTGTATAAAGAGATCGATATATTCACCCATTCTGGAGGTCAATGAATCTATCCCATTTACTATGGGTCTACCAGGGGGTGATTCTTTGTTCTTGTGAATCTTCGGAATGGTGTAGATAATTGGAATTCTGCAGGCTTCCGGAATCAGGTACTTGGCTTCCTTTTGGTTTAATATCTCCTTCTTGATGCCTAGGTTCACCACCAATTTTAGTTCCTTTTTGTACTGTTGTGTGGGATTACCTAGTAATTTGATGTATGTATTGGCATCTTGAAGTTGTCTGTCTAATTCCTGTAAATATTGTTCTTTAGACTGGACAACAACAGCTCCTCCTTTGTCCGCAGGTCTAATTACTATGTCCTTGCGTTTTTGTAATGATTGTAGTCCTTTGCGAATATTAATGGGGTCTGATACTTTTTTGATCTCCAATGATTCTAGGTCTTCCAATACCAGCTTTTTGAACACTTCAATGTGATGGTTGTTTAAAACTTGAGGGTTAAATATTGAATTATTCCGTAAAGTGCTTTGTGCCATTCTTTCTTGTTCAGGAACATTCGTTCTCGTAGATTTGAATGGATTACCCATAATGTATTTTTTGATGTTTAACTTTCTGATATATTTCCGTATGCCTATATAGGTATCAAACTTATTCAGATTCTTGACAGGGGCATGTTTAAGGCCCTTGTCCAGTACCGCCAACTCCTCTGCGGAGATGGGTTTACCACTTAAATTGACCACCCCTTCTCCTATTATGTTCTTTTTTTTTTGTAGTCTCTTTCCCGCTCTGCAGCCTCTCTGACTTCGGGGCTGTCTTCTGCTCTTTGATCTTCTATCCTGTTCCTGGGTGAGCGGTGCAATTCTCGGGGTGATCTTCTCGGAGAGTGGTCTCTCCGATCCCGATCTAAAAAAGATCCCTGAGTAGTTCTATCATAATAATTCCTCTCCTGATTGTATTGTTGGTTAGGCGGTCCTTGTCGATATTGTTGTTGATCTTGGTATTGTCTGATAGGCTCAAACCTATTATAGGTGGAGACTGGACTCCTTTCTTGCCTACCTTGTTGATAATAAGGTTGTTGGTATTGGGGCTGCCCTTTATTATCACGCTGATTCTATTGCCAATGGTTATTTGCTTTTTTGTTAATCCACGGTTTTTTATGTGGTTTTTTCCAAGATTTCTTTGGGGTCTGCTGTCCCTGTGGCCCTCTTGAATCTTGATACGCTTTAGGTGTTTCATATTGGTATACATATCGTTGATCTTGACTGGGTCTCACTGGTAATGGTTCTCTATTATATTCTTCCCATCTTGGTCCATTTGGTGGATAGGCGGCTGTGGGGTCTTGTATCCTCACTTCCCTTACTGGGGTAGAGTAAGATGAGGTGGGCGGTGCTTGTTCGTGTCTGTTTTGCCACTTAAATGCACGTTCAGCCTTATAATCCGCCACATCGCGTTGATACTTCTTCATCTTACGTTGTTGTGTCTCAAGATCTTTCGTTATCAGATCTTTATTCAGCTGCAGTGCCAGTTTAATAAACTCCGCAGAGTCTTTATATGGTTCTAATTTCGTTTTCGTTTCCTCAATCAGTTTTTCTAAATTTTGTGCTTTCCTCTGTTTCCTTTTGAGGAGTAGTCTTAGACAATCAATACTTCTACTGTTGAAGAACTCATACCATTCCTCCATAGATTCTTTATCTATTAGGCCATCATTGGGTGGAATATCCCAACGTAGCCTTCTGGGAACAATGCCCTCTCGAATATACCTCTCAAACGTGTTTGTGTCCCACCAGAGGTTCACCTTTTTTTCCATTTGGTGTCCTAGTTTCCTCACTATACTCTCAAGATCTGTGTTACGTGTTTTGAGTTGTGCATTAAAAATCTCATCTAAGTTGATTGATCTGTTTTCCATAAATGTAAACACATCCATGGTAGCAGCAAAGGGAAATATGTGCGTGTAAACAAAAAGTAGTAGTGTGGGTGACCTTCGCGCTTTGATTAACTAGATCATATACACACACTCAATAACGTGTAATAAATAACAGTGAAAATACCAATATATCGTGACAAATGTGGAAATTAATTCCTAAAAGAGCTTCAAAATCTAACGGTGAAACACAATCCCATAAAAGTATAATATAAGAATGATTTCGCGCTCATGTGTAACAGATAAAAATAAATAAATATAAATAATAAAGCACAGTCTTAATCAATAAATACACGTTACAATCATACACCAAGTGCTATGAATGTGTAAAATAGTGTAAAATGGTGACTAAAAAATTGTGAATAAAATTCATTAAATTAGTCTCCTATAAATTAAATCACTGCAAAAAGGTGCCTCACAAAGTAAATAATTAATCCAAGTCCAATTGGGTTAAAAAATAAGTGAGTGAGAAATACAAATTGGACCAAAAATGCAAACGTCCAAAAAGTGACTGGTGCGGATGATTGGTGCAAAACTAATTTATAGATCGGTGGGCCGATCAAAGTCATCCAGGGAATAGGAGAGCAAGAGGAAGACCTTAGTGAAGACCATACAGCCCCTAGTGGTGGAAATCGGTGGAACTATTGGATACGAGGAGTATAATACAAGACAAGATATCCTTATACATCCATTCACGCTTTTTAATGCGTGCTTTAAGGTGAGGGTCTAGAGAGCACGTTTAAGGATCCTATCCCCACACACCCACCACAGCCCAAGCTCGAACCATTGCACTATTCACGTTTGGATATTATATACAGTGTTTTGTACTTACCCTGAAGAACTGTTTTGCACCAATCATCGGCACCAGTCACTTTTTGGACGTTTGCATTTTTGGTCCAATTTGTATTTCTCACTCACTTATTTTTTAACCCAATTGGACTTGGATTTATTATTTACTTTGTGAGGCACCTTTTTGCAGTGATTTAATTTATAGGAGACTAATTTAATGAATTTTATTCACAATTTTTTAGTCACCATTTTCACTATTTTACACATCTATAACACTTGGTGTATGATTTTAATGTGTATTTATTGATCAAGACTGTGCTTTATTATTTATTTATTCACTTTTATCTGTTACACATGAGCGCGAAATCATTTTTATATTATACTTTTATGGGATTGTGTTTCACCGTTAGATTTTGCAGCTCTTTTAGGAATTTATTTCCATATTTGTCACGATATATTGGCATTTTCACTGTTATTTATTACACGTTATTGAGTATGTGTATATGATCTAGTTAAACAAAGCGCGAAGGTCACCCACACTACTACCTTTTGTTTACACGCACATATTTCCCTTTGCCGCTACCATGGATGTGTTTACATTTATGGAAAACAGATCAATCAACTTAGATGAGATTTTTAATGCACAACTCAAAACACGAAACACAGATCTTGAAAGCATAGTGAGGAAACTAGGACACCAAATGGAAAAAAAGGTGAACCTCTGGTGGGACACAAACACGTTCGAGAGGTATATTCGAGAGGGCATTGTTCCCAGAAGGCTACGTTGGGATATCCCACCCAATGACGGCCTAATAGATAAAGAATCTATGGAGGAATGGTATGAGTTCTTCAACAGCAGAAGTATTGATTGTCTAAGACTACTCCTCAAAAGGAAACAGAGGAAAGCACAAAAAGAAATCTTGGAAAAAACCACATCACAAAAAACCGTGGATTAACAAAAAAGCAAATAACCATTGGCAACAGAATCAACGTGATAATAAAGGGCAGCCCCAATACCAACAACCTTATTATCAACAAGGTAGGCAAGAAAGGAGTCCAGTCTCCACCTATAATAGGTTTGAGCCTATCAGACAATACCAAGATCAACAACAATATCGACAAGGACCGCCTAACCAACAATACAATCAGGAGAGGAATTATTATGATAGAACTACTCAGGGATCTTTTTTAGATCGGGATCGGAGAGACCACTCTCCGAGAAGATCACCCCGAGAATTGCACCGCTCACCCAGGAACAGGATAGAAGATCAAAGAGCAGAAGACAGCCCCGAAGTCAGAGAGGCTGCAGAGCGGGAAAGAGACTACAAAAGAAAAAGAACATAATAGGAGAAGGGGTGGTCAATTTAAGTGGTAAACCCATCTCCGCAGAGGAGTTGGCGGTACTGGACAAGGGCCTTAAACATGCCCCTGTCAAGAATCTGAATAAGTTTGACACCTATATAGGCATACGGAAATATATCAGAAAGTTAAACATCAAAAAATACATTATGGGTAATCCATTCAAATCTACGAGAACGAATGTTCCTGAACAAGAAAGAATGGCACAAAGCACTTTACGGAATAATTCAATATTTAACCCTCAAGTTTCAAACAACCATCACATTGAAGTGTTCAAAAAGCTGGTATTGGAAGACCTAGAATCATTGGAGATCAAAAAAGTATCAGACCCCATTAATATTCGCAAAGGACTACAATCATTACAAAAACGCAAGGACATAGTAATTAGACCTGCGGACAAAGGAGGAGCTGTTGTTGTCCAGTCTAAAGAACAATATTTACAGGAATTAGACAGACAACTTCAAGATGCCAATACATACATCAAATTACTAGGTAATCCCACACAACAGTACAAAAAGGAACTAAAATTGGTGGTGAACCTAGGCATCAAGAAGGAGATATTAAACCAAAAGGAAGCCAAGTACCTGATTCCGGAAGCCTGCAGAATTCCAATTATCTACACCATTCCGAAGATTCACAAGAACAAAGAATCACCCCCTGGTAGACCCATAGTAAATGGGATAGATTCATTGACCTCCAGAATGGGTGAATATATCGATCTCTTTATACAGCCTGCCGTACAAAATACGAGAGCTTATTTGAAAGACACCAAGCACGTATTACAATTGTTAAAAGAAGTGCCAGTACTGGAAGGTAGAACATTTTTAGCAACGGCTGATGTATCGTCCTTATACACTATAGTTCCCCATCATGAAGCGTGCACTGCCACTAAGTGGCTTTTAAGAGCACATAGCACTTTAGCCTGTAGGCAAAGGAAATTTTTAATTAAGTGCTTAGACTTTTGTCTAAAATGCAGCTACTTTTGGCATAATCAACTGTTTTATAAACAGGTTACAGGAATCGCCATGGGGGCAAAATTTGCCCCCAGTGTCGCCAACGCATTCATGGCCCATTGGGAAGAAGAGTCGGTATATGCCAATATGCCATCAGAATTAGTACTCTATAAAAGGTATATCGACGATTTGGTGATAATATGGAACGGAAGCAAAACATCGTTAGAACAGTTCCTCAACCATCTCAACACGAATGACAAAAATATCAAGCTTGTTTGGAATATAGATGCCCATAGCATCGATTTCCTAGATTTGAATATAGCGATCCAGGCTGATAAAATCATCACCAAAACACATTTTAAGAACGTTGATACGAACAGTTATTTATCTATGCACAGTTGTCACTTTAAACCGTGGCTCTACAACATCCCGAAAGGGCAACTGGTAAGAATACGGCGGAATTGCACTAGGGATGAAGATTTTAAGATGCAGGCTGAAATGATTGGTAGTAGATTTAAGGAAAAGGGATACGAAGAATCGTGGATAAAACAACAAATAGTCCAGGTGGAAAAAATGAATAGGATGAAAATGCTGGAAGATAAATCTGGAAATAAAGCACCTTATGGCAATCAAGCTCCATGTCTGATACTTGATTTTAATGTACAACATAAACAGGTGTCCAAGTTAATCCAGAAACACTGGCATGTACTGACAAATGATAAGGATCTTCGAACCATTCTTCCTCCAAAACCTAAAATTGTATACAAACGAGCACCTACAGTTAGGGATATGGTTGTCAAATCCGTGGTGGAACCACCACCTAAAAGGGGATACACCTTCTTTACTGGGAAAGGCTTTTACCCCTGTAGAAACTGCTTCGCATGCCGCAAAGCCAAAAAATTTCAGAACAAAAGAATGGAATTCACGGCAATTACAACAGGACAAGTGTATACAATTAAAGATTTTATAAGTTGTCGAACTGAGGGTGTAGTGTATTGTTTACAGTGTAGCTGTAACCTCCAGTACATCGGTAGGACAAAAAGGGAACTTAGAGTACGGATTGGTGAACATATCCGGAATATTATTAAGGGATCCCCTAAACACAGTGTGTCACGCCATTTTGCTCTTGTCCACAATAAAGACCCCAATCACTTACAATTTTGGGGGGTAGAGCGATACAATCCATCATGGAGGGGCAGTCACAAAATCAGGGTTATAAGCCAGAAGGAATCCATGTGGATTCACTCGATGAGGACATTGACCCCAGAAGGGTTAAATGTGGACTTTGATTTAAATTGCTTTTTAAGCAATTTTTAACTCAAATATTTGTCCCATCACTACAACATAACGATGGATAAAATCGAGCACACTAGTCACTTGAACTTGGGGGAAGACCCCACTCCATTTGAATAGATACAAAAATGTTTTTATCTTTGTTTATGCAGCTGTACCTAATATTTTGATGCGATAACTGTATATTGTAATAGTCATATACAATATTTCCGGAATCTGGTGTAACGAAAGGAGGGACACAGAAGGTAATCATTCTCTCATACTGCAGAGAGAATAAATCCCCCCACAGTATCTGGCCAGATATGTAAATATAACTAGAATTGCCTCCACCCATCTGGTTGGGACACCATTCGGATATTTCATATTTTATAGGAATATCCCGCTAATAAATGGGGTTTTAATGGAAAAGTTTTAACATAGTCTTCACTTTTAGAAATAATTTTAATCACATATTTAAATTATTTTTAATAATAAAGATAATGAAATTAATTTATATATATATACATTTTTTACTATTTATTGTGACCACATGATAGACAACATTGTGGATTCCACAATCTATCATTATATTATTTAATCGCTTAATGTCAGTTCAAGACCTGCTCTTCTTGGACTGGAAATAGAGCGATACGAATGGTCTCAATTCCTTCTCTAATTATATTGTTCACCACTTATTCTCGGTGTCATCACCGAGACATTTTAATATTATGTTTATTTCCACTACTATGCTATGGTAGCTGCATCTTGGTGTATATCTGTCAATTACTGGAGAGCGTTGCCAGTGAATGGTTAACATATGGCGGACTCGTTACAATCATCATTTATATATAGGATGATCTCTTGGGGCGTTTTTAAGCTAGTATACATGCCTCTATGTTACGTTCTAACATTCATCCCACGACAGCCAGCTAACTGTCAGCAAAGGACGTCGGATTTGCATGGTCATATAGTTTAAAATGGCGCGGATACACCTTAGATTATAGGCTACTTAAAAATGGCTACTATATCATAGGCACGTCCCCCTCTTCATCTTATTGTCAATGGCCCCCAATAGTCTCATATATAAAAGTAGGGTAGACACACCTCAAGGATTTGTGATCAGTTTGAAGGCAACTATGTATCTATATGTTTAGATGCTTTCAGTTGGACAGGAGATGTATCCAATGAATACAATTAGCCTGAGGACCACTACAAAATGGCCGCGGTCTATGTTTGACACGTGGACCATGACAAAATGGCCGCTAATCTACTTCCGGTTTCACGAAATAAATACAAGTCCATCTCAGCCAATCAGGTTCCCCTGAGGAAGTCACGTGCTTGTGACGAAACGTAGGGAGTGGCCGGACCAGATACCGGAAGTACTGTGAGACTAGCATCCACCTGCTGTCAGCTGCTAGTACCTGTTCGTTTTTATGTAAGAATTTTATTGTTTTATTAAATACTTTGTTGAAGACGTACTTCACTATTGGGCTCCCCCTTTTTTCTATTCACATCCCCCACTTGCTGACGAGCCTACAGGGCTGGAGAGCCCAAACTAATTTATAGATCGGTGGGCCGATCAGAGTCATCCAAGGAATTGGAGAGCAAGAGCAAGACCATAGTGAAGACCATACAGCCCCCAGTGGCGGTAATCGGTGGAACTATTGGATCCGAGGAGTAAATACAAGACAAGATATCCTTCTATATCTACTCACGCTTTTTAATGCGTGCTTTAAGGTGAGAGTCTAGAGAGCACGTTTAAGGATCCTATCCCCACACACCCACCACAGCCCAAGCTCGAACCATTGCACTATTCACGTTTGGATATTATATACAGTGTTTTGTATTTACCCTGAAGAACTGTTTTGCACCAATCAACAGCACCAGTCACTTTTTGGACGTTTGCATTTTTGGTCCAATTTGTATTTCTCACTCACTTATTTTTTAACCCAATTGGACTTGGATTAATTATTTACTTTGTGAGGCACCTTTTTGCAGTGATTTAATTTATAGGAGACTAATTTAATGAATTTTATTCACAATTTTTTAGTCACCATTTTCACTATTTTACACATCTATAACACTTGGTGTATGATTTTAATGTGTATTTATTGATCAAGACTGTGCTTTATTATTTATATTTATTTATTTTTATCTGTTACACATGAGCGCGAAATCATTCTTATATTATACTTTTATGGGATTGTGTTTCACCGTTAGATTTTGCAGCTCTTTTAGGAATTTATTTCCATATTTGTCACGATATATTGGTATTTTCACTGTTATTTATTACACGTTATTGAGTGTGTGTATATGATCTAGTTAAACAAAGCGCGAAGGTCACCCACACTAACTCCAACAATAAATTATTAATAACTTAACTTAACAGTAGTTAGTTCCCTTCTGCAATGGCAGAAAACAAAAAAACTCCCCTTCCCCCACCCAAACATATTGGGACACATCAGGGCATATTGGGGCACATCAGGGCATACTGGGGCACATGGCATATTATTGGGGCACATTGGGGAACATCAGGCCACAGCGTTTACCAGCTTGTGGATTAGTATAATTACATTTGGCACATTGAACAACAATTGAATGAGTATAAATATTTTTTGGGCATTTAGGAAACTTTGATTGTGGGGAGGGACAGGGTCCAACTAAAGAGTCTAAGACCAAGAGGCCATCTCTGCTGCAGAGTGCAGACAGTCAGTCAGTTCAAGGAATGTCCAGAGTAAGGGAGGGGTACCCCAGCTTTGGCAAATTTATTTTCAAAAATGCTAACTGCTCCATTAGCTGGGGGGACAACTGTGATCTTTGGGGTGACAGGATGTTTCCCGTCACAGAAAACACCCGCTCACTCTGGACACTTGTTGGAGGGCAGGACAGTAGCTCCTTGGCAATATCTGCGAGGGCAGGCCACTCCTCGCTCTTCTCCTGCCAAAAAGACATAGGATCTGTGGTGGGGTGCACTGGTGGGGATGACAAATATGACATGACAACCTCCTTTAATGAAATGCGTTTCTTGGGGCGCACTATGCTGCTGGAGGTTCCCATTAGGGTGTCAAATGCCTCAGTCAAGACGGAAGAAGATGCTCCGCGACCGCTGGCAGGAGCTCTGCTGCTCACTTCAGAATCAGTAGATGCTGTTGCATGGGAGAGGGGGTTTTCAATATCTTCTTCCTCCTCTTCCTCCTCTCCCAGCTCTAGCGGCCTTACTAGCTGCCTTTCCCTCTGACGCACCCTGTCAATAAGTCTGTCCCGCCATGTTGTGAGAGCACTGCACTGCACAGCCATTTTGCCCTTGCAACGAGGGTCACACATGGCAGCCAGCATCAGTTCTGGGCAAGAGGCGGTCAAATCCTGCGTGCGCCTGCCCAATTCCAAGAGAAATGTGTTGAGCAGAGCCAACACATCAGGTTGAGGGACACCACCAGGCAAAGGTTCCTGAGCTGACATGAACCGCTCCAATTTACTCTGAAGGTGGTTAAAAAGCGGCAGCACATTAGCAATGCTGGCATCCTCGCGGCTCAGATGTTCTGTCACAAAGAGGAATGGTTTGAGGACTGCCACAATCTGCCCAATTATGGCCCAGTCCTCCCTGGCTAAAGGTCTCTCTATGCCAATATTATGTTCGCAGGCCATGGCATGGAGAGCCTTCTGCTGTTCAAGGATGCGTTCCAGCATTGCTAGGGTTGAATTCCACCTAGTCCCCACATCCTGTTTTAGGCAGTGTTCTGGAAGGCCTGCCTTCCTCTGTTCCAACCTGAGGAGGTGGCTGTCCCTCACACTTCGATGGAAGTGGCCAGCCATCTTCCGGCAAGAGTCCACCACTTTGGACAGCCTTCCATCGCCGCCAGAATTAGCCTCCACCAATCGAAAGCTGTCGGTTACCACCTGGTGGAGAAGGTGGGCTGAGCAGCGCACACCCACAAATCTGCCATCCCTTACAGCCTTCACCATGTTGCTGCCTCCGTCTGTGACAATATAGCCAATCCTGTAGCTGTTGCTGTCAGTGTCTGCCTGAAACCACTGCAACAACATTTTCTGCAGGGCTTGCAGGATATTTTGCGCTGTGTGCTTTTCATCAAGCACCTCAGCGTGCAGGAGAAAAGAACGGTGCCCCTCTTTGTCAAGTGCTGATGACGAGGATCCAGATGACACCTTGCCCTGCCACCAATGTGCCGTCAGGGACAGGAAGGCGTGTCGGGCACTAGATGCACTCCACAGGTCAGTGGTCAGGTGCACTGCCTGTCCACCTGCCTTTCTAATCTCGTCCTTCAGCACCCCAACACAAGACCTGTATAAGGCTGGCACCACAGTTTGGCTAAAGGTCTTTCGTGATGGCACACGGTACTGTGGTGCAACAGCCTGCATCAACTGCCTGAAGGGCTCACCTTCTACCATATTGAATGGTGCTCCTCCAACTGCAATAAGCTGGCCGATCAGGCGTGTTATCTTCCTAACCTGTGCCTGAGACATTCCTTTTGCACTGTGAAAGCCACCAAAATCTTCCAGGGTGGCCTGGTGGCTGGTATGGGTTGGATGTGGGGTGGTGGTGCTGGTACTTATGGTGGTGGCTGTGGTGGTGCCACTATTGGTATTGGTTCCTCTTTTGGTGTTTGGAGGGGACACAATTTTCTCCCCTAACAGCACAGCCTGGTGGTGCACACGCATGTGCTGGTTCATCCCGCTGTTGCTGAGATGCCCTATGTCTCGGCCCCGGCTGATGTCCCTGCCACAATGCTTGCATTTGGCCTTCTGACCAACGCCAATTTTGGTGAAATGCAGCCAAACGCTGGAACGGCAGCCAGCACCAATGACACTGCCCGCAGTGCCTGGTGATGGAATCACATCCACTGCAGTGGTTGGACTGTCTTTCTGAGGTTCAGCAGGAGGAGCATGATGAAGAAGAGAATGTGATTGTGATCTGAACATCACGGGTATTTTGGGTGCTGTTGCTGTGGTTGCATTGGCCGATGATGCTGGAGGCTTTGAAATAACGGCAGGGGACTTATAAGGGGAGAAAAGTAGTGGGGAGTCAGGGGAGATATATTCTCCTGGGCTGTCGCTGGGGCCAACATGGGTAGATGCCGATGGTTGGTAATCAAAGTTCTCCATGTGAAAACTTGTTTCCATCTCTTTCTCTTCTACATTGCCAGGGGAAGACTGATGATCTTTACAATGTGTAAACTGACTCTCCTCAGGCTCCTGCTTGCTTATCTCGAAGCTCCCTGGAGTGCTGATAGTGATATCATCATCATGATGAGCTTGTTCAGCCTGGGCCTTCTCACATGTCTCATGCAGCATGCTGTCCAAGATCTCCATCTTTGGCTGCACAAAGGTGTGTGCAATGGGAAGTTTACCTTTGGTCTGCCCTCGTCCTCTTCCATAAAAAGTACGAGTGGGCATGCTAGTGCTACCAGCAGCAGTGGTTGTACAAGGTAAGTCCTCCTGGAACAGCTGGCGACGTGATGTCTGCTGTTTGGCAGGCTCTTTCACTCCTCCTGGTCGCCTCAACTTCATGGGAGGTGAGCTGAGCTCAAGGGGCGCAGACGCCGCAGAGACAGAACGTCCCACCTGCTGCTGTTGTACTTTACGCCGGCTCGAAGCTCTTCCTCTCCCAGCAGCAGCACTCTTTCTGCCTTGATCTCCTTGTTTGCTGCTCATTTTGCCTTCCAAGTCAAAAAAAGACAAAAAAAAAGATGAGCAGACTAAAACAAAAATCTGGAGCAAAAGAAGAAATCCAATAGCAAAATAAGCTATCAAGGATAATAATCTTGCAGACTCGAACAGATATCAGGGCAAATGAATATCAAAAATCCAAGGATCACGACGATATTTGAGCAGATGCACTGGCACAAATAGTTGACTGTATGATCTGCTCCACAAAGAGAAGTCATATGATCAGGGCGTGCCCTCTGCCCTGCCCTGTAGGAGCATCACAAGAAAACCTCTGATGTGATTGGTCAACCAACAGTCACATGTTTCTGTAGTAAAGAAATTTGGACCAACAAAGAATTCGTTATTATTCGTACACTGTCGATATTCGTTATACTGAATATCGAATTCATTCGAATCATTCGTTATATCCGCTATAATAATTTATTTTGTATTAGTTGAAATTCGATATTATTTGGTAGTTGGAGCCGAAATTCGAATCATTCGTTATATCCGCTATAATAATTTCTTTCGTATTAGTTGAAAATTAGAAATTCGATATATTTGGTAGTTGAATTCGAATAGTTTGGAGCCGAATTTCGAATCACTCGTTATATCCGCTATAATAATTTCTTTAGTATTAGTTGAAATTGAAATTCGATATATTTGGTAGTTGAATTCGAATAGTTTGGAGCCGAATTTCGAATCACTCGTTATATCCGCTATAATAATTTCTTTAGTATTAGTTGAAATTGAAATTCGATATATTTGGTAGTTGGATTCGAATAAATTTAGAATAATTTGGATCCGAAATTCGTAAACGGAATTTCGTATTCCGTACAGAATTCGTATCCAAAAAAATTCGTAATTCGGTTCCGTACGAATGTACGAATTTCGAAAAATTCGTACGAATTTACGATTCGTACGAAACTAACCGCACATGTCTAGTTCCCACCAACCATGTGCTGAGTTCACGGGTATGTACACCCACTCAACCCATTATGACTGGTTCCCATCATTCCTATGACGAATTCTCAGGTCTGTAGACCAGCTCTGCCCATTATGAGGGGTTCCTACCCAACCTGTGCCAAGTTCCCAGGTCTGTACCCCAGCTCTGCCCATTATGAGGGGTTCCTACCAAACCTGTGCCGAGTTCCCAGGTCTGTACACCAGTTCTGCCCATTATAAGGGGTTCCTCCCACAAGCCCTGTGCTGAGTTCCCAGGTTTCTAAACCCACTCATCCCATTATGAGTATTCCCCTTTATTCCTGTGCTGAGTTCCCGGGTCTGTACACCCACACATCCCATTATGAGGGGTTCCCATCATTCCTGTGCCTGTACACTCACTCTGCCCATTATGAGGGGTTCCCACCAACCCTGGGCAGAGTTCCCAGGTCTGTACACCTGCTGGGCCCATTATGAGGGGTTGCCAACAACCATGTGCTGAGTTTCCGGGTATGTACACCCAATCATCCCATTATGAGGGGTTCACACCAACCATGTGATGATTTCCGGCTATGTACACCCACTGATCCCATTATTAGTGGTTCCCATCATTCCTGTGCTTAGTTCCCGGGTCTGTACACCCACTCTGCCCATTATGAGGGGTTCCTACCAAACCTGTGCTGAGTTCCCAGGTCTGTACACCAGCTCTGCCCATTATAAGGGGTTCCCACAATCCATGTGCTGAGTTCCTGGGTCTGTTCACCCACTCATCCCATTATGAGGTGTTCCCACCAATCCTGTGCCGAGTTCCTAGGTCTGTACACCCACTCTGCCCATTCTGAAAGGTTCCCACCAACCCTTTGCTGAGTTCCTGGATCTTTTCCCCCTTCTGTGCCCATTATGAGGGGTTCCCATCATTCCTGTGCGGGGTCCCCGGGTCTGTACACCCACTGATCCCATTATGAGGGATTCCCATCATTCCTGTGCTGAATTCCTGGGTCTGTACACCTGCTGGGCCAATTATGAGGGGTTCCCACAATCCCTGTGCTGAGTTCCGGGTCTGTACACCCACTCCTCTCATTATGAGAGGTTCCCATCATTCCTGTGCTGAGTTCCTGGGTCTGTGCACTCACTCTGCCCATTATGAGGGGTTCCCAACAAACATGTGCTGAGTTCACGTGTATGAACAATAGCGCTGCCCATTATGAGGGGTTCCTACAATCCCTGTGCAGAGCTTCAGGGTCTATACACCCACTCTGCCCATTATGAGGGGTTCCCACCAACCCTATGCTGAGTTCCCAGTTCTCTACACCCGCTGGGCCCAATATAAGGGGTTCCCACAATCCCTGTGCTGAGTTCCCAGTTCTGTACACCTGCTGGGCCCAACATAAGAGGTTCCCACAATCCCTATGCTGAGTTCCCAGGTCTGCACACCTGCTGGGCCCATTATGAGGGGTTCCTACCAGCCCTGTGCTGATTTCCCGGGTCTGTACACCGACTCTGCCCATTATGAGGGGTTCCCACCAACCCTAGGCTGAGTTTCCAGGTCTGTAAACTTGCTGGGCCCATTTTGAGGGGTTCCCACAATCCCTGTGCTGAGTTCCCGGGTCTGTACACCCACTCCTCTCATTATGAGAGGTTCCCATCATTCCTGTGCGGAGTTCCTGGGTCTGTGCACTCACTCTGCCCATTATGAGGGGTTCCCAACAAACATGTGCTGAGTTCACGTGTATGAACAATAGCGCTGCCCATTATGAGGGGTTCCTACAATCCCTGTGCAGAGCTTCAGGGTCTATACACCCACTCTGCCCATTATGAGGGGTTCCCACCAACCCTATGCTGAGTTCCCAGTTCTCTACACCCGCTGGGCCCAATATAAGGGGTTCCCACAATCCCTGTGCTGAGTTCCCAGTTCTGTACACCTGCTGGGCCCAACATAAGAGGTTCCCACAATCCCTATGCTGAGTTCCCAGGTCTGCACACCTGCTGGGCCCATTATGAGGGGTTCCCACCAGCCCTGTGCTGATTTCCCGGGTCTGTACACCGACTCTGCCCATTATGAGGGGTTCCCACCAACCCTAGGCTGAGTTTCCAGGTCTGTAAACTTGCTGGGCCCATTTTGAGGGGTTCCCACAATCCCTGTGCTGAGTTCCCGGGTCTGTACACCCACTCATCCCATTATGAGGGTTTACCATCATTCCTGAGCTGAGTTCCTGGGTCTGTACACCCACTCCCATTATGAGGGGTTCCCACAATCCCTGTGCTGAGTTTGTGGGTCTGTACACCCACTCTGTTATCATGGGTTCCCACCAAACCTGTGCCGATTTCCCAGGTCCGTACACCAGCTCTGCCCATTATGAGGGGGTCCCATCAAATCTGTGACAAATTCCTGGGTCTGTACACCTGCTGGGGGCCCATTATGAGGGGTTCCCACCAGCCCTGTGCTGATTTCCCGGGTCTGTACACCGACTCTGCCCATTATGAGGGGTTCCCACCAACCCTAGGCTGAGTTTCCAGGTCTGTAAACTTGCTGGGTCCATTTTGAGGGGTTCCCACAATCCCTGTGCTGAGTTCCCGGGTCTGTACACCCACTCATCCCATTATGAGGGTTTACCATCATTCCTGAGCTGAGTTCCTGGGTCTGTACACCCACTCCCATTATGAGGGGTTCCCACAATCCCTGTGCTGAGTTTGTGGGTCTGTACACCCACTCTGTTATCATGGGTTCCCACCAAACCTGTGCCGATTTCCCAGGTCCGTACACCAGCTCTGCCCATTATGAGGGGGGTCCCATCAAATCTGTGACAAATTCCTGGGTCTGTACACCTGCTGGGGGCCCATTATGAGGGGTTCCCATCAGCCCTGTGCTAGGTTCCTGGGTCTGTACACCTACTGATCTCATTCAGGGCCGATCCTAGGGTCACAGACGCCTGGGTGCAGAAAATATTTCTGGCGCCCCCACGTGGGCGTGGTCATCTTACCAACTCCTCCCCTTTACAAATGTTTCTATGACAACGACTTCAACACAGAGATGTTCATGTAAGAAGTCTTTGTTACCCTGGGATCCTCCCATGATCTTTTACCAATGAAGAAAATACAGGAAGAGCGTTACACTAATGAGACCTGGAGGGGAGTCTCTCTGATGCACACAGAGGGGGCTTCTGTTAGAGAGTCTATTAGAAAGAGCCCCCAGACATAGTACAGGAGATGGTCAGAGACTGTAGACATGATACTAGAGACAGTCAGAGACTGCAATCATAGTACAGGAGACGGTCAGGCTGCACACAATACAGGAGATGGTCAGAGACTGCAGACATGTTACAGATGGTCAGAGACTGCAGACATGTTACAGAGATGGTCAGAGACTGCAGACATGTTACAGAGATGGTCAGAGACTGCAGACATGTTACAAGAGATGGTCAGAGACTGCAGACATGTTACAAGAGATGGTAGTAAATAATGGCCGATCGGCCCTCTCACCTGACCCAGCGATACAGCAACAACGGTTCCTCTGATCAGGAGTCAGCTCACTCTGAATTGCCGTGGCGGCTCCGCTGGGTAGAGCCCAGATCTGTATTCCTGCAATGACTCCATTCCTTCCTCCACCAGGGATGGTGCCAGGCTGTGTGGCTTTTTCTCTCTCTGATGGTGTTCTCTCAGCACTGCCCTCTCCCTCTGGAGTCCTGGGTGCCCTTCCCTGAAAGCTTTCCCGGGCTCCTGGCTTTCTCTCTCCCATTCAGCTGAGCATGCTGTGTGGGCTGCAGTTTCCGTGTTACAGTGGGGCTGCCAGTCCTTGGGACCACATGTCCCACAATCCTTTTCTTTGCTCCTTTGTTTTTTCTTCCCTGGCCGTTATGAAGGCGGGGGAAGAAACATAGTGCGCCGCTCATTAGTACAGCAGCGCACGAGGAGGTGAGGGAGAGGGGAAATAAGAGCCCGCAGCTGCAGTGGCATCACTAGGGTTGGTGTCACCTGGTGCAGTAAAACATGGTATCACCCCCTCCACCAACTATAGTCGTCCCTCAGTACAGACCCCACTCCATTAAGTATAGACCCCCCCCCCCTCCGTCAGTGCAGACCCTTCACTAAGTATAAATACCTCCCTCAGGACAGACCCCCCCCCATCAGTATAGACCCCCAGGACAAAACACCCCCCCTTTATCAGTATAGACCCCCCCCTCAGGACAAACCTTTCCCCCCCTACATTAGTACAAACCCCCCAGAACAAACCACCCCCCCTCCATTAGTACAGACCCCCCAGAACAAACCACCCCCTCCATTAGTATAGACCCCCCAGGACAACCCCCCCCCCCCACATTAGTACAGACCCCCCCCACATTAGTATAGCCCCCCCAGGACAAACCCCCCCATTAGTATAGACCCCCCAGGACAAACCCCCCCTATATTAGTATAAACCCCCCAGGACAAACCAGCCCGCCACCCACATTAGTATAGACCCCCAGGACAAACCCCCTCAGGACAAACCCCCCCACATTAGTATAGACCCCCCCAGGACAAACCCCCCCCCACAGGACCCCCCCCGACCACCCCCCCCACATTAGTATAGACCCCCCCAGGACAAACCACCCCCCCACATTAGTATAGACCCCCCAGGCCGAACCACCCCCCACATTAGTATAGACCCCCCAGGACAAACCACCCCCCCCCACATTAGTATAGACCCCCCAGGACAAACCACCCCCCACATTAGTATAGACCCCCCAGGACAAACCCCCCCCCATACATTAGTATAGACCCCCCCAGGACAACCCCCCCTACATTAATATAGACCCCCCCAGGACAAACCACCCCCTACATTAATATAGACCCCCCAGGACAAACCACCCCCCACATTGGTATAGACCCCCCAGGACAAACCACCCCCCCCACATTAGTATATATCCCCCAGGACAAACCCCCCCACATTAGTATAGACCCCCCCAGGACAAACCCCCCACATTAGTAGACTCCCTAGGACGAACCCCCCCCCCACATTAGTATAGACCCCCCCAGGACAAACCACCCCCCCACATTAGTATAGACCCCCCAGGACAAACCCCCCCCCACATTAGTATAGACCCCCCAGGAAAACCCCCCCCCCCACATTAGTATAGACCCCCCAGGACAAACCCCCCCCCCACATTAGTATAGACCCCCCAGGACAAACCCCCCCCCACATTAGTATAGACCCCCCCAGGACAAAACCCCCCCCCACATTAGTATAGACCCCCCAGGACAAACCCCCCCCCCCCACATTAGTATAGACCCCCCCAGGACAAACCACACACCCCCCACATTAGTATAGACCCCCCAGGACAAACCCCCCCCCACATTAGTATAGACCCCCCAGGACAAACCCCCCCCCACATTAGTATAGACCCCCCCCCCCCAGGACAAACCCCCCCCCCCCCCACATTAGTATAGACCCCCCAGGACAAACCCCCCCCCCCACCCCACATTGGTATAGACCCCCCCAGGACAAACCCCCCCCCCCACATTAGTATAGACCCCCCCAGGACAACCCCCCCCCCCCACATTAGTATAGACCCCCCCAGGACAAACCCCCCCCCCCACATTAGTAGACCCCCCAGGACAAACCCCCCCCCCCACATTAGTATAGACCCCCCCAGGACAAACCCCCCCCCACATTAGTATAGACCCCCCCCCAGGACAAAACCCCCCCCACATTAGTATAGACCCCCCCCAGGACAACCCCCCCCCACATTAGTATAGACCCCCCAGGACAACCCCCCCCCACATTAGTATAGACCCCCCCTAGGACAAACCCCCCCCCCACATTAGTATAGACCCCCCCCAGGACAAACCCCCCCCACATTGGTATAGACCCCCCCTAGACAAACCACCCCCCACCACTAGGCTAATTAAAACCACCCGGGCGGCAGCTGGAGAGGACAGTGTGCAGCCGCGCCGCCCGGGTGGAGAACAGAGCGTGTGTGATGCTTGTGCTGGTGGGCAGAAGGCGGAAGTTAAACACAGTGCTCCGCTCCCTCCTCCTCTCCTTGTCCGTGGCGGCGCGGCTCTCTCCGCCTGTCACAGCCGCGCGGCGGCGGCCGCGCAGTGACGTCACGGGGGGGGGGGGGCGGGGCGCTCGGCCACGGAGCGCCCCCCCCCACCCCCCCCCGTGACGTCACTGCGCGGCGGCCGCCGCCGCGGCTGTGACAGGCGGAGAGAGCCGCGCCGCCTACGGACAAGGAGAGGAGGAGGGAGCGGAGCACTCTGGCGCTCCAGCGCCCCCACCTCTGTGGCGCCTGGGTGCACTGCACCCCGTGCACCCCGAGACGGATCGGCCCTGTGTACACCCACTCTACCCATTATGAGGGGTTCCCACAATCCATGTTCTGTGTCCCCATGTCTGCACACCAGCTCTGCCCATTATGAGGGGTTCCTACAATCCCTGCGAGGAGTTAGCGGGTCTGTACATCCTCTCTGCCCATTAAGAGGGGTTTACACCAAACCTATGCTGAGTTCCCAGGTCTGTACACCCACTCTGCCTATTATGAGGGGTTTCCTCCAACCCTGTGCTGAGTTCTTAGGTCTGTACACCTGCTGGGCCCATTATGAGGCTTTTCAAGTACTCTGCAAATATTTTACACATGTTACCCTGGAGATTACAGTTCCATAGATGTGTCACTTCCAACCTACTGTGATACAATATAGCCGTGGAGATTACTGCCTCAGCTCCGGTGGAGGCTTGCTTCCACAGCGACCCCAATTGTCAACGTTTTCTTCTTTGTAAGTAGGAGCTTCAATGTAGGTAAGAGTGGTTGGGGAAATCATTGTTTTTCCCCCTGTCTGTCCCTTTGCCCTTATGTTGCTGTGCCTGATCACCTTGCATTCATTGATTTATCTTTTTATAGATAATTTAATCCTGGAATTGCTCCTGATGAGTGGATGAACTCCATGAAGCGCGTAGAGCACTCATATGCTACCACGTGCAATCATGTATTTGGAATTCTCCCTGATCATATATTTTATCTACAATGTTTTATCCTTCAATCAATTGAAGATCATTTATGTTATTTCTAATGGTGTACCTCATAGCAATGTATCTATTACCTGTAGATCATATTGTAATGTATGTGTCCATATATGAAATACAAGATATCCAATTGATATTATTGTTATCCATGGTATATTGTTTATTTCTAACCCTTTATATAAATAAGGAATTGTCAAACATGTCCTTGCACAAATACTTTGCAGTTATGCTTCATATAAAGTCCCATTTTTTTGCCCTCTCTCCAATACATTACCAGGGATGGAGGCAGATTAATCTAAACACTCATTGCCTCATATAAAGTCCCAAATCCCCCCTTCCCCCGCATTGACTCGCTACAGGATTGTTTACATTTTGGTATGCAGATATATGACCTGACTGTGTTGATGAGGGAGTCATGCAATTTTCTTTCCTTCAGCTAATGGTTGCAGGAAAGAAAATCATATGGGATGGACTCCACTTTGCTCAGCAAGGAATATGTCTTCTGATCCCCCCCCCCGGTTCTTCGACCTCGGGCTGAAGCCACTGGTCTTTTTGCCACCTAGTAACGCCCCTGTTGTGCATGTTGCGTGTCCAAGCTTTTGGCCTTGGCCTGTATTGCTCTCCATTGGTTTACACAGGGATAAAATGGTTCTCCATCTGGGACCCTCATTCCTACTGAAGGTGGACTCAGACTTTCACCTGTAACAATGCTGTCCTGGTTTCCCTGTGTTCAACCCTTTGTACCTAGAAGAGGTTGTCTTGCACTGCTTGGATGTGGTCCAGGTGGTTCATGCCCACCTACCCGTTTCGACCTCCTCCTGGAGGTTGGACCCTCCTTTTGTGATTGCCCAGAGGCTTTCTGTGTCACTAGTTCTAATTGGGTCAGGCAGAGCATTGTCCAAACTTGTGCCATTAAGGGTCAGGCTCCTACCTTCCCCATTATGGTATCTTCTATCAGGGTTATTCCTACCTTATGGACATTGCGACATCAGGCATATATGTCTCGAGTTTGCAAGGTGGCTACCTGGTTATCTGTGCAGACCTTTTAACAAGCTCTCCAAGTTGATGCTTTGGCATCTCCAGATCTTTGTTTTAGCCCCAAGTTTTTTTTAGAGTGGTGGTTTGAAGTTTCCTGCTTCTCTTCTAGGGTGTTCTCGTGAGTTGTTAAATGTCCTCTTTGGTTACCCACCCCTCTTTGTTGCACTGCTTTGTGACATCCCTACGTTCAAGAACATGAAGAGCTGTGTGACTCAATGAACTCAAAGAAAGGGATTTGATGGTGTGTAGGCCAAACATGTTATTGTTTTTATTCTTTCACAGGCAGGTCAAAGGTGTCAATATGAAACCACCATGTGCATGTCTGCTGCGTGTATATAATCTATTTCTCTAATTTTAGGCTGGTAGCTGTATGTAACCCATTTAAAAAAAAAAATTCTTGACGAGCCAAAGGCTTTAGTAGGGAATGTGTATGTAAGTGTATTGTTCTCAGGAGTGTTCTCCGCCAGACAGGTGAAAGCTAGTCCTGTCCTTCTATGCTGAAATGATGTCAGTCCCAGTCCAGGAAGAGCGAGCAATGTCGCGTGGGAGCAGGATGGATGGATAGAAGGTAGGAAATTGAACATAGAGTACTTCAGAACATCAGGAGGATAATATTTAATGACATGCAGTCAGACTGCTCAGAACCTACTTTAAGCCGGCCATAGATGGATTTAAATTTGCTGGTTTAGCAGAAACTGCCTTTAATTCTGGGAGGCTATTGTTGTGGAAACTGGACCCAATGCAGAGGGGTAATTGCTGGTATTGACAGGGCTGCTGTTAGAAATCACAGGGCCCAGACTACTTGATGGGGCCCCATAAAAGCCTGCCCCCTAGGGTGCCCACGTGTCCCGGATTGCCCGGGATTGTCCCTTAATTAATATCTGTGTCCCGTGTCCCTGACACCATTCATTCCAGGTCAATAAAGTGTCCCGGAATGAAATAAGGACACACAGCCGCAGTAATAAACATTGCTGAATGGGTTGCTAGGGCCTCCCCGCCTTGCGTCTAGCAACAGCGCCCTGAGTCCACCCACCTCCGCCTCCGGCCGCAGCAGCAGGGAGAGAAAGAGAGCAGCCAAAGAGCGTCTTCTGTATCTCCTCCTCCTGAGTCCTGAGGGCGGCTTCTTATTGTTGCTGGCCCACCCACCACCTGTAGCACAGAGCCTTGGAGCACTTTCTTTGGCTACTGTGATAGGTGACTGATAGGTCACGGTCACGCTGGTGGTGGGCGGTGACAGAAGTCCTCCGACGGCCGCTGCCGTACCATCCTCCTGATAATCCCTGGTGTCATTGTGGGGCAGTGGGTGACAGCCAGCTCAGTGCAGCTAACCAAACATTGACCCCTCTCTCTGCCCCCTCCCCCTCTCTCCCTGTCTCCCCTCCCTCTCTCTCTCCATGTCCCCCCTCCCCCTCTCTCTCCCTGCCCCTCTCTCTCTCTCTCCCTGCCCCCCTCTCTCTCTCCCTGCCCCCCTCTCCCTGCCCCCTCCCTCTCTCCCCCTTCCCCCTCTCTCTCTCCCTGCCCCCTCCCTCTCTCTCTCCCTGCCCCCTCCCTCTCTTTTTCCCTGGTCCCTCCCCCTCTCTCTCTCCCTGCCCCCCTCCCCCTCCCTCTCCCTGCCCCCTCCTTCCTTCCTCTCTCTCCCTGCCCCCCTCCCTCTCTCTTCCTGTCCCCCTCCCCACTCTCTCTTCCTGTCCCCTTCCCCCGCCCCCCTCTTTCTCTCTCTCTCTCTCCCTGATGCCTCCCTCACTCTCTCTCCCTGCCCACCTCCCCCTCACTCTCTCCCTGCCCCCTCTCTCTCTTTCTGCCCCCTCCCTCTCTCCCTGCCCCCTCCCTCTCTCTCTCCCTGCCCCCCTCCCCCTCTCTCTCCCTGCCCCCTCCCTCTCTCTCTCCCTAACCCCCCTCCCTCTCTCTCTTCCTGCCCCCCCCTCTCTCTCCCTGTCCCCCTCCCTCTCTCTCTCCCTGCCCCTCTTCCCCTCTTTCTCTCTCCCTCCGCCCCCTCCCTCTCTCCCTGCCCCCTCTCTTTCTCCCTGCCCCCTCTCTCTCCCTGTCCCCCTCCCCTCTCTCTCCCTTTCCCCCTCCCCTCTCTCTCCCTGTCTCCCCTGCCCCCCCCTCTCTCTCTCCCTGTCCCCCCACCCCCTCTCTCTCTTCCTGCCCTCTCTCTGGCAGCAGGCGTGGCGTGGCGTGGGAGCCCTCCATCTGAAATGACCAACATAGTGTAAGAGACTTGCACTTTCTCTACGACCATGTTCCACGCTAAGACAGGCAGATATCTACAACACAAAGCAACTCACCTCGGCAAAATAAAACTTTTTTTTTTATTCCCAAACTATCTGAGGCCGAATATAGGTGCGGAATCGCTTAGATTCCCATCTCCCCATCCGTCACACATCCACCTCATCCAGCCCACACCTGGCGGCCTCAGTGGCCGCCCCAATGCGGAAGGAGTGTGAGGCGTAGGCAGAACTATCCATCCCCAATTTCCTTAAACATTTCCGAAGAACCGACACAAACTGAAACCTTGACAGATTGGATTCATCCTTGTGGACCAAAAAGGGGCCACCCACTCCCGGTCTTATTCTCGCAAAATCCCCTACCACCTTAACCGGGCATATTGAAAAACAAGTAAAAAAGGCGCATAGTCACAGTACCTCGTTTGTATGCAAGAGGTTCCTAATAGTCCAGAGGGAAAAAAGGGGGGGGGGGCTGCCACCGAAGAGGCCTGAAGCCAGGTCCAATAAGAGCTGAAGGAGAAAAACAAGGAGAGGGGCGCCTCTGAGTATATATCACATAAACATTTATTAAAAAACAATATACACTCACATCTTAGAAAGTAGTGTTGCATTCTGACATATCTCTGTAAACGGAGGGCCAGTGGGACTACAAGTCACAGGAGGTTCGCCCAGAAGCTGTCGTCCTTCTCATGTCCTGGAGGAGATGAATAAGGCAGATGGATGTAGCAGGTGGGGTTGTTTCCTCTCTTTGGTCCTCCGGAGGGGTGGTAACATCAATTCAAAGAGAAGTCAGATGGGTATCACAGCTCTTAATGTTCAAAGAGGGTTGCAGGTGGTAAGAGGGGGGTGGGGGGAAAAAGAGTCTCTGTATAGAGTTAAATTTAAAAGAGGAAGGGATGGAGAGTGGGGAGACGTTTTAGCCCAGTTGCCTACTGTAGGGTCTGTGCGGCCAGGTTCGTTTCCAGGATGTATTGAGGCACGGCCGTGTCTATGGTGTCAGAACGAGGCTTGCACCGCAAACAGTGCTAGGCGCCGAGGCGTGACGTCATGTCTCTGCGACGCGTTTCTGAGCTGGCAACGCTATAGATGGTCAGTATAGCGGCGCTCCTTTCTCAAGCAAGGGGGATGTGGGGGCAGGGGAAGAAGCTGATTTTATTTCATCGGGAGGGGTTTGGCCAGGGGGCGGAGTGTAATAGCGATAGAAAGAGAGAAAAAATATATATGTAGAAAAAACGGTGACTAAATGTGTAATTAAAAACCGGCACAGAAAATAATAATTAATAAGGAGTGTGACATGAGATTAAGCAGGGGACTGTTGAGTAAAATGGACATGTAGAACAAAAAGTATTATTCAACAGAGGCGGAGGGGGTGGGGGAGGGGAGGGAAACGAAACTATATATATATAGAGAACCCTGTACATATGAAAATATGACAGAGCAGAGGGTGAAAAATGACGGACAGGGGTAGTAAATAATATATATAAAAAAGGACTGATACTATGATGGGAGTAAAGGACTGATTACAAAGGCGTTATAAGCTAGGGGGCAGAGCTAGGTGATGCTACTGATGGAGAACGAGATAAATTAATTAATGGAGAGGTGAAATAAACTAAAGATATAGCATAACATTATGCAGAATAGGGGGGCTGTGTCCAGTCTATACTGAGTTGGATGGATATGGCTATGTCCAGTATATACTGAGCTGGATGGATATGGTGTGATAAAAGATGTTATCAAAGTGGGGGAAATACATATATACGAATGTAAATAAATAAATAAATAAATAAATACGTGCATATATGAACAAATACAAACATACACGTAAATAAATAAATATCTATAAAAAGGATGGAGGAGTAAATAAATAGGTATGTGCATATATAAATAAATATAGATATACACGTAATTAGATAAATACATATAAAAATGATAGAGGGATACATATATGAATAAATATAAATATATATATATCGGTATATATACACAAAGATGTGTATATATATATACCAACATACAAGTGTAACAGCATAGGAATGGTAATGGCCATATGTGTATAAAATACCAAATACATAGAAAACACACATATGCATATATATGTATACACACGTATGAATACATAGGGGTACGTGAATAAATACATAAATACACAGATATATAAATATATACATATATAAATACATAAATACATAAACCATATAAAACTATATTAGAAACACAGGTATAATATGACATGGGATTATTTGTTGGGGGAAAAAAGGGGAGGGGAAGGAGGGGAAAAAAGGGGGAAAGGGAAGGGAAAGGGGGATATAGGTATATATGTATACATACATATAGGCGTGTTTTAATTCGATGTTGGGATCATGGATTGGATATTGATGGATTGGTGCATACATATATACACTAAAGGAAGGGAAGGGGGTGGGGTGGGTGAGGGAGTAGTGGGGGAGGAACAGGAGGGAGTGGAGGGGGTAGGGGCAAGTGGGGAGGGAAGAGAAATGGGAAGGGCGAGGGGGAGGAAAGGAGATAGTGGGGAGGGGGGGGAAGGGGATGGGTTAGGGTTATAGGGTGTTGTACGTACAAGAGGACAACCAAGACACCCCCAAAAAAGCTATTGTGTAAAGACCGGTTATAAAAAATCTGCGTTGAGGATGACAAAAAAGGTATATCAATATAAATATAAATATAAATATTTGGTAAGTACTGGTATATAAAATATAGTTTAAAAAAAAAAGGGAAATTTATTTAGACTATAATAAAAGTTTACTTAATAACATTATCGATACTGGTCCAACAACAAAGGGGGGGGGGGGTATATAGGGAGGACTCTAAAGAGTGGCAATGTGGAGGGATAACTAGAGATAGATAAAAATAATAAATAAAATTAATAAAAATAAAAATAATATCATAGTATGGTGGCGATCTCGATCCCTTCGTTTAAACCACCGGGGGAGAGGACGTCAAGAAAGTATATCCAGAACGTCTCTCTTGCGCACAGTTTTTTGAAACGTTCGGCAGGGGTAAGTGTCTTAGAGATTTGTTCTATGACCCAAACTCTTAAACCTGTGGTGGACTTTTGATGATGTTCGGCAAAATGTCGCGGGACACTATGTTGGTCCCTCCCACCTTCTATGAGCCTGCGATGTTGGCCGAAACGTTGTCTGAGTGGGCATATGGTTCGGCCAACATATATTAGGCCACATGGGCATGTAAGGCCGTATACGTCAAAATCTGAAGAGCAGTTGAAAAATTGATCTAGCGTATATGTTTTGCCTTTGGAAGAAAATGATTTTTGGCCATGTAGTACAAAGGAACAAGTCTTACAACGGCTTTTCTTACACTGATACATCCCGGCAAGGGGTATAAGAACTGATGGAGTGGAGTTGAGGGGTGTGGTTTTCAATCTACTCTGAGCAATTTTATTTTTGAGATTGGGTGCTCTCCGGTAGGTGATCCTGGGTGTAGGCGGAATACTGGTTTTTAGGAGAGGGTCCTGTAACAGGATTCCCCAGTGTTTTTTGAGGATATTCTCCATTTTTTTGTATTGGAAATTGAACGTGGTGATGAATCTGGTAGAATGGTCTATATTACTTTTCTCCTTTTTGGGAGGTTTACCATTTGCGAAGAGTGTATACGCGTTATCGACCAATTCCTCGGGGTAGTTCTTGTCTGCAAATTTTTTCTTTAGTAGAGTGCTAGAGGCTACATAGTCGCTATCTAGTGTACAATTCTGCCTCAAACGGCAGAATTGTCCTTTCGGTATGTTCTGTGTCCATTTAGGGTAGTGACAACTGCTGTAATGGAGGAAAGAATTACCAGCAGTGGGTTTGATGTAGTTTTTAGCTATTATATTATTGTCCATATGACCCAAATCAAGATCCAGGAAGGCTAGGGACGTGGGGTCGGACACATGGGTAAAAGCAAGTCCATAGGGGTTCTTATTGCAGTAGTCTAAAAAGGAGGTGATTAAAGGGCAGGGCCATCCCAGATGATTATGATATCGTCGATATAGAGCCCAAAGAAGACATATTAGCGGAGAAAGGGTTATCATGCCAAATAAAGTTTTTTTCCCATAGCCCATGGCCAGATTTGCATAGGAGGGTGCGAAATTCGCCCCCATGGCAGTACCTTGGATTTGCAAATAAAAATCACCATCAAAGTTAAAAGTTATGTGTTAGACAAAAATTGGTAGCCTCAAGGATAAAAAGCAGCTTGTCTGGGGTTAATAAGGGGATCCTGTGCAAGATAAAATTCTAGTGCTAAAAGGCCAAAATGGTGTGGGATGGAAGTGTAGAGGGACGTAACGTCCAGGGAGAGCCACATGTATGAGGGTTCCCATCTGTAGGGTTTTAGTAGTTTGAGTAAGTGAATGCCGTCTCTGATGTAAGATGCTAGTTGTTGGACTATGGGTTGCAGGTATAGATCGATGTATTGACTAAAACCTGTCGTAACACTGTCCATGGCAGCTACGATGGGTCTACCAGGGGGAGATGTTTTTTTATTAATTTTATGATTATTATTTTTATCTATTTCTAGTTATCTCTCTACATTGCCACTTTTTAGAGTCCTCCCAAACCCCCCCCCCCTTTTTTTGTTGTTGGACCAGTATCGTTATTAAGTAATGTTATTAAGTAAACTTATTATAGTCTAAACAAATTTTTCCCTTTTATAACTATATTTTATATACCAGTACTTACCAAATATCTATATTTATATTGATATACCTTTTTTGTCATCCTAAACGCAGATTTTTTATAACCGGTCTTTATACAATAGCTTTTTTGGGGGTGGCTTGGTGGTCCTCTTGTAAGTACTACACCCCATAACCCCAACCCATCCCCTCCCCCCCCCTCCCCACTATCTCCTTTCCTCCCCCTCGCCCTTCCCATTTCTCTTCCCTCCCCACTTGCCCCTACCCCCTCCACTCCCTCCTGTTCCTCCCCCACTACTCCCTCACCCACCCCCTTCCCTTCCTTTAGTGTATATATGTATGCACCAATCCATCAATATCCAATCCATGATCCCAACATCGAATTAAAACACACCTATATGTATGTATACATATATACCTATATCCCCCTTTCCCTTCCCTTTCCTTCCTTCCTCTTCCCCCCCCCCTGTCCCCCAACAAATAATCCCATGTCATATTATACCTGTGTTTCTAATATAGTTTTATATGGTTTTTTATATATTTATATATGTATATATTTATATATCTGTGTATTTATGTATTTATTCACGTACCCCTATGTATTCATACGTGTGTATACATATATATGCATATGTGTGTTTTCTATGTATTTGGTATTTTATACACATATGGCCATTACCATTCCTATGCTGTTACACTTGTATGTTGGTATGTATGTATACACATCTTTATGTATATATACCGATATATTTATTTATATTTATTCATATATGTATCCCTCTATTATTTTGTTATATGTATTCATCTAATTACGTGTATATCTATATTTATTTATATATGCACATACCTATTTATTTACTCCTCCATCCTTTTTATAGATATTTATTTATTTACGTGTATGTTTGTATTTGTTCATATATGCACGTATTTATTTATTTATATTTATATTCGTATATATGTATTTTCCCCACTTTGATAACAGATGTCTAATGTCATCTCTTATCACGCCATATCCATCCAGCTCAGTATAGAGCTCAGCTATAGTATAGACTATATCAGCTATAGTATAGACTATATCCATCCAGCTCAGTATAGACTGGACATAGCCACAGCCCCCCTATTCTGCATAATGCTATACTATACCTTTAGTTAATGTCACCTCTCCACTAATTAATTAATTTAATTTACTTATCCCATTCCCCATCAGTAGCATCATTTAGCTCTGGCCCCTTAACTTATAACGTCTCTGTAATCAGTTATTTACTCCCATCATAGTATCAGTCCTTTTTTATATATATTATTTACTACCCCTGTCCGTCATTTTTCACCCTCTGCTCTGTCATATAATCTTATATGTACACGGGCTCCCTATATATATAGTTTCCCCCCCCCCCCCACCCCCTCCGCCTCTGTTAAATAATACTTTTTGTTCTACACGTCCATTTTATTTAACAGTACCCTGCTTTAATCTCATGTCACATTCCGTATTAATTATTACTTTCTATGCCGGTTTTTAATTACACATTTAGTCACCGTTTTTTCTACATATATATTTTTTTTCTCTCTTTCTATCGCTATTACACTCTGCCCCCTGGCCAAACCCCTCCCGATTAAATAAAATCAGCTTCTTCCCCTGCCCCCACATCCCCTTTGCTTGAGAAAGGAGCGCCGCTATACTGACCATCTATAGCGTTGCCAGCTCAGAAACGCGTCGCAGAGACATGACGTCACGCCTTGGCGCCTAGTACCGTTTGCGGTGCGAGCCTCGTTCTGACACCATAGACACGGCCGTGCCTCAATACATCCTGGAAACGAACCTGGCCGCACAGACCCTGCAGTAGGCAACAGGGCTAAAAACGTCTCCCCACACTCCATCCCTTCCTCTTTTAAATTTAACTCTATACAGAGACTCTTTTTCCCCCCACCACCCCTCTTACCACCTGCAACCCTCTTTGAACATTAAGAGCTGTGATACCCATCTGACTTCTCTTTGAATTGATGTTACCACCCCTCCGGAGGACCACTGAAAGGAAACAACCCCACCTGCTACATCCATCTGCCTTATTCATCTCCTCCAGGACATGAGAAGGACGACAGCTTCTGGGCGAACCTCCTGTGACTTGTAGTCCCACTGGCCCTCCGTTTACAGAGATATGTCAGAATGCAACACTACTTTCTAAGATGTGAGTGGATATTGTTTTTTATAATAAATGTTTATGTGATATATACTCAGAGGCGCCCCTCTCCTTGTTTTTAACTGGGCATATTGAACAACCCTCCACTGCATACAAAGAAACCTGTACCCCCACACCTTTTTGGTCCGTTTTAGACTTCTGCAGCCACACTGACACCCTGTCCTCCCATACCACCACATCCTCCAACAGTAGACTGCCTGTCCTCCTTTTGCCGGGCTAACCAACTCCCCTATGCAAAATGCTCCAAAAAATGCCAGTGAAAAGGCAGCTGAAAACAACAAACGCTCGTACCGATCGTTACAAACCAAAACCAACTGTTCCCCCAAAGCTACTAAATTCGCAAACATAATAGGCCGTCTAGTATCTCTAGTCCTGTGCTCTTTATGGTATCCCTTAATGGCCTGTTTTACCCCAAAATCCTTTGTCCAATCCACTTTCTTCTGCAATTTAAACAAAAAGGCCAACCCCGCCATCTTCCTTTCTATGGACGATATCGACTGCCCCCCTTCCATGTTCCTGGACACAAAATACAGCACTAGAAGATGCCCTGACGACTCATACTTACCAACCCCTGCCTCTCGCAGCAACGCACCCCACTTGCTCCAAACCTTCTGGTACGCTGCCCACGTGGACGTACTTACCGACCGCTGTATCCATCCCGCGGCGACTCTAGTGCCAAATCCCATATCCAGCCCGGGCAAGTAACGCCCACCTTCTGTGCCTCCGGCACCAGAACCCTGAACTTGTCCCACTGGAAGCGAGACAGAGAATCAGCCAATGTATTTTCAACTCCCGGAATGTGCACAGCATAAAGAAAGACTTTATTGCAAGCTTATTGCAAGAATTGCAAGCAGCGAAACACCAACTGTCGCATCAGCCGAATGACAGGTTGTGAAGACACCGACATGCTATTGATGACCTGCACTACCCCCATGTTGTCGCAATTCAAGCACAATTTTAAATTGCGGCAGGACTCGCCCCACAATTCCAGTGCTAATACTACCGGAAAAAGTTCCAGGAGCACCAAATTCCGCAGAAAACCAGCTTCAACCCACGCCTGTGGCCATGGTTCCGCACTCCACCGTCCCTGGAAGTACGCCCCATATCCAGAAGATCCAGCGGCGTCTGTCACCAACTCCACGTCGAAGTTGCTCACCGGGCCAGACATCCACACCGACCTACCGTTAAACTCTGCCAAAAATTGACACCATACCTGCAGATCAGATCCCTATGTTCCTTCCTCAGCCGAATGTAATGCGTGGGAGCCTTCACCCCCGCCGTGGCAGATGACATCCGACGACAAAAAATTCTCCCCATAGGAATGATCCTGCACGCGAAGTTCAATTTACCTAACAGTGATTGCAATGTATGCAGCTGCACCTTCTTGCACCCATGTATCTCCCTGATCTCTTTTTGCAAGTCTCTGAGCTTCTCTTCCGGTAACCTGCATTCCATTGCCATGGAATCGATTACTATACCCAAGAAGCTCAGCTCCGTCCGTGGTCCCTCCGTCTTATCAGCTGCCAAAGGCACCCGAAATCTCTCCGCAATGTGCTGCAATGTGGACAACAGTATCGCACACACATTGGAAGAAGGAGGGCCCACGCAGAGAAAATCATCCAAATAATGGATGACGGATTCCATGCCCGTGACGTCCCTGACCACCCATTCTAAAAAGGAGCTAAATGCTTCAAACATGGCACATGAGATAGAACAACCCATGGGCAAACAAATATCCACATAAAACTTTTCTTGCCAACAACAACCCAGCAATTTAAAACTGGCCAGGTGAACAGGCAGAAGTCTAAACGCTGACTAAACGCCGAAATCCGATTTTGCCATCAGTGCCCCTTTCCCATACCGTCGCACCCAACGGACCACGGCATCAAAAGATGTATATGATACCGTACAGGCCTCAGGGTCAATGAAATCATTTACCGAGCCCCCTTTGGGGAGTGATAAATGATGGATCAATCGAAACTTATTCGGTTCTTTTTTGGGGACCACCCCCAACGGGGACACCACTAAATCAGCTAACGGTTTCTCCGCAAATGGCCCCGCCATACGACCCAATGCCACCTCCTTGGCCAATTTTTCAGATACCACCGCTAGGTGCTGCAATGCCGATCTCAAATTATTGGCCATAGGGGGAATAACCTTCAGCGCACAAGGAATCTGAAACCCATACTTGAAGCCTTCCCCAATCAATACTGCCACAGCCCTGTCCGGGTACCTATTTAGAAAAGGCTGCATCCTTTCCCCCATCACCGGAGTCGTCCCTCTTGTTACCAGGCTCTCCGGTACGCTTGCCTTACTTAAAGCACCTGGCATATGTATGTGCCCCCCCCCCCCACACCCTGAACACTCATGCTTAAACTTACAGGTGCCTCCAAACTTGCAGGATCCCTCGTTGAACTGCCAGCACACTCCCCACTTTCTTCCAGCCGGCGATCCTGAGGAGTTACTACCTCCGGCCCCCCCATGAAATGGCTGCACTGGTGTCTTCGCCGATGCCATAAGCCGCATCCAAAGACTAATGTCCTTGTGATCCCATCGAAGCGCGGGACGAACCGCCCTGCTTTGTCGAAACTGCTCGTCATAGCGTAGCCATGCCGTGCCTCAGTAAACCCGATACGCCTCCCCTATGGCATCCATATAACAAAATAACGCTGAACAATGTTCGGAGTTCTTTTCGCCAATTACCCCCGCCAAAATGGCAAACGCTTGCAGCCAATTGGCAAACGTCCTGGGAATCAAATGGTATCTTCGCTTCTCCTCGTCATCTTTTTTAGTATCATCCGGCTTAACTCTATCCAGATTAAATTTCTCTAAGGGCAATAAGGAGAAAATCTCCACGTATTCACCCTTCCAAATTTTTTCCCTCGTCTCCTGCTTCAGGTGAGCGCCTAGGGGTCCCTCGAAGCAGACATACACTACGCATTTAGCTGCATCCGCCAACCGCACGATGTCAGCCCTAACCGTCGTCTCCGTAGCCCCTTTTTCTGCCGTACTCACCTTCTGCACCGCCTCACCTGCCCCAGTGGCCCGTGACACCTCCGTGGCTGCTGTGTCCGTCACCCCCCCAGAGGACATTGCCCCAACCCCTCCTGTAATTCCCACATTGCCGTCACCTGCCCCCCGAGGCTGATTGTCCTTGTTCAAAACGACCCACCAACGCCCGCAGACCCTCTAACAACTCCTGTATCTGACCCCCGGACCCACCTGTGGTCCCACTTCCTGCCCGCGGTTGGTCAGTGGCTGCCAACAGCGGCGCTGGAGGCGCAGCCCTCCCCTACCCCCCAGATACAACACCCAGTAAACTTTGTAAGGCAGCTGTAAATGCAATATTATCGCTAGACTTACCGGGCTGACTGGGTGCCCTCCCTACAGCCGCTGTGCCGATCTCCACCGGTGCTCGTGGGCGACTGGGTTCCACCTCCTCCTCCTCCGATATTTCACCTTCTCACCTGATCGCTTCCTCCTGCTGGGACAAAAACGTCAGTCCCCCTGGGGAGGGACTCCTGGATGTCGAATGCCTCAGTCTGCCAGCTCCCCCACTGCCTTTCTGCCATCGCGCTGCCCCCGCTCCCCCAGGTCCCGTGCAGTTGGGCCGGTCCCTGGGCCACTCCCGCCCCATGACCCCTGTCCTTCTCCGCCAGGTGGCGTCCGCCTACCCGCCGTACCGCTTGCCAAGATGCCCGAGGGTCCCGCTGCAGCCGCCAACCCGCTCCCCCTTATGTCCTACACCCTCGGCTCATTCAGAGCAGCTGGGGGTGCCGTGGCCGATACCCTCCTGGGGGCAGGACCCCCCTTCTGGCTGCCCCTCTTCTGGCTGTAGAATTTCCGCCCCTCGGCTCGTGCAGAGCTGCTAGGGGAGACACAACTTTGGATGGGCCTGCCGATCTCTCCATGCTCCCCTCCCTGGCTGCTGCTGCTGCTGCTGTGTATGCGCGTCTGCCCTCCTTTCCACCCCTCTCCTAGTTCAGAGCTGCAGGGGCAGCAGTGTCCTGGTCCTCTCTCCTAATGCTGACTGGGGATGCGACACCCTGCAGGCCCCCACTCCCGCATGGACCCCGCGGCGCGTGTTCCGCCTGGGCCCACCGGAGGGCTCTTTCTGTGCTCTCTTAGCTGGGGGGGTCAAATACTCCCGCCTCGGGCTCCTGGTGACCCTCTAGGGTCCAGTGATCGGCCCTGGTGAGTACCTGGATGGCGGCCTAGAGATCCTGCCGTGTGCTTGAGTCCCGCCGTCCTCCGGTCGCCGTTCATCCTCCGCTCGCCGCATGTTTGCCTCCCGCCGTCCTCCGTCCATCTGGACTCCGCTCTCGGCCAGCACGGCCGCGACCTGGTCTTGAAGCCACTCGGATCCTCTGGAAGCCGCCGCTGCTCTCAGCCGCGCCACGAGGTCCAGGACGTCCACCATTTTGGGTGGGTGAAAACGAGGAGCAGTGGGAAAAAACTGCCTCCTCGTGTGATTCTTCTACCGACTGAATTCCCTTAGCCACACCCCCTATTTATATGGCCGCTCCCCCCACTGTCTTACTGGCCTGCGCCTGCCTGGCCACACCCCTTAACTCACCCCCTGTGTGTCCTAGACACACCGTCATGTCTGGCCCTCCCCTACATTGCCCTGCGTTCCATTTTCGTTACGGCCCTCTCTGATCGGGCGGATGAAAGGTCCATGTCCACTCAGTTTATGCAGAGCTGACAGGGACACAGCCCGCTCTGCTGTGTAGACAGCCAGGTGCAACTGCCATCTAATTAGATCCACATAAACAGATGAGGATGAATCCCCTTTGGAATTGGATCAGAGGTAGGCAGGTGTAAAGTACACAAGTAAAGAGGTATGTTCTCATCTGAAAACAGTATTCCTTTTGGATAATCAAATTCATAACAGACTGTAGAAAGATAAATATCCCTTGAGTACAAAGCTGCATATTTTAATTTTTTTATTTATTTTTAGGGTGACCACATTTCCAAACTGGCATTCGGGGACAATTCTGCCAAGGACCGGGGGGGCGAATGTAGTCTCAGGGTTGACGGCAAATTCAGAAGTGGGGGGGATTTGTTGGGTGAATGGCTGGTGCTAGCACTGAAATCATTCTGACACCATGCTTAGTATGGTGTCAGGATGATCAAATCACATTATTTCTATTACTACATTGTAATATAAAATGAAATAGTTCAACTCACCATAACATAGAGGGAACCCTGAGCTTGTCATTTGCCACGAGATTTACCGCCATCGCCTGCCACCAGATGCAGCGTGCAACTTAACACTGTCTCCTGCCACCAGTTGCCGCTTGTCACTTGCCACTGTCTCCTGCCACCAGATGCCGCTTGTCACTTGCCAATGTCGCCTGCCACCAGATGCCGCTTGTCACTTGCCACCGTTGCTTGCCACCAGATGAAGCATGTCACTTGCCACCGTTGCTTGCCACCAGATGAAGCGTGTCACTTGCCACCATCACCTGCTACCAGATGAAGCGTGTCACTTGTCACCTGCCACCAGATGAAGCGTGTCACTTGTCACCTGCTGCAGAGAGGGAGAGAGAGAGGAGGGCGGGGGGACAGGGAGAGAGAGAGGGGGGGCAGGGGGGGACAGGGAGAGAGAGGGGAGGGGGGTAGGGAGAGAAAGAGAGGGGGACAGGGAGAGAGAGAGTAGTGGGACAGGGAGAGAGGGGGGACAGGGAGAAAGAGAGAGAGAGGGAGGGGGGGAGGGAGGGAGAGAGAGAGAGGGGGAAGGGGAAGGGGAGGGGGACAGGGAGAGAGAGGGAGGGGGGACAGGGAGAGAGGGGGAGTGGGGACAGGGAGAGGGGGAGGGGACAGGAAGAGAGAGAGGGAGGGGGACAGAAAGAGAGAGGGGAAGGGGACAGGGAGAGATAGGGGGAGGGGGGGCAGGGAGAGAGAGAGGGAGGGGGGCAGGGAGAGAGAGGGGGAGGGGGGCAGGGAAGAGAGAGAGGGAGGGGGGGTTAGGGAGAGAAAGAGGGAGGGGGCAGGGAGAGAGAGAGAGGGAGGGGGCAGGGAGAGAGAGGGGGCAGGAAGAGAGACAGGGGAGGGGGGGCAGGGAGAGAGAGGGAGGGAGGGGGCAGGGAGAGAGAGAGTGAGAGGGGGGCGGGAGAGAGAGAGAGAAAGAGGGGGGCAGGGAGGGAGAGGGGGGGGGGAGGGAGGAGGGGGGAGAGGAGAGTGAGGGGAGGGGGGCAGGGATGAAGAGAGAGAGGGGAGGGGGCACAGAGAGAGATAGAGGAGGAGGGGGCAGGGAGAGAGAGGGGGAGGGGGCAGGGAGAGAGTGAGGGAGGGGCAGGGAGAGAGAGAGAGAAGGAGGGGGGCAGGGAGAGAGAGAGGGGGAGGGGGCAGGAAGAGAGAGAGAGGGGAGGGGGCAGGGAGAGGGAGGGGGAGGGGGCAGGGAGAGAGAAGGGGAGGGGGCAGGGAGAGAGAGAGGGGGAGGGGGCAGGAAGAGAGAGAGGGAGGGGGCAGGGAGAGAGAGAGAGGGGGCAGGGGGAGAATGAGGGGGCAGGGAGAGGGGACAGGGAGAGAGAGAGGGGGGCAGGGAGAGAGAGGGGGGACAGGGAGAGAGAGGGGGGACAGGGAGAGAGAGAGGGGGGACAGGGAGAGAGAGAGGGGAGACAGGGAGAGAGGGGGAGGGGAGCAGAGAGAGGGGTCAGGGTCTGGTTAGTGACAGTGCTCATCTCACTCACTTGGAAATTCCAGGGGGGGCTCACAGTCAGTGGCTTCCCGGTGAGTGTCACAAGCTTGCCCAGCCAGGCATGCTGGATGGAGCAGTGTGCAGATCTCCCCTCTTCTAGGGCAGCTGCACTGAGCTGGCTGTCACCCGCTGCCCCACACTGACACCAGGGATTATCCGGAGGATGGTACAGCAGCGGCCGTCGGAGGACTTCTGTCCCCACCCACCACCAGCGTGACCGTGACCTATCAGTCACTTATCACAGTAGCCAAAGAAAGTGCTCCAAGGCTCTGTGCTACAGGTGGTGGGTGGGCCAGCAACAATAAGAAGCCGCCCTCAGGACTCAGGAGGAGGAGATACAGAAGACGCTCTTTGGCTGCTCTTTCTCTCTCCCTGCTGCTGCGGCCGGAGGCGGAGGTGGGTGGACTCAGGGCGCTGTTGCTAGACGCGAGGCGGGGAGGCCCTAGCAACCCATTCAGCAATGTTTATTACTGCGGCTGTGTGTCCTTATTTCATTCCGGGACACTGTATTGTCCCGGAATGAATGTGCCCGGGACACGGGACACAGATATTAATTAAGGGACAATCCCGGGAAATCCGGGACACGTGGGCACCCTAGGGGGCAGGCTTTTATGGGGCCCCATTAGGTAGGCTGCATGGGGCCCTGTGATTTCTAATAGCAGCCCTGTCAATACCAGCAATTACCCCTCTGCATTGGGTCCAGTTTCCACAACAATAGCCTCCCAGAATTAAAGGCAGTTCCTGCTAAACCAGCAAATTTAAATCCGTCTATGGCCGGCTTAAAGTAGGTTCTGAGCAGTCTGACTGCATGTCATTAAATATTATCCTCCTGATGCTCTGAAGTACTCTATGTTCAATTTCCTACCTTCCTGCTCCCACGCGACATTGCTCGCTCTTCCTGGACTGGGACTGACATCATTTCAGCATAGAAGGACAGGACTAGCTTTCACCTGTCTGGCGGAGAACACTCCTGAGAATAATACACTTACATACACATTCCCTACTAAAGCCTTTGGCTCTTCAAGAATTTTTTTTTTTTAAATGGGTTACATACAGCTACCAGCCTAAAATTAGAGAAATAGATTATATACACGCAGCAGACATGCATATGGTGGTTTCATATTGACCCCTTTGGCCTGCCTGTGAAAGAATAAAAACAATAACATGTTTGGCCTACACACCATCAAATCCCTTTCTTTGAGTTCATTGAGTCACACAGCTCTTCATGTTCTTGACCGTAGGGATGTCACAAAGCAGTGCAACAAAGAGGGGTGGGTAACCAAAGAGGACATTTAACAACTCACGAGAACACCCTAGAAGAGAAGCAGGAAACTTCAAACCACCACTCTAAAAAAAACTTGGAGCCAAAACACAGATCTGGAGATGCCAAAGCATCAACTTGGAGAGCTTGTTAAAAGGTCTGCACATTTCCATGAGCTGAAGGAAAGAAAATTGCATGACTCCCTCATCAACACAGTCAGGTAATATATTTGCATACCAAAATGTAAACAATCCTGTAGCGAGTCAATGCGGGGGAAGGGGGGATTTGGGACTTTATATGAGGCAATGAGTGTTTAGATTAATCTGCCTCCATCCCTGGTAATGTATTGGAGAGAGGGCAAAAAAAATGGGACTTTATATGAAGCATAACTGCAAAGTATTTGTGCAAGGACATGTTTGACAATTCCTTATCTATATAAAGGGTTAGAAATAAACAATATACCATGGATAACAATAATATCAATTGGATATCTTGTATTTCATATATGGACACATACATTACAATATGATCTACAGGTAATAGATACATTGCTATGAGGTGCACCATTAGAAATAACATAAATGATCTTCAATTGATTGAAGGATAAAACATTGCAGATAAAATATATGATGGATGGGCCCGGTGCTCGATGCGAACCCATGTTCGCATCGAGCACCGGGGCGTTCGCTCGCTCGGCGAGCCCAGAACTATTTTGGCCGCTCGCATCACGTTCGTGTGATGCGAGCGGCCCCGCAATGCATTGCGGCCGGCGCGGCCGGCGCAGTGCATTGCTGGCTGATGATTGGCCAAGCATGCACTGTGACCCCGCATGCTTGGCCAATCACAGCGCCGGAAACTCGAAGAGCCATAATTGGCTACAGGCAGGACGCCTGTAGCCAATTACAGCTCAGGGGCTTTAGTACACGCCCCCTCTTATAAAAGGCCGCCACGCCGTCGGCGCCGGTCACATGCTGTTCCGGCGTAGATAGAGCAGGATCGTTCTGTGTCACTCTGCTGGATTTAGTTAGAGAGATTTACTTAGAGAGATTGAGTTAGATAGATTCATTTAGAAAGATTGATTTAGAAAGAGGGGCTTGTAGTGTGTTCGTGGCAGGCAGGCAGAGCTCCTATATTTTGTTCCCAGAAGCACCTATAGGACTTGTAGTGTGTTCGTGGCAGGCAGGCAGAGCTCCTATATTTTGTTCCCAGAAGCACCTATAGGACTTGTAGTGTGTTCGTGGCAGGCAGGCAGAGCTCCTATATTTTGTTCCCAGAAGCACCTATAGGACTTGTAGTGTGTTCGTGGCAGGCAGGCACTGGCATCAAACAGAGCTCCTATATTTTGTTCCCAGAAGCACCTATAGGACTTGAAGTGTGTTCGTGGCAGGCAGGCAGAGCACCTATATTTTGTTCCCAGAAGCACCTATAGGACTTGAAGTGTGTTAGTGGCATCACACACACAGAGCTATATTTTGTTCCCAGTGGCACCTATAGGTCTTGAAGTGTGTTAGTCCCATCACTCACACAGAGCTATATTTTGTTCCCAGAAGCACCTATAGGACTTGAAGTGTGTTAGTCCCATCACACAGAGCTATATTTTCTTCCCAGAAGCACCTATAGGACTTGAAGTGTGTTAGTCCCATCACACAGAGATCATATATTTTGTTCCCAGAAGCACCTATAGGACTTGAAGTGTGTTAGTCCCATCACACAGACCTATATTTTCTTCCCAGAAGCACCTATAGGACTTGAAGTGTGTTAGTCCCATCACACAGAGATCATATAAGTGTTTGTTCCCAGAGCACCTATAGGACTTGAAGTGTGTTAGTCCCATCACACAGACCTATATTTTCTTCCCAGAAGCACCTATAGGACTTGAAGTGTGTTAGTCCCATCACACAGAGATCATATATTTTGTTCCCAGAAGCACCTATAGGACTTGAAGTGTGTTAGTCCCATCACACAGACCTATATTTTCTTCCCAGAAGCACCTATAGGACTTGAAGTGTGTTAGTCCCATCACACAGACAGTGCTATATTTTGTTCCCAGAAGGACCTATAGGACTTGAAGTGTGTTAGTCCCATCACACAGACCTATATTTTCTTCCCAGAAGCACCTATAGGACTTGAAGTGTGTTAGTCCCATCACACAGAGATCCTATATTTTGTTCCCAGAAGCACCTATAGGACTTGAAGTGTGTTAGTCCCATCACACAGACCTATATTTTCTTCCCAGAAGCACCTATAGGACTTGAAGTGTGTTAGTCCCATCACACAGAGAGCATATATTTTGTTCCCAGAAGCACCTATAGGACTTGAAGTGTGTTAGTCCCATCACACAGCTATATTTTTCTTTCCCAGAAGCACCTATAGGACTTGAAGTGTGTTAGTCCCATCACACAGAGATCCTATATATTTTGTTCCCAGAAGCACCTATAGGACTTGAAGAGTGTTAGTCCCATCACACAGAGATCTATATTTTGTTCCCAGATGCACCTATAGGACTTGAAGTGTGTTAGTCCCATCACACAGAGATCCTATATTTTGTTCCCAGAAGCACCTATAGGACTTGAAGTGTGTTAGTCCCATCACACAGACCTATATTTTCTTCCCAGAAGCACCTATAGGACTTGAAGTGTGTTAGTCCCATCACACAGAGATCCTATATTTTGTTCCCAGAAGCACCTATAGGACTTGAAGTGTGTTAGTCCCATCACACAGACCTATATTTTGTTCCCAGAAGCACCTATAGGACTTGAAGTGTGTTAGTCCCATCACACAGAGATCATATATTTTGTTCCCAGAAGCACCTATAGGACTTGAAGTGTGTTAGTCCCATCACACAGACCTATATTTTCTTCCCAGAAGCACCTATAGGACTTGAAGTGTGTTAGTCCCATCACACAGAGATCTATATTTTGTTCCCAGAAGCACCTATAGGACTTGAAGTGTGTTAGTCCCATCACACAGACCTATATTTTGTTCCCAGAAGCACCTATAGGACTTGAAGTGTGTTAGTCCCATCACACAGAGATCCTATATTTTGTTCCCAGAAGCACCTATAGGACTTGAAGTGTGTTAGTCCCATCACACAGAGATCCTATATATTTTGTTCCCAGAAGCACATATAGGACTTGAAGTGTGTTAGTCCCATCACACAGACCTATATTTTCTTCCCAGAAGCACCTATAGGACTTGAAGTGTGTTAGTCCCATCACACAGAGATCATATATTTTGTTCCCAGAAGCACCTATAGGACTTGAAGTGTGTTAGTCCCATCACACAGAGACCTATATTTTGTTCCCAGAAGCACCTATAGGACTTGAAGTGTGTTAGTCCCATCACACAGACATATATTTTGTTCCCAGAAGCACCTATAGGACTTGAAGTGTGTTAGTCCCATCACACAGAGCTAGATTTTGTTCCCAGATGCACCTATAGGACTTGAAGTGTGTTAGTCCCATCACACAGACCTATATTTTCTTCCCAGAAGCACCTATAGGACTTGAAGTGTGTTAGTCCCATCACACAGAGATCATATATTTTGTTCCCAGAAGCACCTATAGGACTTGAAGTGTGTTAGTCCCATCACACAGACCTATATTTTCTTCCCAGAAGCACCTATAGGACTTGAAGTGTGTTAGTCCCATCACACAGAGATCCTATATTTTGTTCCCAGAAGCACCTATAGGACTTGAAGTGTGTTAGTCCCATCACACAGAGACCTATATTTTCTTCCCAGAAGCACCTATAGGACTTGAAGTGTGTTAGTCCCATCACACAGAGATCATATATTTTGTTCCCAGAAGCACCTATAGTCCCATCACACAGACTTGAAGTGTGTTAGTCCCATCACACAGACCTATATTTTCTTCCCAGAAGCACCTATAGGACTTGAAGTGTGTTAGTCCCATCACACAGAGATCATATATTTTGTTCCCAGAAGCACCTATAGGACTTGAAGTGTGTTAGTCCCATCACACAGACCTATATTTTCTTCCCAGAAGCACCTATAGGACTTGAAGTGTGTTAGTCCCATCACACAGAGATCCTATATTTTGTTCCCAGAAGCACCTATAGGACTTGAAGTGTGTTAGTCCCATCACACACAGACCTATATTTTGTTCCCAGAAGCACCTATAGGACTTGAAGTGTGTTAGTCCCATCACACACAGATCCTATATTTTGTTCCCAGAAGCACCTATAGGACTTGAAGTGTGTTAGTCCCATCACACAGACCTATATTTTCTTCCCAGAAGCACCTATAGGACTTGAAGTGTGTTAGTCCCATCACACAGAGATCCTATATTTTGTTCCCAGAAGCACCTATAGGACTTGAAGTGTGTTAGTCCCATCACACAGACCTATATTTTCTTCCCAGAAGCACCTATAGGACTTGAAGTGTGTTAGTCCCATCACACAGAGATCATATATTTTGTTCCCAGAAGCACCTATAGGACTTGAAGTGTGTTAGTCCCATCACACAGACCTATATTTTGTTCCCAGAAGCACCTATAGGACTTGAAGTGTGTTAGTCCCATCACACACACAGATCTATATTTTGTTCCCAGAAGCACCTATAGGACTTGAAGTGTGTTAGTCCCATCACACAGAGACCTATATTTTGTTCCCAGAAGCACCTATAGGACTTGAAGTGTGTTAGTCCCATCACACAGACCTATATTTTGTTCCCAGAAGCACCTATAGGACTTGAAGTGTGTTAGTCCCATCACACAGAGCTATATTTTCTCCCAGAAGCACCTATAGGACTTGAAGTGTGTTAGTCCCATCACACAGAGATCCTATATTTTGTTCCCAGAAGCACCTATAGGACTTGAAGTGTGTTAGTCCCATCACACAGACCTATATTTTCTTCCCAGAAGCACCTATAGGACTTGAAGTGTGTTAGTCCCATCACACAGAGATCTATATTTTGTTCCCAGAAGCACCTATAGGACTTGAAGTGTGTTAGTCCCATCACACAGACCTATATTTTCTTCCCAGAAGCACCTATAGGACTTGAAGTGTGTTAGTCCCATCACACAGAGATCATATATTTTGTTCCCAGAAGCACCTATAGGACTTGAAGTGTGTTAGTCCCATCACACAGAGACCTATATTTTGTTCCCAGAAGCACCTATAGGACTTGAAGTGTGTTAGTCCCATCACACAGAGATCCTATATTTTGTTCCCAGAAGCACCTATAGGACTTGAAGTGTGTTAGTCCCATCACACAGACCTATATTTTGTTCCCAGAAGCACCTATAGGACTTGAAGTGTGTTAGTCCCATCACACAGAGATCCTATATTTTGTTCCCAGAAGCACCTATAGGACTTGAAGTGTGTTAGTCCCATCACACAGAGACCTATATTTTCTTCCCAGAAGCACCTATAGGACTTGAAGTGTGTTAGTCCCATCACACAGAGATCCTATATTTTGTTCCCAGAAGCACCTATAGGACTTGAAGTGTGTTAGTCCCATCACACAGAGACCTATATTTTCTTCCCAGAAGCACCTATAGGACTTGAAGTGTGTTAGTCCCATCACACACAGAGATCCTATATTTTGTTCCCAGAAGCACCTATAGGACTTGAAGTGTGTTAGTCCCATCACACACAGACCTATATTTTGTTCCCAGAAGCACCTATAGGACTTGAAGTGTGTTAGTCCCATCACACAGAGATCCTATATTTTGTTCCCAGAAGCACCTATAGGACTTGAAGTGTGTTAGTCCCATCACACAGAGATCCTATATTTTTCTTCCCAGAAGCACCTATAGGACTTGAAGTGTGTTAGTCCCATCACACAGAGATCCTATATTTTGTTCCCAGAAGCACCTATAGGACTTGAAGTGTGTTAGTCCCATCACACAGAGCTATATTTTGTTCCCAGAAGCACCTATAGGACTTGAAGTGTGTTAGTCCCATCACACACAGAGCTCCTATATTTTCTTCCCAGAAGCACCTATAGGACTTCTAGTGTGTTAGTCCCATCACACAGAGATCCTATATTTTCTTCCCAGAAGCACCTATAGGACTTGAAGTGTGTTAGTCCCATCACACAGAGCTCCTATATTTTCTTCCCAGAAGCACCTATAGGACTTTGAAGTGTGTTAGTCCCATCACACAGAGCTCCTATATTTTCTTCCCAGAAGCACCTATAGGACTTGAAGTGTGTTAGTCCCATCACACAGAGATCCTATATTTTTTTTCCCAGAAGCACCTATAGGACTTGAAGTGTGTTAGTCCCATCACACAGCTCCTATATTTTTCTTCCCAGAAGCACCTATAGGACTTGAAGTGTGTTAGTCCCATCACACAGAGCTCCTATATTTTCTTCCCAGAAGCACCATAGGACTTGAAGTGTGTTAGTCCCATCACACAGAGATCCTATATTTTCTTCCCAGAAGCACCCATAGGACTTGAAGTGTGTTAGTCCCATCACACAGAGCTCCTATATTTTTTCCAGGACTTTGAAGTGTGTTAAGCACCTATATTTTCTTCCCATAGGACTTCTAGTGTGTTAGTGGCATCACACAGAGATCCTCTATTTTCTTTGCAGAAGCACCCATAGGACTTCTAGTGTGTTAGTGGCATCACACAGAGCTCCTATATTTTCTTCTCAGCAGCACCCACAGGACTTCTAGTGTGTTAGTGGCATCACACAGAGCTCCTATATTTTCTTTGCAGAAGCACCCATAGGACTTCTAGTGTGTTAGTGGCATCACACAGAGCTCCTATATATTCTTCTCAGCAGCACCCACAGGACTACCGACTACAATGGCTGGAAGACCGCCAAGGGGAGGCAGAGCGTGCAGAGCCAAGAACACAGGGCAGGCAGGCTCTGTTTCTAGTGGACGTGGCCGTGGCCGTGGACGTGGTCGTGCATCGTCATCAGCACGTGGCCATGGGACACGCGCGTCTTTGTTTTCGGCAGCTGGACATGTGGAGCCGCATCATGCTGAAGGCTTGGTAGAATGGATGACCAAGCCCTCCTCATCCTCCTCATCCTCTCTCACCCAGGCTCAGGGTACTGGCAGAGCAGCTGCCAACGCGTACTCAATGGCATCATCAGCCACCCCTTCCCTAGACCCACCATGTCCTCCTGAGGAGTCCCCCGAACTCTTTGAGCACAGTGTTGGGTACATGCTCCAGGAGGATGCCCAACGATTCGAAGGCTCGGATGATGATACCCAGCTTGAGGAATCTGGCAGTACTGTTCCACCAGCTGCAGCTTACTGCCAGGTTTGCTCTAGTGGTGAAGAGGGAGGGGATGATGAGGTCACTGACTCCACGTGGGTGCCTGAAGGGAGAGAGGATGAGGAGGAGGACGAGGAGGAGGAGGATGCGGCGTCACATGTCCAACGAGGCAGGATGCCCCCTGGAGGCCAGGTAGAGGCCAGCACAGCAACTGTACAACACCGCAGAGCTCCGCCTGTGCAGGGCGCTGCCTCTGCACGTTATCAGAAAAGTTCTTTGGTGTGGGCCTTTTTTGAGACGAGTGCATCAGATCGCACCACTGCTATTTGCAATATTTGTCTCAAGCGTATCTCGCGTGGCCAAAACATCAGCCGCTTGGGCACCACAAGCATGACCAGACATATGTCGACCTGCCATGCAGCTCGTTGGCAGGCACACATAAAAGACCCACACCAAAGAACTAAGCGGACCTCTCCTTGCTCCTCATCAGCTGGGATCTCCATCCCCACTACACCTTCAGTCCTCTCTGAAAGCTGCTCTGAGAGGACAGAAGGTGTAGAATTAGGTGTGTCACAACCAAGTACTTGCAGTACACCGACGTCCGATTGCAGCAGGCAAATTCCCTGCCCCAGCTGCTGGACCGTAGAAAGAAGTACACTCCCAGCCATCCACATGCCCAGCGGTTGAATGCTAGCTTGGCTAAATTGCTAGCACTTCAACTGCTGCCTTTTCAGTTGGTAGACTCGGCCCCCTTCCGTGAGTTTGTTCAATGTGCGGTTCCTCAGTGGCAGGTTCCCAAACGCCACTTTTTCTCACGGAAGGCGATTCCGTCTCTCTACCGGCATGTGGAAGGCAATGTCCATGCCTCGCTGGACAGGGCGGTCAGCGGTAAGGTGCATATTACCGCTGACTCATGGTCCAGCAGGCATGGACAGGGACGGTACCTTTCTTTCACGGCCCATTGGGTCACTCTATTGGCAGCTGGGAGGGATGCAGGACAAGGTGCAGTAGTGTTGGAGGTTGTTCCGCCACCACGCCTCCAAAACGCTACTACTGCTACTGGTTGTGACACACCTCTCTCCTCCACCCCCTCCTCTTCTTCTTCCTCCAGTGCTCTGTCCTTGGAACCAGCGGTGCTCCGTAGGCGTACAAGGGGCTACGCAAGTACGCAGGCAAAAAGATGCCATGCCGTGCTTGCGCTGGTGTGTTTGGGGGACAGGAGCCACACTGGGCCAGAGGTTCTGGCAGCTCTGCTGGGGCAGGCCGAGAGGTGGTTGACGCCACGTCAGCTTAAGCCAGGAATGGTCGTTTCTGACAATGGCACCAACCTCCTCTCCGCCCTGCGACAGGGGCAGCTCACCCATGTGCCCTGCATGGCTCACGTCCTCAACCTGGTGGTGCAGCGGTTCTTGGGCAGGTTCCCAGGCTTACAGGATGTCCTGAGGCAGGCCAGGAAAGTCTGTGTGCATTTCCGCCGATCTTATAATTCCAGTGCTCGGCTGACTGAGCTGCAAAAGGAGCTGAACCTGCCCAAGAACCGCCTAATATGTGACATGCCCACCAGGTGGAACTCAACGTTGGCCATGCTGCAGCGACTGCACACGCAGCAGAGGGCCATCAATGAGTACCTTTGCGACTACGGCACCAGGACAGGGTCAGGGGAGCTTGTTTTTTTTTTTCCCCACGTCAGTGGAGCATGATCAGGGATGCATGCACTGTCCTCTCACCATTTGAGGAGGCCACGAGGATGGTGAGCAGTGACAGTGCATGCATCAGTGACACTGTCCCTCTTGTCCACCTGTTGGAGCATACGCTGCGTGGGATAATGGACAGGGCACTTGAGGCAGAACAGAGGCAGGAAGAGGAGGACTTCCTTGCCTCTCAAGGCCCCCTTTATCCGGACAGTGTTCCTTCTGTCCCACCCATCACACAGGAAGAGAGGAGGAGGAGGAGGAGGAGGAGGAGGAGGATTGTGTGAGCATGGAGGTGGAGCCTGGCACTCAGCATCAGCAGCAGCAGTCTTTTAGGGATGATGTACAGTCCCAACAAACCAGTGGACTTGTACGTGGCTGGGAGGAGGTGGCTGGCGATCATGTCATCCTCAGTGACCCAGAAGACTCCGGACCGAATGCCTCAGCTAACCTACGCTGCATGGCCTCCCTGATCCTGCAAAGCCTGCGGAAGGATCCTCATGTTCTTCGGATCAAGGAGAGGGACCATTACTGGCTTGCCACTCTCCTTGATCCGCGGTACAAGGGTAAGGTTGCGGACCTTATCTTGCCGTCGCAGAGGGAGCAGAGGATGAGACATCTCAGGGAGGCCTTGCAGAAAGGTCTGTGCAACGCGTTCCCAGAAACTGGGAGGTTACAAACTCCTGGTCCTGGGCGACGAGTTGCTGAGGCTTCGGTCAGTAGCAGAAGGAGCGGTGGGGAAGGTGGACGTCTGACCGATGCGTTCAGACAATTTTTTAGTCCGCAGCCCCAAGGTATGATCGGTTCCAGCAACCATCGCCAGCGTCTGATATACATGGTGCAGGAATACCTTGGGGCAAGGTCAGACTTGGACACCTTTCCCACCGAAAATCCTCTGGCTTACTGGGTCCTGAGGATGGATCACTGGCCAGAGCTTGCACAGTATGCAATTGAGCTACTGGCCTGTCCTGCCTCCAGCGTTCTTTCCGAACGCACATTCAGTGCTGCTGGAGGATTTGTCACCGATCATAGGGTGCGCCTGTCCACCGCCTCGGTTGATCGACTGACCTTCATCAAAATGAATCAGTCTTGGATCACCACCAGCTACCAGGCACCTGAGGCGGATATAACCGAATAATTTATAATGTCACATCCCTTCAAGTCCTCTTATGTTCACTGACTATCCTCTTCTTCCTCCTCCTCAATGATCCATGCCACCACACCAGTGCCTAAGGCACAATTTTTCAGCCCCTGTTTAACAGGGGCGTGTACATACAATTTTTATAAAAAAATGCTTCGCAACACGTGTGACTGCTGTGCTCCAAGTACAGTATCTGTGAGGGGTTGCAGTGTTGTGGCACCAGCACCAGTGCCTAAGGCACAATTTTTCAGCCCCTGTTTAACAGGGGCGTGTACTTACAATTTTTTAAAAAATGCTTCGCAACACGTGTGACTGCTGTGCTCCAAGTACAGTATCTGTGAGGGGTTGCAGTGTTGTGGCACCAGCACCAGTGCCTAAGGCACAATTTTTCAGCCCCTGTTTAACAGGGGCGTGTACTTACAATTTTTTAAAAAAATGCTTCGCAACACGTGTGACTGCTGTGCTCCAAGTACAGTATCTGTGAGGGGTTGCAGTGTTGTGGCACCAGCACCATGCCTAAGGCACAATTTTTCAGCCCCTGTTTAACAGGGGCGTGTAATTACAATTTTTAGGCAATGCTTCGCAACAGGTGTCACTGCTGTGCTCCAAGTACAGTATCTGTGAGGGGTTGCAGTGTTGTGGCACCAGCACCAGTGCCTAAGGCACAATTTTTCAGCCCCTGTTTAACAGGGGCGTGTAATTACAATTTTTTAAAAAAATGCTTCGCAACACGTGTGACTGCTGTGCTCCAAGTACAGTATCTGTGAGGGGTTGCAGTGTTGTGGCACCAGCACCAGTGCCTAAGGCACAATTTTTCAGCCCCTGTTTAACAGGGGCGTGTACTTACAATTTTTTTAAAAAAATGCTTCGCAACACGTGTGACTGCTGTGCTCCAAGTACAGTATCTGTGAGGGGTTGCAGTGTTGTGGCACCAGCACCAGTGCCTAAGGCACAATTTTTCAGCCCCTGTTTTAACAGGGGCGGGTAATTACAAATCTTGATCTAATAGTTCACAGCAGGGCCCATTCCTGCGCCCACCAAGAGTAACTATGAGGGCCTACAGTCTTGTGGCAACACCGTCCACCACCACCGCCAAAGGCCCAATTTTTCTGCCCTGTTCATCAGGTGCTTGCAATTGCAAATCTTGATCTAATAACTCACAGCAGGGCCCATTCCTGCGCCCACCAAGAGTAACTGTGAGAGCTTACAGTCTTGTGGCAACACCGTCCACCACCACCGCCAAAGGCCCAATTTTTCTGCCCTGTTCATCAGGTGCTTGCAATTACAAATCTTGATCTAATAACTCACAGCAGGGCCCATTCCTGCGCCCACCAAGAGTAACTGTGAGAGCTTACAGTCTTGTGGCAACACCTTCCACCACCACCGCCAAAGGCCCAATTTTTCTGCCCTGTTCATCAGGTGCTTGCAATTACAAATCTTGATCTAATAACTCACAGCAGGGCCCATTCCTGCGCCCACCAAGAGTAACTGTGAGAGCTTACAGTCTTGTGGCAACACCGTCCACCACCACCACCACCACCACCACCGCCAAACCCCCAATTTTTCTGCCCTGTTCAACAGGTGCATGCAATTACAAATCTTGATCTATTAACTCACAGCAGGGCCCATTCCTGTGCCCACCAGTCTTGTGGCTACACCAACATCTAATAGGGCAAATTTCTGCAGAGTATATACGCCAGGCCCCTACTTTCAAACATCCAACTTACAAACGACTCCTACTTGCAAATGGAAAGAGAAAACAGGAAGTGAGAGGAAATCTACCCCTAGGAAGGGAAATTCTATCCTGTTAGATTTAATTTGGGAAAAAGGTATCTCCTCTCTACTGATACTTTATCACCAATCCTTGCTTCAATTAAAACCCCACTTTTCCAAAAACATTTGTCATTGGGACGGAAAGTGAGGTGACATGTTCTGAACAGATGTGCAAAGACAGCAAATGTTACAGGGGTGATAACCCCTCCCTATGTTCTCCAAAAAGCTTAAAAATAGATTTTTTTGGGATGGAGCTACACTTCATAATGTACCTGTTCAGATTCTACTTAAGAACAAACCTAAAGCCGCAAGTGGTTTTAAATGGCTTCTTTTTTTCCTTTACAAATGTCATTTTGTGCAAGGACAGTTCTAAACACGGGAAACACATGCCACTTCACAGGCATACTTTAGACACCCCCCAGGTACCATATTTAAAGGAAAATTTCACTTTTTTTTTTTCACTTTATGCATCATTAAAATGACTGCTCCCGAAAAAACGTTAGTTTTTAAAAGTTCTTTTTGCATTGATATATGTCCCCTGGGGCAGGACCCGGGTCCCCAAACCTGTTTTATGACATTAACATGCATATTGGCCGTTGTAATTAGCACTTTTGATTTCGAACGTTCGCGTCCATTATAACGTATAGGGTTCGAAAATTCGCGCGAACTTTCGGTCCGTTCGAAGGTTCTGGTGCGAACCGAACCCGGGGGTGTTCGGCTCATCCCTAGTCGTGGCGTCGATGCGCAAGGGGGCCCGACCACAACGCCCAGACCATAGGGACGGGGGGAGGAGGGAGGGCTCTGGAGCACATCACAGCTCCGGAAATTGGAAACAACCACAATCAGACAAATTATAAGTCAATAAGTCAATGCAGGGGGAGGGTTGGAAGTGACACATCTATGGAACTGTAATCTCCAGGGTAACATGTGTAAAATATTTCCAGAGTACTTGAAAAGCCTCATAATGGGCCCAGCAGGTGTACAGACCTAAGAACTCAGCACAGGTTTGGAGGGAACCCCTCATAATGGGCAGAGTGGGTGTAAATACCTGGGAACTCAGCATAGGGTTGGTGTAAACCCCTCTTAATGGGCAGAGAGGATGTACAGACCCGCTAACCCCTCGCAGGGATTGTAGGAACCCCTCATAATGGGCAGAGCTGGTGTGCAGACATAGGAACACAGCACATGGATTGTGGGAACCCCTCATAATGGGTAGAGTGGGTGTACAGACCCAGGAACTCAGCACAGGAATGATGGGAACCACTCATAATGGGATCAGTGGGTTTAGAAACCTGGGAACTCAGCACAGGGCTTGTGGGAACCCCTTATAATGGGCAGAACTGGTATACAGACCTGGGAACTCGGCAAAGGTTTGGTAGGAACCCCTCATAATGGGCAGAGCTGGGGTACAGACCTGGGAACTTGGCACAGGTTTGGTGGGAACCCCTCATAATGGGCAGAGTGGGTTTACAGACCCGGGAACTCAGCACAGGGCTGGTGGGAACTCCTCATAATGGGCTTAGCAGGTGTACAGACCTGGGAACTCAGCACAGGGATTGTGGAAACCCCTTATAATGGGCCCAGCAGGTGTAGAGAACTGGGAACTCAGCATAGGGTTGGTGGGAACCCCTCATAATGGGCAGAGTGGGTGTACAGACCCTGAAGCTCTGCACAGGGATTGTAGGAACAGCAGGAACTCGTCATAGGAATGATGGGAACCAGTCATAATGGGTTGCGTGGGTGTACATACCCGTGAACTCAGCACATGGTTGGTGGGAACCCCTCATAATGGGATTATTGGGTGCACATACCCGGTAACTCAGCACATGGTTGGTGGGAACCCCTCATAATGGGCAGAGTGGGTGTACAGACCCTGAAGCTCTGCACAGGGATTGTAGGAACCCCTTATAATTTGCCCAGCAGGTTTACAGACCTGGAAACTCAGCCTAGGGTTGGTGGGAACCCCTCATAATGGGCAGAGTGGGTTTACAGACCCGGGAACTCAGCACGAGGCTGGTGGGAACTCCTCATAATGGGCTTAGCAGGTGTACAGACCTGGGAACTCAGCACAGGGATTGTGGAAACCCCTTATAATGGGCCCAGCAGGTGTAGAGAACTGGGAACTCAGCATAGGGTTGGTGGGAACCCCTCATAATGGGCAGAGTGGGTGTACAGACCCTGAAGCTCTGCACAGGGATTGTAGGAACCCCTCATAATGACCCAGAGCTATTGTTCATACACATGAACTCAGCACATGCTTGTTGGGGACCCCTTATAATGGGATTATTGGGTGCACAAAACCAGTAACTCAGCACATGGTTGGTGGGAACCCCTCATAATGGGCAGAGTGGGTGTACAGACCCTGAAGCTCTGCACAGGGATTGTAGGAACCCCTTATAATTTGCCCAGCAGGTTTACCGACCTGGAAACTTAGCCTAGGGTTGGTGGGAACCCCTCATAATGGACAGAGTGGGTTTACAGACCCGGGAACTCAGCACGGGTAATGTATGAACCCATCATAATGGGCAGAGCTGGTGAACAGACCTGGGAACATAGCACATGGATTGTGGAAACCCCTCATAATGGGATGAGTTGGTTTACAGACTGGGGAACTCAGCACAGGAATGAAGGGGACCACTCATAATGGAATCAGTGGGTGTAGTAAGCTGGTACCTCAGAACATGGCTCATAGGAACCCCTCATAATGGGCAGAGCTGGTGTACAGATCTGGAAACTTGGCACAGGTTTGGTGGGAACCCCTCATAATGGGCAGAGTGGTGTACAGACCGGGGAACTCTGCACAGGGATTGTAGGAAAACCCCTCATAATGGGATCAGTAGGTGTACAGACCCAGGAACCCAGCACAGGGCTGGTGGGAACCCCTCATAATGGGCCCAGCAGGTGTACAGACCCAGGAATTTGTCACATATTTGATGGGACCCCCTCATAATGGGCAGAGCTGGTGTACAGACCTGGGAAATCAGCACAGGTTTGCTGGGAACCCATGATAACAGAGTGGGTGTACAGACCCACAAACTCAGCACAGGGATTGTGGGAACCCCTCGTAATGGGATTAGTGGGTGTACAGACGCAGGAACTCAGCTCAGGAATGATGGTAACCCCTCATAATGGGATCAGTGGGTGTACAGACCCGGGAACTCAGCACAGGGATTGTGGGAACCCCTCAAAATGTGCCCAGCAAGTTTACAGACCTGGAAACTCAACCTAGGGTTGGTGGGAACCCCTCATAATGGGCATAGTGGGTGTACAGACCCGGGAAATCAGCACAGGGCTGGTGGGAACCCGTCATAATGGGCCCAGCAGGTGAACAGACCTGGGAACTTAGCACAGGGATTGTGGGAACCTCTTATGTTGGGGCCCAGCAGGTGTAGAGAACTGGGAACTCAGCACAGGGATTGTGGGAACCCCTTATATTGGGCCCAGCAGGTGTAGAGAGCTGGAAACTCAGCATAGGGTTGGTGGGAACCCCTCATAATGGGCAGAGTTGGTGTATAGACCCTGAAGCTCTGCACAGGGATTGTAGAAACCCCTAATAATGGGCAGCGCTATTGTTCATACACGTGAACTCAGCACATGGTTGTTGGGAACCCCTCATAATGGGCAGAGTGAGTGTACAGACCCAGGAACTCAGCACAGGAATGATGGGAACCTCTCATAATGAGAGGAGTGGGTGTACAGACCCGGGAACTCAGCACAGGGATTGTGGGAACCCCTCATAATGGGCCCAGCAGGTGTACAGACCCAGGAATTCAGCACAGGAATGATGGGAACCCCTCATAATGGGATCAGTGGGTGTACAGACCCGGGGACCCCGCACAGGAATGATGGGAACCCCTCATAATGGGCACAGAAGGGGGAAAAGATCCAGGAACTCGGCAAAGGGTTGGTGGGAACCTTTCAGAATGGGCTGAGTGGGTGTACAGACCTAGGAACTCGGCACAGGATTGGTGGTAACACCTCATAATGGGATGAGTGGGTGAACAGACCTAGGAACTCAGCACATGGATTGTGGGAACCCCTTATAATGGGATCAATGGGTTTAGAAACCTGGGAACTCAGCACAGGGCTTGTGGGAGGAACCCCTTATAATGGGCAGAACTGGTGTACAGACCTGGGAATTTGGCACAGGTTTAATAGGAACCCCTCATAATGGGCAGAGCTGGGGTACAGACCTGGGAACTTGGCACAGGTTGGGTGGGAACCAGGGTTGAGCGAACCCGAACTGTAAAGTTCGAGTCCGTACCGGACTTTTGGGTGTCCGGGTTCCGGACCCGAACCTGAACTATTGGCTGTATGTTCGGGTTCGGGTCCGGTGTTCGGCGATGTATTGGCACCTTTTACAAGCTGCAGGGCAGCCAATCAACGCTAGTTTTACTCGTGTGCCCTTAGAATCCATCACAGCCATGCCTACTAATTGCATGGCTGTGATTGGGCAGTGCAGCATGTGACCCAGCCTGTATATATAGTACAGACACACAGCACACAGCGTCACTCTGCTATAGACAGGTTCCTGTGCTGCTAAGAGAGGATTTTAGGAGTTAGTCTGATAAAGTCTGATAAATTTTCTTCAAATTAGTTATATCAGTAAGCGATCTACATAGCTAGAGTAGACTAGAGAGTATCTTTATTAAGGAATAGGGATGAGCCGAACACCCCCGGGTTCGGTTCGCACCAGAACCTTCGAACGGACCGAAAGTTCGCGCGAATTTTCGAACCCTATACGTTATAATGGACGCGAACGTTCGAAATCAAAAGTGCTAATTACAATGGCCAATATGCATGTTAATGTCATAAAACAGGTTTGGGGACCCGGGTCCTGCCCCAGGGGACATATATCAATGCAAAAAGAACTTTTAAAAACTAACTTTTTTTCGGGAGCAGTCATTTTAATGATGCATAAAGTGAAAAAAAAAAGTGAAATTTTCCTTTAAATATGGTACCTGGGGGGTGTCTAAAGTATGCCTGTGAAGTGGCATGTGTTTCCCGTGTTTAGAACTGTCCTTGCACAAAATGACATTTGTAAAGGAAAAAAAGAAGCCATTTAAAACCACTTGCGGCTTTAGGTTTGTTCTTAAGTAGAATCTGAACAGGTACATTATGAAGTGTAGCTCCATCCCAAAAAAATCTATTTTTAAGCTTTTTGGAGAACATAGGGAGGGGTTATCACCCCTGTAACATTTGCTGTCTTTGCACATCTGTTCAGAACATGTCACCTCACTTTCCGTCCCAATGACAAATGTTTTTGGAAAAAGTGGGGTTTTAATTGAAACAAGGATTGGTGATAAAGTATCAGTAGAGAGGAGATACCCTTTTCCCAAATTAAATCTAACAGGATAGAATTTCCCTTCCTAGGGGTAGATTTCCTCTCACTTCCTGTTTTCTCTTTCCATTTGCAAGTAGGAGTCGTTTGTAAGTTGGATGTTTGAAAGTAGGGGCCTGGCGTATATACTCTGCAGAAATTTGCCCTATTAGATGTTGGTGTAGCCACAAGACTGGTGGGCACAGGAATGGGCCCTGCTGTGAGTTAATAGATCAAGATTTGTAATTGCATGCACCTGATGAACAGGGCAGAAAAATTGGGGGGTGGTGGTGGTGGTGGACGGTGTTGCCACAAGACTGTAAGCTCTCATAGTTACTCTTGGTGGGTGCAGGAATGGGCCCTGCTGTGAGTTATTAGATCAAGATTTGTAATTGCAAGCACCTGATGAACAGGGCAGAAAAATTGGGCCTTTGGCGGTGGTGGTGGACGGTGTTGCCACAAGACTGTAAGCTCTCACAGTTACTCTTGGTGGGCGCAGGAATGGGCCCTGCTGTGAGTTATTAGATCAAGATTTGTAATTTCAAGCACCTGATGAACAGGGCAGAAAAATTGGGCCTTTGGCGGTGGACGGTGTTGCCACAAGACTGTAGCCCTCATAGTTACTCTTGGTGGGCGCAGGAATGGGCCCTGCTGTGAGTTATTAGATCAAGATTTGTAATTGCAAGCACCTGATGAACAGGGCAGAAAAATTGGGCCTTTGGCGGTGGTGGTGGACGGTGTTGCCACAAGACTGTAGGCCCTCATAGTTACTCTTGGTGGGCGCAGGAATGGGCCCTGCTGTGAACTATTAGATCAAGATTTGTAATTACCCGCCCCTGTTAAACAGGGGCTGAAAAATTGTGCCTTAGGCACTGGTGCTGGTGCCACAACACTTAGGCACTGGTGCTGGTGGTGCCACAACACTGCAACCCCTCACAGATACTGTACTTGGAGCACAGCAGTCACACGTGTTGCGAAGCATTTCTTTAAAAAATTGTAAGTACACGCCCCTGTTAAACAGGGGCTGAAAAATTGTGCCTTAGGCACTGGTGCTGGTGCCACAACACTGCAACCCCTCACAGATACTGTACTTGGAGCACAGCAGTCACACGTGTTGCGAAGCATTTTTTAAAAAAATTGTAATTACCAGCCCCTGTTGAACAGGGGCTGAAAAATTGTGCCTTAGGCACTGGTGCTGGTGCCACAACACTGCAACCCCCTCACAGATACTGTACTTGGAGCACAGCAGTCACACGTGTTGCGAAGCATTTTTTTAAAAAAATTGTAATTACACGCCCCTGTTAAACAGGGGCTGAAAAATTGTGCCTTAGGCACTGGTGCTGGTGCCACAACACTGCAACCCCTCACAGATACTGTACTTGGAGCACAGCAGTCACACGTGTTGCGAAGCATTTTTTAAAAAAATTGTAAGTACACGCCCCTGTTAAACAGGGGCTGAAAAATTGTGCCTTAGGCACTGGTGCTGGTGCCACAACACTGCAACCCCTCACAGATACTGTACTTGGAGCACAGCAGTCACACGTGTTGCGAAGCATTTTTTTATAAAAATTGTATGTACACGCCCCTGTTAAACAGGGGCTGAAAAATTGTGCCTTAGGCACTGGTGTGGTGGCATGGATCATTGAGGAGGAGGAAGAGGATAGTCAGTGAACATAAGAGGACAGTCACTCAGCATCAGCATAGGCAGTCTTGAAGGGATGTGACATTAAAAATTATTCGGTTATATCCGCCTCAGGTGCCTGGTAGCTGGTGGTGATCCAAGACTGATTCATTTTGATGAAGGTCAGTCGATCAACCGAGGCGGTGGACAGGCGCACCCTATGATCAGTGACAAATCCTCCAGCAGCACTGAATGTGCGTTCGGAAAGAACGCTGGAGGCAGGACAGGCCAGTAGCTCAATTGCATACTGTGCAAGCTCTGGCCAGTGATCCATCCTCAGGACCCAGTAAGCCAGAGGATTTTCGGTGGGAAAGGTGTCCAAGTCTGACCTTGCCCCAAGGTATTCCTGCACCATGTATATCAGACGCTGGCGATGGTTGCTGGAACCGATCATACCTTGGGGCTGCGGACTAAAAAATTGTCTGAACGCATCGGTCAGACGTCCACCTTCCCCACCGCTCCTTCTGCTACTGACCGAAGCCTCAGCAACTCGTCGCCCAGGACCAGGAGTTTGTAACCTCCCAGTTTCTGGGAACGCGTTGCACAGACCTTTCTGCAAGGCCTCCCTGAGATGTCTCATCCTCTGCTCCCTCTGCGACGGCAAGATAAGGTCCGCAACCTTACCCTTGTACCGCGGATCAAGGAGAGTGGCCAGCCAGTAATGGTCCCTCTCCTTGATCCGAAGAACACGAGGATCCTTCCGCAGGCTTTGCAGGATCAGGGAGGCCATGCAGCGTAGGTTAGCTGAGGCATTCGGTCCGGAGTCTTCTGGGTCACTGAGGATGACATGATCGCCAGCCACCTCCTCCCAGCCACGTACAAGTCCACTGGTTTGTTGGGACTGTACATCATCCCTAAAAGACTGCTGCTGCTGATGCTGAGTGCCAGGCTCCACCTCCATGCTCACACAATCCTCCTCCTCCTCCTCCTCCTCCTCCTCCTCTTCCTGTGTGATGGGTGGGACAGAAGGAACACTGTCCGGATAAAGGGGGCCTTGAGAGGCAAGGAAGTCCTCCTCTTCCTGCCTCTGTTCTGCCTCAAGTGCCCTGTCCATTATCCCACGCAGCGTATGCTCCAACAGGTGGACAAGAGGGACAGTGTCACTGATGCATGCACTGTCACTGCTCACCATCCTCGTGGCCTCCTCAAATGGTGAGGACAGTGCATGCATCCCTGATCATGCTCCACTGACGTGGGGAAAAAAAACCAAGCTCCCCTGACCCTGTCCTGGTGCCATAGTCGCAAAGGTACTCATTGATGGCCCTCTGCTGCGTGTGCAGTCGCTGCAGCATGGCCAACGTTGAGTTCCACCTGGTGGGCATGTCACATATTAGGCGGTTCTTGGGCAGGTTCAGCTCCTTTTGCAGCTCAGTCAGCCGAGCACTGGCATTATAAGATCGGCGGAAATGCACACAGACTTTCCTGGCCTGCCTCAGGACATCCTGTAAGCCTGGGAACCTGCCCAAGAACCGCTGCACCACCAGGTTGAGGACGTGAGCCATGCAGGGCACATGGGTGAGCTGCCCCTGTCGCAGGGTGGAGAGGAGGTTGGTGCCATTGTCAGAAACGACCATTCCTGGCTTAAGCTGACGTGGCGTCAACCACCTCTCGGCCTGCCCCTGCAGAGCTGCCAGAACCTCTGGCCCAGTGTGGCTCCTGTCCCCCAAACACACCAGCGCAAGCACGGCATGGCATCTTTTTGCCTGCGTACTTGCGTAGCCCCTTGTACGCCTACGGAGCACCGCTGGTTCCAAGGACAGAGCACTGGAGGAAGAAGAAGAGGAGGGGGTGGAGGAGAGAGGTGTGTCACAACCAGTAGCAGTAGTAGCGTTTTGGAGGCGTGGTGGCGGAACAACCTCCAACACTACTGCACCTTGTCCTGCATCCCTCCCAGCTGCCAATAGAGTGACCCAATGGGCCGTGAAAGAAAGGTACCGTCCCTGTCCATGCCTGCTGGACCATGAGTCAGCGGTAATATGCACCTTACCGCTGACCGCCCTGTCCAGCGAGGCATGGACATTGCCTTCCACATGCCGGTAGAGAGACGGAATCGCCTTCCGTGAGAAAAAGTGGCGTTTGGGAACCTGCCACTGAGGAACCGCACATTGAACAAACTCACGGAAGGGGGCCGAGTCTACCAACTGAAAAGGCAGCAGTTGAAGTGCTAGCAATTTAGCCAAGCTAGCATTCAACCGCTGGGCATGTGCATGGCTGGGAGTGTACTTCTTTCTACGGTCCAGCAGCTGGGGCAGGGAAATTTGCCTGCTGCAATCGGACGTCGGTGTACTGCAAGTACTTGGTTGTGACACACCTAATTCTACACCTTCAGTCCTCTCAGAGCAGCTTTCAGAGAGGACTGAAGGTGTAGTGGGGATGGAGATCCCAGCTGATGAGGAGCAAGGAGAGGTCCGCTTAGTTCTTTGGTGTGGGTCTTTTATGTGTGCCTGCCAACGAGCTGCATGGCAGGTCGACATATGTCTGGTCATGCTTGTGGTGCCCAAGCGGCTGATGTTTTGGCCACGCGAGATACGCTTGAGACAAATATTGCAAATAGCAGTGGTGCGATCTGATGCACTCGTCTCAAAAAAGGCCCACACCAAAGAACTTTTCTGATAACGTGCAGAGGCAGCGCCCTGCACAGGCGGAGCTCTGCGGTGTTGTACAGTTGCTGTGCTGGCCTCTACCTGGCCTCCAGGGGGCATCCTGCCTCGTTGGACATGTGACGCCGCATCCTCCTCCTCCTCATCCTCTCTCCCTTCAGGCACCCACGTGGAGTCAGTGACCTCATCATCCCTTCCCTCTTCACCACTAGAGCAAACCTGGCAGTAAGCTGCAGCTGGTGGAACAGTACTGCCAGATTCCTCAAGCTGGGTATCATCATCCGAGCCTTCGAATCGTTGGGCATCCTCCTGGAGCATGTACCCAACACTGTGCTCAAAGAGTTCGGGGGACTCCTCAGGAGGACATGGTGGGTCTAGGGAAGGGGTGGCTGATGATGCCATTGAGTAAGCGTTGGCAGCTGCTCTGTCAGTACCCTGAGCCTGGGTGAGAGAGGATGAGGAGGATGAGGAGGGCTTGGTCATCCATTCTACCAAGCCTTCAGCATGATGCGGCTCCACATGTCCAGCTGCCGAAAACAAAGACGCGCGTGTCCCATGGCCACGTGCTGATGACGATGCACGACCACGTCCACGTCCACGGCCACGTCCACTAGAAACAGAGCCTGCCTGCCCTGTGTTCTTGGCTCTGCACGCTCTGCCTCCCCTTGGCGGTCTTCCAGCCATTGTAGTCGGTAGTCCTGTGGGTGCTGCTGAGAAGAAAATATAGGAGCTCTGTGTGATGCCACTAACACACTAGAAGTCCTATGGGTGCTTCTGCAAAGAAAATAGAGGAGCTCTGTGTGATGCCACTAACACACTAGAAGTCCTGTGGGTGCTGCTGAGAAGAAATATAGGAGCTCTGTGTGATGCCACTAACACACTAGAAGTCCTATGGGTGCTTCTGCAAAGAAAATAGAGAGGAGCTCTGTGTGATGCCACTAACACACTAGAAGTCCTGTGGGTGCTGCTGAGAAGAAAATATAGGAGCTCTGTGTGATGCCACTAACACACTAGAAGTCCTATGGGTGCTTCTGCAAAGAAAATAGAGGAGCTCTGTGTGATGCCACTAACACACTAGAAGTCCTGTGGGTGCTGCTGAGAAGACAATATAGGTGCTCTGTGTGATGCCACTAACACACTAGAAGTCCTATGGGTGCTTCTGCAAAGAAAATAGAGGAGCTCTGTGTGATGCCACTAACACACTAGAAGTCCTGTGGGTGCTGCTGAGAAGACAATATAGGAGCTCTGTGTGATGCCACTGAACACACTAGAAGTCCTATGGGTGCTTCTGCAAAGAAAATAGAGGAGCTCTGTGTGATGCCACTAACACACTAGAAGTCCTGTGGGTGCTGCTGAGAAAGAAAATATAGGAGCTCTGTGTGATGCCACTAACACACTAGAAGTCCTATGGGTGCTTCTGCAAAGAAAATAGAGGAGCTCTGTGTGATGCCACTAACACACTAGAAGTCCTGTGGGTGCTGCTGAGAAGAAAATATAGGAGCTCTGTGTGATGCCACTAAACACACTAGAAGTCCTATGGGTGCTTCTGCAAAGAAAATATAGGATCTCTGTGTGATGGGACTAACACACTTCAAGTCCTATAGGTGCTTCTGGGAAGAAAATATAGGTCTGTGTGATGGGACTAACACACTTCAAGTCCTATAGGTGCTTCTGGGAACAAAATATAGGATCTCTGTGTGATGGGACAAACACACTTCAAGTCCTATGGGTGCTTCTGGGAAGAAAATATAGGTCTGTGTGATGGGACTAACACACTTCAAGTCCTATAGGTGCTTCTGGGAAGAAAATATAGGTCTCTGTGTGATGGGACTAACACACTTCAAGTCCTATAGGTGCTTCTGGGAACAAAATATATGATCTCTGTGTGATGGGACTAACACACTTCAAGTCCTATAGGTGCTTCTGGGAAGAAAATATAGGTCTGTGTGATGGGACTAACACACTTCAAGTCCTATAGGTGCTTCTGGGAACAAAATATATGATCTCTGTGTGATGGGACTAACACACTTCAAGTCCTATAGGTGCTTCTGGGAAGAAAATATAGGTCTGTGTGATGGGACTAACACACTTCAAGTCCTATAGGTGCTTCTGGGAACAAAATATATGATCTCTGTGTGTGTGATGGGACTAACACACTTCAAGTCCTATAGGTGCTTCTGGGAAGAAAATATAGGTCTGTGTGATGGGACTAACACACTTCAAGTCCTATAGGTGCTTCTGGGAACAAAATATATGATCTCTGTGTGATGGGACTAACACACTTCAAGTCCTATAGGTGCTTCTGGGAACAAAATATAGGTCTGTGTGATGGGACTAACACACTTCAAGTCCTATAGGTGCTTCTGGGAACAAAATATATGATCTCTGTGTGATGGGACTAACACACTTCAAGTCCTATAGGTGCTTCTGGGAAGAAAATATAGGTCTGTGTGATGGGACTAACACACTTCAAGTCCTATAGGTGCCTCTGGGAACAAAATATATGATCTCTGTGTGATGGGACTAACACACTTCAAGTCCAATAGGTGCTTCTGGGAAGAAAATGTAGGTCTGTGTGATGGGACTAACACACTTCAAGTCCTATAGGTGCTTCTGGGAACAAAATATAGGATCTCTGCCTGCCTGCCACGAACACACTTCAAGTCCTATAGGTGCTTCTGGGAACAAAATATATGATCTCTGTGTGATGGGACTAACACACTTCAAGTCCTATAGGTGCTTCTGCCACGAACACACTACAAGTCCTATAGGTGCTTCTGGGAACAAAATATAGGAGCTCTGCCTGCCTGCCACGAACACACTTCAAGTCCTATAGGTGCTTCTGGGAACAAAATATAGGAGCTCTGCCTGCCTGCCACGAACACACTACAAGTCCTATAGGTGCTTCTGGGAACAAAATATAGGAGCTCTGCCTGCCTGCCACGAACACACTACAAGTCCTATAGGTGCTTCTGGGAACAAAATATAGGAGCTCTGCCTGCCTGCCACGAACACACTACAAGTCCTATAGGTGCTTCTGGGAACAAAATATAGGAGCTCTGCCTGCCTGCCACGAACACACTACAAGTCCTATAGGTGCTTCTGGGAACAAAATACAGGAGCTCTGTTTGCTGCCAGTGCCTGCCTGCCACGAACACACTACAAGCCCCTCTTTCTAAATCAATCCTTCTAAATGAATCTATCTAACTCAATCTCTCTAAGTAAATCTATCTAACTAAATCCAGCAGAGTGACACAGAACGATCCTGCTCTATCTACGCCGGAACAGCATGTGACCGGCGCAGACGGCGTGGCGGCCTTTTATAAGGGGGGGCGTGTACTAAAGCCCCTGAGCTGTAATTGGCTACAGGCGTCCTGCCTGTAGCCAATTATGGCTCTTCGAGTTTCCGGCGCTGTGATTGGCCAAGCATGCGGGGTCACAGTGCATGCTTGGCCAATCATCAGCCAGCAATGCACTGCGCCGGCCGCGCCGGCCGCAATGCATTGCGGGGCCGCTCGCATCACACCCACGGGATGCGGGCGGCCAAAAAAGTTCTGGGCTCGCCGAGCGAGCGAACACCCGGTGCTCGATGCGAACATGGGTTCGCAACGAGCACCGGGCCCATCCCTATTAAGGAAAAGAAAGAGGCAGAGAGAATTATTCAAGAGATTCCTAAATCAATTGTACCCTGGCTGGGGTGCAGTGCACAGTCTTTTAACAGTGCCATGAGGCCAGTGCCAGACAAAATATAAGTTTTACCTGCAAGCTCAGTGCAGCATCACTGCACTGCATATTTTAGTAAGAGATACACCATACTCTGTGTGTATTCTGCTATTGGAAAAACATTGCAAAAAAAATGTATTTTGCTGTGAATTTCTTTTTTTTTCTTTTTTCCAATAGCATTTTCTGCAGTTTAGCAGTTTTTGAGATACACGCTTTACATACTGTGGGTGTATTCTGCTATTGGAAAAACATTGCAAAAAAATTTAATTTTGCTGCGATTTGTGCATTTTTTTTCCAATAGCATTTTCTGCATGTTCATACACGCTTTAGACACTGTACGTGTATTCTGCTATTGACAAAAAATAAAATATTTCAGTGCTTTGTGCAGGAGTGTGACATACAATCGATCGATATTTCTTCTATTGTGCTGTCCCAAAAAAAAAATTGTAGTGACATTTTTTTTTCCCAATAGCATTTTCTGCAGTTTAGCAGTTTTTGAGATACACGCATATTTCAAGATATTGCAAAAACACCCATTTAGGGCGAGATCATAAATTTTGAAAATATGAGGAGATCATCAAAAAGGGGACGTGCCCCGTGTCGTGGTGGTGCTGGTGGCGCTCCTGTTGCAGGGAGAGGACGTGGTCGATCTGTGCCAGCTACACGCACTAGTGAAACACCTTCCTCAGATGCGAGTAGGGGACAGAGCCTGCAGCGGTATTTTGGCGCGCCTAATGAGGCTGTACGAATGTTGAGGCCAGGACAAGTACAGGCAATAGTAGATTGGGTTGCTGACAGTGCCTCCGGTTCCTTTCCATTGTCTCCCACCCAGTCTCCTGATGAAAGTTCAGAGTTGGCACCTGCAGCCGATGTCCATCAGTCTTTCACCTCACCCCCTTGCAAATCAGCCAATCAGTCTGAGCCCCAAATCATGCAGCCGTCTCTTCTGCTTTTTGATGACTCTGTTAGCAGGGTTTCCCAGGGCCATCCACCTAGCCCTGCCCCAGAAGTGGAAGAGATTATGTGCACCGATGCCCAACCACTTATGTTTCATGATGAGTACATGGGAGGACCATCGCAGAACGTCTCGGATGATGACGAAACACAGGTGCCAACTGCTGCTGCTTTCGCCATTGTGCAGACCGACAAGGAGGGCAGGGGTGAAGACTGGGTGGAAGATGATGTGGAGGACGATGAGGTCCTTGACCCCACATGGAATCAACGTCATGCAGGTGACCAGTGTAGTTCGGAGGAAGAGGCGGTGGTCGCACAGAGCCACCAGCACAGCAGAAGAGGGAGCAGGGTGCAAAATCGGAGCGTCCGTCCCCTAGACAGTACGTCTGCTACTGCCCAATGCAGCAAGGGACCGAGCACACCAAAGCCAGGTCCAAGGAGTTCCCTAGCGTGGCAGTTCTTCAGACAATGTGCTGATGACAAGACACAAGTGGTTTGCATGCTGTGCAATCAGAGCCTGAAGCGAGGCATAAACGTTCTCAACCTGAGCACAACCTGCATGACCAGGCATCTAAGTGCAAAGCACAAGATGCAGTGGAGTAGACACCTCAAAAACCAAGAAAGGTCTCTGGCTCCTCCTGCTTCCTCTTCTGCTGCAGTCTCGGCCTCTTCATCCACCTCTGTAGTGACAGTGGCACCTGCCAACCTGCAAACAGAGGATCTGCCAGCAACACTACCACCTGGGTCACCAACCATCTCCACAATGTCCCATGGAAGCGTTCAGCTCTCTATTTCCCAAACACTGGAGTGGAAGAGGAAGTACCCCCCTAGCCACCCGCGATCCCTGGCCCTGAATGCCAGCATATCAAAATTCCTCGCCTTTGAAATGCTGTCATTCCGTCTGGTGGAGACGCAGAGTTTTAAAAGGCTGATGTCATTGGCTGTCCCACAGTACGTTGTGCCAAGCCGCCACTACTTTTCCAGACGAGCTATCCCTTCCCTGCACAACCAAGTGGGGGACAAAATCAGGTGTGCACCGTGCAACGCCATCTGTGGCAAGGTCCACCTAACTACAGATGCGTGGACCAGTAAGCACGGTCAGGGACGTTATATCTCCCTAACAGCACACTGGGTAAATGTAGTGGCGGCTGGGCCTGAGGCGGATAGCAGTTTGGCGCATGTCCTTCCACCACCGAGGATTGCAGGGCACTTCAGTTTGCCTCCTGTTGCTAACTCCTCCTACTCCGCCTCCTCATCCTCTACCGCCTCCTCATCCGGTCAGCGTAACACCTTCACCACCAACTTCAGCACAGCCAGAGCTAAATGACAGCAGGCAGTTTTAAAACTTTCCTGTTTGGGGGAAAAACCCCACACTGTGCAGGAGTTGTGGAGAGACATGGAACAACAGACCGATGAGTGGTTGGTGGCAGTGAGCCTCAAGCCCGGCCTGGTGGTGTGCGATAATGGGTGAAATCTCGTAGCAGCTCTGGGCCTAGGCGGTTTGACGCACATCCCTTGCCTGGCGCATGTGCTGAACTTGGTGGTCCAGAGGTTCCTTAAGAATTACCCCGATATGCCAGAGCTGCTGCAGAAAGTGCGGGCCGTCTGTGCGCACTTTCGGCGCTCTCACCCTGCTGCTGCACGCCTGTCAGCGCTGCAGCGTAACTTCGGCCTTCCCGCTCACCGTCTCATATGTGACGTGCCCACAAGGTGGAACTCCACCTTGCACATGCTTGCCAGACTGTGCGAGCAGCAGCAGGCGATAGTGGAGTTTCAGCTGCAGCACGCACGCGTGAGTCGCTCTGCGGAACAGCACCACTTCACCGCCAATAACTGGGCCTCCATGCGAGACTTGTGTGCCTTGTTGCGCTGTTTCGAGTACTCCACCAACATGGCCAGTGCCGATGACGCCGTTCTCAGCGTTACTATCCCAGTTCTATGCCTCCTTGAAAAAACTCTTCAGGCGATGATGGAAGAGGATGTGGCACAGGAGGAGGAGGAGGAGGAGGAAGAGGGTTCATTTCCAAGGCTTTCAGGGCAGTTATTTACAAGTGGCTACGAGGGTGGGTTCCTGCACCAACAAGCGCCAGGTACACAATTGTCCGGCAGCAAGGGCACAGTTCTGGAGGATGACGAGGTGGAGGATGAGGAGGAGATGGAGGAGGAGGAACCATGTTCACAGCAGGGTGGCACCCAGACCAGCTCATGTCCATCACTGGTGCATGGCTGGGGGGATACAGAGGACACAGTCGATACACCTCCCACAGAGGACAGCTTTTCCTTGCCTCTGGGCAGCCTGGTACACATGAGCGATTACATGCTGCAGTGTCTCCGCAACGACCGCCGAGTTGCCCACATTTTAACTGGTGCTGATTATTGGGTGGCCACCCTGTTGGATCCCCGTTACAAGGACAACGTGCCGTCCTTAATTACCTCACTGGAGCGTGAACATAAGATGCGCGAGTACAAGAGCACGCTGGTAGACGCGCTGCTGGTGGCATTCCTACTTGGCAGCGGGGGTACAGTGGAAGCACAAGGCGAAGGCAGAGGAGAAGAAAGAGGTCGCCAACGCAGCCGGGGCCCCGCCAGCACCTCGGAAGGCAGGGTTAGCATGGCCGAAATGTGGAAAAGCTTTGTCAGCACGCCACAACAACCAGCACCACCAGCTGAGATGGAACGTCTTAGCAGGAGGCAGCATTTCACCAACATGGTGGAGCAGTATGTGTGCACACGCCTACACGTACTGAATGACGGGTCTGCCCCCTTCAACTTCTGGGTCTCCAAATTGGACACATGGCCTGAGCTTGCCCTTTACGCCTTGGAGGTGCTGGCCTGCCCTGCAGCCAGTGTATTATCTGAACGTGTATTTAGCACGGCAGGGGGCATTGTCACAGACAAGCGCAGCCGCCTGTCCAGAGCCAATGTGGACAAGCTCACGTTCATTAAAATGAACCAGGCATGGATCCCACAGGACTTGTCCGTACCTTGTGCAGAATAGACACGTATACCGGTGTTCTGACAAAAACTGTCTGGCCATCGGCTAGTGTCCGGCCACTTACTGTGCAGGCGCAGTGCTTGCGCAAGACGGAGGACAAGGAGATTCACAAAATCTCCAAAGATGAACGTCGCCTGGGCAGTGAGTGCAGGTTCAAGCCCCACCATCCAAGTGGACATACGGTAGCACATAGTAACAGGGCCCCTCACAGGCTCGCTTGGCTAGGCTTCAACCTCGGATGATGTGGCTTGAACCTGGAGTCACCGCGCATCGTCTTTGGGGGGTTTCAAAATCCCCTTGTCCTACGTACTGAGCAAGCGCAGTACAGGGCGGACACTATGCGACGGGGACAGAATTCGGCACATCATTCACCACTAGCCTTACTCAGCCATTGTTGTATTTTTGAACCAGTGTTGGCTACCTCGTCCTCCTCCACCGCCGCTTCCACATACACCGCCACATCCACCGCCACCTCAACCTCCTACTCCATATAGACCTCGTCCTCCTAGGTCAAGATTATAATTTTTTCATTTTTTTAATTTCCAAGTATTTTATTTTCCCACTATCTTATCCATTAAATTGAATAATTTTTCCAGAAAGTGCGTATTCTGGGGTATTCCCACCATATGTGCGGCATCGTGCTGTTGAGTTTCTGAGGTTCTTAATTACTTCCTGTACCTCTTCTGCTGAGAAGGGGGCCTCCAGCATTTTATTAAATTTTTTAATTTTTTTATGTTATTTTAAGTTATTTCCCTATCCACATTTGTTTGCAGATCACTTGCCATGCTCTTAACAACATTTTGTTGCCATTTGCAGCCCTCTAGCCCTTTCCATGACTTTTTTACAGCCATTTTAGTCTTGAAAAGTTCGGGTCCCCATTGACTTCAATGGGGTTCAGAGTTCGGGGTCAAGTTCGGGTCAAGTTCGGTCCCGAACCCGGATTTTTTTCCGAAGTTCCGCCGAACCCGAACATCCAGGTGTCCGCTCAACTCTAGTGGGAACCCCTCATAATGGGCAGAGCTGGTCTACAGACCTGGGAATTCGTCATAGGAATGATGGGAACCAGTCATAATGGGTTGAGTGGGTGTACATATACCCGTGAACTCAGCACATGGTTGGTGGGAACCCCTCATAATGGGATTATTGGGTGTAGGGAGAGGGGGGACAGGGAGAGAGAGGGGGGCAGGGAGAGAGAGAGGGGGGCAGGGAGAGTGAGAGAGGGTGACCGGGAGAGAGAGGGAGGGGGGACAGGGAGAGAGAGAGGGGGGAGGGGGCAGGAAGAGAGAGAGGGGGAGGGGGACAGGAAGAGAGAGAAGGGAGGGGGCAGGGAGAGAGAGGGGGAGGGGGGCAGGGAGAGAGAGGAGAGGGGGCAGGAAGAGAGAGAGGGAGGGGGGTTAGGGAGAAAGAGAGAGAGGGGGCAGGGAGAGAGAGAGGGAGGGGGAAGGGGGAGAGAGAGAGGGAGGGGGAAGGGGGAGAGAGAGAGAGAGGGGGCAGGGAGGGAGAGAGAGAGGGGCAGGGAGGGAGAGAGAGAGGGGCAGGGAGAGATAGGGAGGGGGCAGGGAGAGAGAGAGGGGGGGCAGGGAGAGAGAGAGGGGGGCAGGGAGCACAGCACATGTCTGAAATGCATGTATTTTCTGTGCACGTTTTGTCACTTGGAAAAAAAAAAATCTGCTTGGGGTGTCAAACAATGAGGCTGCATTCACATCTGCACATTTCCCATCGCAAACTGCGTGCTATGGAGTGCATATTGGAAATGTCCTGTGAATGTGTATTGTGCTTGCATCACTAGAATGGCAATGCGAGGACGATATGCTTTGCAGTAAAAGGGCTGGGGGTGCGATTTTGATCATTTTGGACCCATTTTGGGCTAAAAGGCTGGCAGTGCGATTTTGGTCATTTTGGACCCATTTTAGGCTAAAAAGGCCGGTAGTGCAATTTGGTCATTTTGGACCCATTTTGGGCTAAAAGTGCCGGGTGCGATTTTCTTAATTTTAGAGATCTTCCGTGAAAAACAGCGAAAAAAAATCGGGTGGCTTAAAATCAGCTGTTTCCACCTGAATACCGGGTTGGCCAGTGAATGGGGGAAGTACGGGTTTTGCAGAAGTGGTGGGCACCCAATCAGGATTGGCGAATTCTGCAGGAAGGACACTATGGGATCAACAGGCCTGCCTTTGTCTTCTTCTTGGTGGCAGCGGGACACTACTTGTGCTTGCCACCTCGCCAGCTTGAACTGCACTTATGGGACTCGCCACGTCACCATGTGATACTGCAGTGCTGGATGTTGGATGTACGTCCAGAGTGTACTAGGCCGCTGGTGCTTGGCAGTTCACCAGAAGGTATAGCGGCGCTAGTACTCTGCTCCATACGAGGGACCTGCGGTTCTTGCATCTCAACAACAGCAGAACGGTCTTTCTGACCGGGACGCGAGCGAGTGAAGACACACAAGTAAGTGCACCAACAGTACACTGACACCAGGCACACATTTCACCCCCCAGTCACCCCCAGATCACCCCCTGCCCCCCCCAGTCACAGTGTCACTGATTGCAGTGGTCATTTATTTACTGATCACTGCATTTAGTGTCATTTGTGACTGTAAAAAGTATCCTTTAGGTCCAAGGTAGCCCCCTACCCCCCCTAATAAAGGTTTAACCCCTTGATTGCCCCCAGGTAACCCTTTCACCCCCTTTTGCCAGTGTCACTAAGCAATTGTTTTTCTGATCGCTGCATTAGTATCACTGGTGCCGCTAGATTTATATAGGTTCATAAATAGGTTTATAGGTCAGGTACCCCCATATACAACCTAAATAAAGGTTTTAACCCCCTGATTGCCCCTAGAGTTAACTCTTTCACCAGTGATCACTGTATAAGTGTCACTGGTGACGCTGGTTAGCCAGGTAGTTATTTAGTTATTTAGGTTCCCGTCAGGTTTTTATATAGCGTCAGGTACCCCCATATATTACCTAATAAAGTTTTTAACCCCCTGATTGCCCCTAGTTAACCCTTTCACCAGTGATCACCGTATAACTGTTACGGGTGATGCTGGTTAGTTAGATTGTTTTTTATACTGTCAGGGCACCCGCCATTTATTACCCAATAACGATTTAACCCCCTGGTCGCCCGGCGGGTGATATCAATTAGGTTTTATGGTCAAAGTGGAGATTACTACCTCAGCTCCGGTGAAGGCTTGCTTTAACAGCGCCCCCAATTTTTCAACGTTTTCTTCTTTCTAAGTATCAGCTTCAATGTAGGTAAGAGTGGTTGGGGAAATCATTGTTTTTTCCCCCTGTCTGTCCCTTTGCCCTTATGTTGCTGTGCCTGATCACCTTGCATTCATTGATTTATCTTTTTATAGATACTTTAATCCTGGAATTGCTCCTGATGAGTGGATGAACTCCATGAAACGCGTAGAGCGCTCTTATGCTACCACGTGCAAGCATGTATTTGAAATTCTTCCTGATCATATATTTTATCTACAATGTTTTATCCTTCAATCAATTGAAGATCATTTATGTTATTTCTAATGGTGTACCTCATAGCAATGTATCTATTACCTGTAGATCATACTGTAATGTATGTGTCCATATATGAAATACAAGATATCCAATTGATATTATTGTTATCCATGGTATATTGTTTATTTCTAACCCTTTATATAGATAAGGAATTGTCAAACATGTCCTTGCACAAATACTTTGCAGTTATGCTTCATATAAAGTCCCATTTTTTTGCCCTCTCTCCAATACATTACCAGGGATGGAGGCAGATTAATCTAAACACTCATTGCCTCATATAAAGTCCCAAATCTTCCCTCCCCCGCATTGACTCTAGGGTTGCCACCTTTTCTTCAAGCCAAACCCGAACACTTTAGCGGCACAATTTTTTTTTAGTGGAGTATACACTATAGGATTGTAAAAGACCTAGGACACCTTTGAGTGCCTCAAGGAGAGTAGAAATGCACCACGGTGAACAGTGAGTGTTTGTCAAATTACATTGGGAGGGGGCTGAAAGGGACATTGTTAAAACGCATTCTTGTACCCATAAATTATGATTAAATGAATAAATAAAATGTCACTTTAAAAATATGAATTAGCCTACCTTAAAAGCGGACAGTGTCAGTAGAGCAGTGGATGGTGTCGGTAGGGCAGTGGATGGTGTCAGTAGAGCAGTGGATGGTATTGGTAGGGCAGTGGACGGTGTCGGTAGGGCAGTGGACGGTGTTGGTAGAGCAGTGGACGGTGTCGGTAGGGCAGTGGACGGTGTCGGTAGGGCAGTGGACGGTGTCAGTCGTTTTTTTATTTATTTTTTTACAAAATTATTTATTTTTTACATTTTTTAACAGTCTTGGGGGGGGGGGGGGGGGGGGGGGTCTTTGGTGAGATATCAGGAGACTAAACAGACCCCTGATAGCTCACTTTTAAACGAGAGAAAGGGACTGAGGGTGGATTCTCCAGTTCCTTTCTCTGAAGCATAATAAAAATTTACTTTTTCTGATTCCCTCAATCTCTGATTGGTCCCTTGCAGCTTCAGTGAAAGTTGTGACAGGCTGTGATCACACTCCATCCTCTTCATTGTACCATACAGGGTGAATGTTCCTGTATGGTATGCAATGATGGAGGAGGAGAGCCATGGAACATGGAAACAGAAGTAAAAGTGGTAATTTCCCCCCAGCAGTGCAAGGGTGGACTTGTCCCTTTCCTGGAGAGGAGTTGTATTCTGTATGTCTCTTGATGTTTATGCTCATGACAATTATAGGAATATACTGGGACTTTTCAGGTTCTACATAGAAGTATTCCACATGATCAAAACTGGAGTCATCCAGTCAGACAGTTGAAAATCAGTGGTCTTGCTATCAGACAAGTTTTTTTGGTAGAACATTCAACACAGAAAAACTAAATATAACATAATGTAATATATAAAATAATGATTACACAGAGTTGTCACACATACATCACCCTCTCTAACATTTACCATACGGTATGATTTTACTGTGGAAATTTAAAGATACAGGGCCCCAAATATCAACCCATTGGCTACAAACTGACATTTTCGCAATAGTTCAAAATGAGTCAAAAACAAAATCTCCCATTGGACCAACACGTTTACAATGCAGATGTGTCCTACACACCCCCCTCTATGATATCTTACAATACGGTATGATTTTACTGTGGAAATTTAAAGATACAGAGCCCCAAATATGAACCTATTGGTTAAACAGTGACATTTTTCCAATACTTCTAAATGGGTCAAAAACAAAATCTCCCATTGGACCAACACGTTTACAATGCAGATGTGTCCTACACACCCCCCTCTATGATATCTTACAATACGGTATGATTTTACTGTGGAAACTTAAAGATACAGAGCCCCAAATATGAACCCATTGGCTATAAACTGACATTTTCGCAATAGTTCAAAATGAGTCAAAAACAAAATCTCCCATTGGACCAACACGTTTACAATGCAGATGTGTCCTACACACCCCCCTCTATGATATCTTACAATACGGTATGATTTTACTTTGGAAATTTAAAGATACAGAGCCCCAAATATGAACCTATTGGTTAAACAGTGACATTTTTCCAATACTTCTAAATGGGTCAAAAACAAAATCTCCCATTGGACCAACACGTTTACAATGCAGATGTGTCCTACACACCCCCCTCTATGATATCTTACAATACGGTATGATTTTACTGTGGAAACTTAAAGATACAGAGCCCCAAATATGAACCCATTGGCTATAAACTGACATTTTCGCAATAGTTCAAAATGAGTCAAAAACAAAATCTCCCATTGGACCAACACGTTTACAATGCAGATGTGTCCTACACACCCCCCTCTATGATATCTTACAATACGGTATGATTTTACTGTGGAAATTTAAAGATACAGGGCCCCAAATATCAACCCATTGGCTACAAACTGACATTTTCGCAATAGTTCAAAATGAGTCAAAAACAAAATCTCCCATTGGACCAACACGTTTACAATGCAGATTTGCCATACACACCCCCCTCTATGATATCTTACAATACGGTATGATTTTACTGTGGAAATTTAAAGATACAGAGCCCCAAATATGAACCTATTGGTTAAATAGTAAAATTTTTCCAATACTTCTAAATGGGTCAAAAACAACATCTCCCATTGGACCAATATGTTTACAATGCAGATGTGTCATACACACCCCCCTCTATGATATCTTACAATACGGTATGATTTTACTGCGGAAATTTAAAGATACAGAGCCCCAAATATGAACCTATTGGTTAAATAGTGAAATTTTTCCAATACTTCTAAATGGGTCAAAAACAAAATCTCCCATTGGACCAATATGTTTACAATGCAGATGTGTCATACACACCCCCCTCTATGATATCTTACAATACGGTATGATTTTACTGTGGAAATTTAAAGATACAGGGCCCCAAATATCAACCCATTGGCTACAAAAAGAAATTTTCGCAATACTTTAAAATGATTAAAAAACAAAATCTCCCATTGGACCTAAATGTTTACAATGCAGATGTGTCCTACACACCCCCCTCTATGATATCTTACAATACAGTATGATTTTACTGTGGAAATTTAAAGATACAGGGCCCCAAATATCAACCCATTGGCTACAAACTGACATTTTCGCAATACTTCAAAATCAGAGTCAGAAACAAAATCTCCTATTGGACCAATACGTTTACAGTGCAGACATTTTGTTTCTGACCCATTTAGAAGTATTGGAAAAATATCACTGTTTAACCAATAGGTTCATATTTGGGGCTCTGTATCTTTAAATTTCCACAGTAAAATCATACCGTATTGTAAGATATCATAGAGGGGGTGTGTGTATGACACATCTGAATTGTAAACGTATTGGTCTAATGGGAGATTTTGTTTTTGACCCATTTAGAAGTTAAGAAATTTCAGTTTGCAACCAATGGGTTCATATTTGCGGCCCTGTATCTTTAAATTTCCACAGTAAAATCATACCGTATTGTAAGATATCATAGAGGGGGGTGTGTATGACACATCTGCATTGTAAACATATTGGTCCAATGGGAGATTTTGTTTTTGACCCATTTAGAAGTATTGGAAAAATGTCACTGTTTAACCAATAGGTTCATATTTGGGGCTCTGTATCTTTAAATTTCCACAGTAAAATCATACCGTATTGTAAGATATCATAGAGGGGGGTGTGTAGGACACATCTGCATTGTAAACATATTGGTCCAATGGGAGATTTTGTTTTTGACCCATTTAGAAGTATTGGAAAAATGTCACTATTTTAACCAATAGGTTCATATTTGGGGCTCTGTATCTTTAAATTTCCACAGTAAAATCATACCGTATTGTAAGATATCATAGAGGGGGGTGTGTAGGACACATCTGCATTGTAAACATATTGGTCCAATGGGAGATTTTGTTTTTGACCCATTTAGAAGTATTGGAAAAATGTCACTATTTAACCAATAGGTTCATATTTGGGGCTCTGTATCTTTACATTTCCACAGTAAAATCATACCATATTGTAAGATATCATAGAGGGGGGTGTGTATGACACATCTACATTGTAAATATATTGGTCCAATGGGAGATTTTGTTTTTGACCCATTTAGAAGTATTGGAAAAATGTCACTGTTTAACCAATAGGTTCATATTTGGGGCTCTGTATCTTTAAATCCCCACAGTAAAATCATACCGTATTGTAAGATATCATAGAGGGGGGTGTGTAGGACACATCTGCATTGTAAACGTGTTGGTCCAATGGGAGATTTTGTTTTTGCCTCATTTTGAACTATTGCGAAAATGTCAGTTTGTAGCCAATGGGTTCATATTTGGGGCTCTGTATCTTTAAATTTCCACAGTAAAATCATACCGTATTGTAAGATATCATAGAGGGGGGTGTGTAGGACACATCTGCATTGTAAACGTGTTGGTCCAATGGGAGATTTTGTTTTTGACTGATTTTAAAGAATTGCGAAAATGTCAGTTTGTAGCCAATGGGTTGATATTTGGGGCCCTGTATCTTTACACTTCCACAGTAAAATCATGCCGTATTGTAAGATATCATAGAGGGGGGTGTGTATGACACATCTGCATTGTAAACGTGTTGGTCCAATGGGAGATTTTGTTTTTGACTCATTTTAAAGTATTGCGAAAATGTCAGTTGTAGCCAATGGGTTCATATTTGGGGCTCTGTATCTTTAAATTTCCACAGTAAAATCATACCGTATTGTAAGATATCATAGAGGGAGGTGTGTAGGACACATCTGCATTGTAAACGTGTTGGTCCAATGGGAGATTTTGTTTTTGCCTCATTTTGAACTATTGCGAAAATGTCAGTTTGTAGCCAATGGGTTCATATTTGGGGCTCTGTATCTTTAAATTTCCACAGTAAAATCATACCGTATTGTAAGATATCATAGAGGGGGGTGTGTAGGACACATCTGCATTGTAAACGTGTTGGTCCAATGGGAGATTTTGTTTTTGACTCATTTTGAACTATTGCGAAAATGTCAGTTTGTAGCCAACGGGTTGATATTTGGGGCTCTGTATCTTTAAATTTCCACAGTAAAATCATACCGTATTGTAAGATATCATAGAGGGAGGTGTGTAGGACACATCTGCATTGTAAACGTGTTGGTCCAATGGGAGATTTTGTTTTTGACTAATTTTGAACTATTGCGAAAATGTCAGTTTGTAGCCAACGGGTTGATATTTGGAGCCCTGTATCTTTAAATTTCCACAGTAAAATCATACCGTATTGTAAGATATCATAGAGGGGGGTGTGTAGGACACATATGCATTGTAAACATATTGGTCCAATGGGAGATTTTGTTTTTGACCCATTTTAGAAGTATTGGAAAAATGTCACTAATTAACCAATAGGTTCATATTTGGGGCTCTGTATCTTTAAATTTCCACAGTAAAATCATACCGTATTGTAAGATATCATAGAGGGGGGTGTGTAGGACACATCTGCATTGTAAACATATTGGTCCAATGGGAGATTTTTTTTTTGACCCATTTAGAAGTATTGGAAAAATGTCACTATTTAACCAATAGGTTCAAATTTGGGGCTCTGTATCTTTACATTTCCACAGTAAAATCATACCATATTGTAAGATATCATAGAGGGGGGTGTGTATGACACATCTACATTGTAAATATATTGGTCCAATGGGAGATTTTGTTTTTGACCCATTTAGAAGTATTGGAAAAATGTCACTGTTTAACCAATAGGTTCATATTTGGGGCTCTGTATCTTTAAATTTCCACAGTAAAATCATACCGTATTGTAAGATATCATAGAGGGGGGTGTGTAGGACACATCTGCATTGTAAACATTTAGGTCCAATGGGAGATTTTGTTTTTGCCTCATTTTGAAGAATTGCGAAAATGTCAGTTTGTAGCCAATGGGTTGATATTTGGGGCCCTGTATCTTTAAATTTCCACAGTAAAATCATACCGTATTGTAAGATATCATAGAGGGGGGTGTGTATGACACATCTGCATTGTAAACGTGTTGGTCCAATGGGAGATTTTGTTTTTGACTTGTTTTAAAGTATTGCGAAAATATCAGTTTGTAGCCAACGGGTTGATATTTGGAGCCCTGTATCTTTAAATTTCCACAGTAAAATCATACCGTATTGTAAATGTTAGAGAGGGTGATGTATGTGTGACAACTCTGTGTAATCATTATTTTATATATTACATTGTTATATTTAGTTTTTCTGTGTTGAATGTTCTACCAAAAAAACTTGTCTGATAGCAAGACCACTGATTTTCAACTGTCTGATGGCTTGACTCCAGTTGATCAAAAATAATAATTTTTAATAAGATATAATGTGTATGTGGAATGCATCCATGTGGAGACTGAAAATTCCCAGTATATTCCTGACATAGTCAAGATTTTTACATTCTCTTTCAGTAAACCTGCACTGCAAGATGCAGAACAGGTTTACAGCACAGAATCCTACAATTTGGAAAGAAAAACAAGTTGAGACTCACAGGAGGAGAATATGCAGTGTGGCATCCGTCCTCTGTTATCTTCATTCTGCCCAGGGGTGAGCCTTGATGTCTGCTGGGCAGGAAGCAGTGATCGGGCTGCAGTCTGTGTGTAGGGTTGCTTGCTCCGCCCACCTGTAGAGGAGCTCTGTTCTGTTAAAGCTCCGATCCAGCCTGAGAGGAGCCTGTGCCCAGGAGAAAGGGTGTGCTGCTGCCATAGAAATGAAGTTGGCAGTAGCTGTGGACCCATCCTCGTCCCTGCTTTTGTATTCTTCAGCTGCCACCCCTTGTCTGGGCCCACCCAAAAGCTACGTCCTGCATGCAATCAGCGGCAAACAGTGTGAGCTCACTGAAGATCTTGGATCCCCCCTGCACTCAGCATTAGTGCGGGGTGGAATGACACTATGCCACTAGTGAGACGGCGGGAGAGGGGAGACACATCATCCACAGAGCAGTCTCTTCACTCTCGGTGCAGTCTGGTCTGAATGATGTGTCCGGGTCTGGAGCAGATGAAAACCCGTACACATCATTCAAAAACCGGACTGTCCGGGTGAAACCAGTACAGGTGGCAACCCTAATTGACTCGCTACAGGATTGTTTACATTTTGGTATGCAAATACATGACCTGACTGTGTTGATGAGGGAGTCATGCACTTTTCTTTCCTTCAGCTCATGGAAATGTGCAGACCTTTTAACAAGCTCTCCAAGTTGATGCTTTGGCATCTCCAGATCTGTGTTTTGGCCCCAATTATTGTTTAGAGTGGTGGTTTGAAGTTTCCTGCTTCTCTTCTAGGGTGTTCTCGTGAGTTGTTAAATGTCCTCTTTGGTTACCCACCCCTCTTTGTTGCACTGCTTTGTGACATCCCTACGGTCAAGAACATGTCAAAGAAAGGGATTTGATGGTGCAATCAGCAGAAATGATCAGTATTGAATGAATCAGCAATGGTTTAGCAATGAATGATTCAATCAGCAGACTGCCTATTCACTCTATCAAAGCCGAAACACATGTGCACTGGGCCGACGGCGCGGCGGCCTTTTATACAGTGGGGCGTGTAGTAAAGCCCCTGAGCTTTAATTGGCTACAGGCGTCCTGCCTGTAGCCAATTATTGCTCTCCTCGCTGCCGGCGCTGTGTTTGGCCAAGCATGCGGGGTCACAGTGCATGCTTGGCCAATCATCAGCCAGCAATGCACTGCGCCGGCCGCAATGCATTGCGGGCCGCTCGCATCACACGAATGTGATGCGAACGGCCCAAATAGTTATGGGCTCGCCGAGCGGGCGAACGCCCGGTGCTCGATTCGAACGTGGGTTCGAATCGAACAGCGGGCCCATCCCTAGTGCAGACATGGGAACACAGCACATGGATTGTGGAAACCCCTCATAATGGGTAGAGTGGGTGTACAGACCCAGGAACTCAGCACAGGAATGATGGGAACCACTCATAATGGGATCAGTGGGTTTAGAAACGTGGGAACTCAGCACAGGGCTTGTGGGAACCCCTTATAATGGGCAGAACTGGTATACAGACCTGGGAACTCGGCAAAGGTTTGGTAGGAACCCTTCATAATGGGCAGAGCTGGGGTACAGACCTGGGAACTTGGCACAGGTTTGGTGGAAACCCCTCATAATGGGCAGAGCTGGTCTACAGACCTGGGAACTCGTCATAGGAATGATGGGAACCAGCCATAATGGGTTGCGTGGGTGTACATACCCGTGAACTCAGCACATGGTTGGTGGGAACCCCTCATAATGGGATTATTGGGTGCACATACCCGGTAACTCAGCACATGGTTGGTGGGAACCCCTCATAATGGGCAGAGTGGGTGTACAGACCCTGAAGCTCTGCACAGGGATTGTAGGAACCCCTTATAATTTGCCCAGCAGGTTTACAGACCTGGAAACTCAGCCTAGGGTTGGTGGGAACCCCTCATAATGGGCAGAGTGGGTTTACAGACCCGGGAACTCAGCACAGGGCTGGTGGGAACTCTTCTTAATGGGCCCAGCAGGTGTAGAGAATTGGGAACTCAGCATAGGGTTGGTGGGAACCCCTCATAATGGGCAGAGTGGGTGTACAGACCCTGAAGCTCTGCACAGGGATTGTAGGAACCCCTCATAATGGGAAGAGCTATTGTTCATACACATGAACTCAGCACATGCTTGTTGGGGACCCCTTATAATGGGCAGAGTGAGTGTACAGACCCAGGAACTCAGCACAGGGCTGGTGGAAACCCCTCATAATAGGCCCAGCAGGTGTACAGACCCAGGAATTTGTCACATATTTGATGGGACCCCCTCATAATGGGCAGAGCTGGTGTACAGACCTGGTAAATCAGCACAGGTTTGGTGGGAACCCATGATAACAGAGTGGGTGTACAGACCCACAAACTCAGCACAGGGATTGTGGGAACCCCTCATAATGGGATTAGTGGGTGTACAGACCCAGGAACTCAGCTCAGGAATGATGGTAACCCCTCATAATAGGATCAGTGGGTGTACAGTCCCGGGAACTCAGCACAGGGATTGTGTGAACCCCTCAAAATGTGCCCAGCAAGTTTACAGACCTGGAAACTCAGCCTAGGGTTGGTGGGAACCCCTCATAATGGGCCAGCAGGGTGTACAGACCCAGGAAATCAGCACAGGGCTGGTGGGAACCCCTCATAATGGGCCCAGCAGGTGTACAGACCTGGGAACTCAGCACAGGGATTGTGGGAACCTCTTATGTTGGGGCCCAGCAGGTGTAGAGAACTGGGAACTCAGCACAGGGATTGTGGGAACCCCTTATATTGGGCCCAGCAGGTGTAGAGAACTGGGAACTCAGCATAGGGTTGATGGGAACCCCTCATAATGGGCAGAGTCGGTGTATAGACCCTGAAGCTCTGCACAGGGATTGTAGAAACCCCTCATAATGGGCAGCGCTATTGTTCATACACGTGAACTCAGCACATGGTTGTTGGGAACCCCTCATAATGGGCAGAGTGAGTGTACAGACCCAGGAACTCAGCACAGGAATGATGGGAACCTCTCACAATGAGAGGAGTGGGTGTACAGACCCGAGGACTCAGCACAGGGATTGTGGGAACCCCTCATAATGGGCCCAGCAGGTGTACAGACCCAGGAATTCAGCACAGGAATGATGGGAACCCCTCATAATGGGATCAGTGGGTGTACAGACCCGGGGACCCCGCACAGAATGGTGGGAACCCCTCATAATGGGCACAGGAGGGGGAAAAGATCCAGGACCTCGGCAAAGGGTTGGTGGGAACCTTTCAGAATGAGCTGAGTGGGTGTACAGACCTAGGAACTCGTCACAGGATTGGTGGGAACACCTCATAATGGGATGAGTGGGTGAACAGACCCAGGAACTCAGCACATGGATGGTGGGAACCCCTTATAATGGGATCAGTGGGTTTAGAAACCTGGGAACTCAGCACAGGGCTTGTGGGAGGAACCCCTTATAATGGGCAGAACTGGTGTACAGACCTGGGAACTCGGCACAGGTTTAGTAGGAACCCCTCATAATGGGCAGAGCTGTGGTACAGACCTGGGAACGTGGCACAGGTTGGGTGGGAACTAGGGTTGAGCGAACCGGAACTGTAAAGTTCGGGTCCGTACCGGATTTTTGGGTGTCCTGGCGTGCCGGACCCGAACTATTGGCTGTATGTTCGGGTTCGGGTCTGGTGTTCGGGATGTATTGGCGCCTTTTACAAGCTGCAGGGCAGCCAATTGACGCTAGTTTCACTAGTGTGCCCTTAGAAGCCATCACAGCCATGCCTACTAATGGCATGGCTGTGATTGGGCAGTGCAGCATGTGACCCAGCCTCTATATATAGTACAGACACACAGCACACAGCGTCACTCTGCTATAGACAGGTTCCTGTGCTGCTAAGAGAGGATTTTAGGAGTTAGTCTGATAAAGTCAGTCAGTCAGTCCACATTCCTTAAATTTTCTTCAAATTAGTTATATCAGTGAGCGATCTACATAGCTAGAGTAGACTGGAGAGTGTCTTTATTAAGGAAAAGAAAGAGGCAGAGAGAATTATTCAAGAGATTCCTAAATCAATTGTACCCTGGCTGGGGTGCAGTGCACAGTCTTTTAACGGTGCCATGGGGCCAGTGCCAGACAAAATATAAGTTTTACCTGCAAGCTCAGTGCAGCATCACTGCACTGCATATTTTAGTAAGAGATACACCATACTCTGTGTGTATTCTGCTACTGGAAAAACATTGCAAAAAAAAATAATTTTGCTGTGAATTTCTTTTTTTCTTCTTTTTTCCAATAGCATTTTCTGCAGTTTAGCAGTTTTTGAGATACACACTTTACATACTGTGGGTGTATTCTGCTATTGGAAAAACATTGCAAAAAAATAAAATTTTGCTGCGATTTGTGCATTTTTTTTCCAATAGCATTTTCTGCATGTTCATACACGCTTTAGACACTGTACGTGTATTCTGCTATTGACAAAAAATAAAATATTTCAGTGCTTTGTGCAGGAGTGTAATATACAATCGATCGATATTTTTTCTATTGTGCTGTCCCAAAGAAAAAATTGTAGTGACATTTTTTTTTCCCAATAGCATTTTCTGCAGTTTAGCAGTTTTTGAGATACATGCTTTACATACTGTGGGTGTATTCTGCTATTGGAAAAACATTGCAAAAAAATTAAATTTTGCTGCGATTTGTGCATTTTTTTTCCAATAGCATTTTCTGCATGTTCATACACGCTTTAGACACTGTACGTGTATTCTGCTATTGACAAAAAATAAAATATTTCAGTGCTTTGTGCAGGAGTGTAACATACAATCGATCGATATTTTTTCTATTGTGCTGTCCCAAAAAAAAAATTGTAGTGACATTTTTTTTTCCCAATAGCATTTTCTGCAGTTTAGCAGTTTTTGAGATACATGCTTTACATACTGTGGGTGTATTCTGCTATTGGAAAAACATTGCAAAAAAATTTAATTTTGCTGCGATTTGTGCATTTTTTTTCCAATAGCATTTTCTGCATGTTCATACACGCTTTAGACACTGTACGTGTATTCTGCTATTGACAAAAAATAAAATATTTCAGTGCTTTGTGCAGGAGTGTAACATACAATCGATCGATATTTTTTCTATTGTGCTGTCCCAAAAAAAAAATTGTAGTGACATTTTTTTTTCCCAATAGCATTTTCTGCAGTTTAGCAGTTTTTGAGATACATGCTTTACATACTGTGGGTGTATTCTGCTATTGGAAAAACATTGCAAAAAAATTTAATTTTGCTGCGATTTGTGCATTTTTTTTCCAATAGCATTTTCTGCATGTTCATACACGCTTTAGACACTGTACGTGTATTCTGCTATTGACAAAAAATAAAATATTTCAGACCTGTGTAGTGTATTCAATGTAGTGACATTTTTTTTCCCAATAGCATTTTCTGCAGTTTAGCAGTTTTTGAGATACACGCATATTTCAAGATATTGCAAAAACACCCATTTAGGGCGAGATCATGAATTTTGAAAATATGAGATCATCAAAAAGGGGACGTGGCCCGGGTCGTGGTGCTGCTGGTGGCGCTCCTGTTGCAGGGAGAGGACGTGGTCGATCTGTGCCAGCTACACGCACTAGTGAAACACCTTCCTCAGGTGCGAGTAGGCGACAGAGCCTGCATCGGTATTTCGGCGTGCCTAATGAGGCTGTACGAATGTTGAGGCCAGGACAAGTACAGGCAATAGTAGATTGGGTTGCTGACAGTGCCTCCAGTTCCTTTACATTGTCTCCCACCCAGTCTCCTGATGAAAGTTCAGAGTTGGCACCTGCAGCCGATGTCCATCAGTCTTTCACCTCACCCCCTTGCAAATCAGCCAATCAGTCTGAGCCCCAAATCATGCAGCAGTCTCTTCTGCTTTTTGATGACTGGGTGGAAGATGATGTGGAGGATGATGAGGTCCTTGACCCCACATGGAATCAACGTCATGCAGTGGTCACCAGTGTAGTTCGGAGGAAGAGGCGGTGGTCGCACAGCACATGACCTGTGTAGCCTAGATAATACCATAAGCTGATAACCCCCCTTACTAGCACCCCCTTTTATTACCAGCCCCTAAAATAAGAGACCACAACTTTAATTGGAGTAAAATGGCCGCAAGGCCTGATTTTATTAACCAAACCAAAATCAAACTCCAATTTTATTTAAATATAAATAACATATAAAATAACCAATATAAATAACACAATAACATAATTTGAAACAACATGTTTCAACCCACACTGTTGGTCAGTGACGGAGCTAATTGCATATAGCAAACACCCATGATATCAATCGATATACAAAAATACCACCAGGGGGCACTGCGGGATTTTACCGAACCCACGTAGGTCTCGTTCTGTACCGCCCTGAGACCATTACCTTACCCGCAGTGCAATAACCAGAGTAATCATCAACAACGTTTGATGTACTACAAAGGAGGGGCCATATACTGATGAGCCCCCCACCCACTTACCACCTGTGTACATGCTTCCGCCACTGACCAACAACAAACACGCCAACCCCCATACTGCTGTGACGACCATATTGCCAAACGATCCTGAAACGACACAAGAGAATTAACACCTCCAAAATTAACACAAATCTTCCCTACCTAATAACCATAAAAAGGGAGGGTGGGTGGGGAAAAAACCTGCCTCCTCGTGTTCTCCTTCCTCAAAACTGATCTCCCTTTGCTCCACCCCCACTTTTATACGGCCACTCCCCCGGGTTTGCTCAGACCCTCCCCAAGCAAAACCACATCCCATTTAACCCTGCATATAGTAAACTATACACATAGTCATGTCCAGCCCTGCATTAACATTCCCCTGTGGTGCATTCTCATTCCAGGCTTCTCTTGACCTGTGTAGCCTAGATAATACCATAAGCTGATAATCCCCCTTACTAGCACCCCCTTTTATTACCAGCCCCTAAAATAAGAGACCACAACTTTAATTGGAGTAAAATGGCCGCAAGGCCTGATTTTATTAACCAAACCAAAATCAAACTTCAATTTTATTTAAATATAAATAACATATAAAATAACCAATATAAATAACACAATAACATAATTTGAAACAACATGTTTCAACCCACCCTGTTGGTCAGTGACGGAGCTAATTGCATATAGCAAACACCCATGATATTAATCGATATCCAAAAATACCACCAGGGGGCACTTCAGGATTTTATTGAACCCACGTAGGTCTCGTTCTGTACCGCTCTGAGACCATTACCTTACCCGCAGTGCAATAACCAGAGTAATCATCAACAACGTTTGATGTACTACAAAGGAGGGGCCATATATTGATGAGCCCCCCACCCACTTCAACCAGAGTAATCATCAACGTTTGATGTACTACAAAGGAGGGGCCATATACTGATGAGCCCCCCACCCACTTACCACCTGTATACATGTTTCCGCCACTGACCAACAACAAACACGTCACAGCCTATAAGGGGGATCACCTCACCCTTGATGGCACCTCCACACCCGCAGGGCCGCCTGAATACCCTCCTGAAGTCCCAACAACCACAGGTCAATGCCCAAGTCCATCAAATGTACCCCATCCGGCCGCAGGTAAAGACCAACATTGGTCTCTAACTCCCTGTGGCGGATGATCAAACCACCTTGCCAGACCAAAAACCTTCCCACCACCTTATTAACCCGAATCCTGGCCTTATTAAGCCTATACACCGAACGCGCCATCCGCCACCTAGTCCTGGCCACAATATCCGACCATACCAGTATCGTGCCCGGAAACCTTGCACTTAGGTATACCAGATCTGTCTTCATATCTGATATAAGGTCCCTGGCCGTCCTAACCCTTAGGTTATTCCCCCCTGCGTGGATGACCAGAACCTGCGGCGGTCCGTGCAGCCACGCAAATCTCTCCACATCAGGAACCACCCTCTCCCACCGCATACCCGGTCTGCCCAGCCACCTTATCGCCGCCTCGCTCCTAGGAATGCCCAGCTGTCTCCCACCTGGTCTCACGTCCCCTCTCCTTGCACCCCAACAAACATAAGTATGCCCGAGGATCCAGACGAGGCGTGGAAGCCCTCTCTTTGAAACGACAAGCAGAACATCAAAATTCAGTCAACCAAACAACTATTTTTCTCCAACCCGCATCCCCGATAAGACAGGGTAACATAGGCAGCACTGTAATATCCCACTCTTTTTTTTTTTTATATATATCCACCTCATTCGCAAACTAACCTTGGCCGAATGTAAGTGCGGAATCGCTTAGACTCCCATCTACCCAACCTACACACATCTGCATCATCCAGCCCGCGCCTGGCGGCCTCTGTGGTCGCCCCAATGCGGAAGGAGTGTGATGCATAGGCGTGTGATTCAAACCCCAATTTACCCAAACATTTTCGCAACACTGTCATAAATTAAAACTTCGACAAGGCATCACCATTCTCATGTATTAAATGGGGGCCTCCCACCCCCGACCTTACTGCAGCAAAATTTCCCACTGTTCGTACAGGGCACGCTATGCAGTCCTGCAAAGCGTATAGACTCACCTGCACTCCTCTGCCTCATTGATCAGTTTTTGATTTCCGTACGCACACAGAAACTCTGTCCCAGAACAGTTCCACATCCTCCCACATCAAACCCCCCTGCCACCTTTTTGGAAGAGATGACCAATTCACAGATTCTAAACGCACCAAAAAAGGCAAATGAAAATGCTGCCGAAAACAATAACACCTCAAATGTTGAAATACAAACCCCTCCCAACTGTGCAATCAATGCCACCAGATTCCCAAACGTAATCGGCCGCCATGTGTCCTTGCTCTTAAAGCCCTTCCCGTACCCTTTTACTGCCTGCTTGACCCAGAAGTCCTTGGTAAAGTCCTCCATTCTGCACAACTTAAACCAAAATGCTAAACCCGTCATCTTTTTGTCAATAGCAGAAACCGACTTACCCACTTCCATACTCCTGGACACGAAATACAACAACAATAACCTGACCTCCGGCTCCTCCCAACTGACCTCCATCTCCAACCCCAAATCCTCCCACTCTTTCCATACCTTCTCATAGGCCAACCATGTAGACATGCTCACCGACTGCCGTATCCATCCCTCGGCGGTCCTGGAGCCAGCTCCCAAATCCAACCTGGATAGGGAACCCCTTCCTTCCTCGCTCCTGGAGCCAGCTCCCTGAACTTGTCCCACTGAAAGCGAGACAAAGAATCAGCCAGAGTGTTGTCTACTCCTGGAATATGCACAGCATATAGCAATATGTTCAATTTAATGCAGCGCAACACCAACTGTCGCATCAACCTGATGACAGGAGGCGAAGAAGCCGACATGCTATTGATCACCTGCACAACACCCATGTTGTCGCAGTTAAGCCGTAGTTTCAAGTTCCTGCAAGAATGCCCCCATAAAACAGCACCAAGTTTTTAACGAAACCCGCCTCAATCCATGATTGGGGCCACGGTTCCGCACTCCATTGACCCTGGAAAAATGCCCCGTAGCCCGTAGACCCCGCGGCGTCCGTCACCAACTCCACATCGAAGTTACTCACCGGTCCCTCCATCCAAACCGACCTTCCGTTGAACTCCTCCAAGAACCGTTACCACACCTGCAGGTCTTCCTTGTGCTCCATATGTAACCTGATGAAATGAGTGGGTGCTTTCACCCCCGCCGTTGCAGCTGACAGCCGTCGACAGAAAATCCTGCCCATGGGGATGATCCTGCACGCGAAGTTCAACTTCCCCAGTAGAGACTGCAACGTGCGCAGCTGCACCTTCCTACATCCTTGTATCATCCTAATCTCACCCTGCAAATCCCTGAGCTTCCCCTCTGGCAACCTGCACTCCATAGCCATGGAATCGATTATAATACCCAGGAAGCTCAGCTCCGTCCGTGGACCCTCCGTCTTGTCAGCTGCCAAAGGCACCCGAAATCTCTCCGCAATGTGCACCGGCAATAACCTAAACGCTGATTCCACATCCGATTTTGCCATCAACGCCCCCTTGCCATACCGCCTAACCCATCTAACCGCAGCATCAAAAGATGTGTACGACACTGTACAAGCCTCGGGGTCAATAAAGTCATTCACTGAACCCCCTTTCGGGAATGACAGATGATGAATCAAAAGAAACTTATTCGGCTCCTTTTTGGGGACCACCCCCAAGGGGGACACTACAAGATCCCCCAAAGGTTTATTACTAAAGGGGCCCGCCATCCTGCCCAAAACCACCTCTTTCGCCAACTTCTCAGACACCCCCTCCGGGTGCTGAAAAGCAGACTTTAAGTGTATTGTTCTCAGGAGTGTTCTCCGCCAGACAGGTGAAAGCTAGTCCTGTCCTTCTATGCTGAAATGATGTCAGTCCCAGTCCAGGAAGAGCGAGCAATGTCGCGTGGGAGCAGGATGGATGGATGGAATGTAGGAAATTGAACATAGAGTACTTCAGAACATCAGGAGGATAATATTTAATGACATGCAGTCAGACAGAGAGGGCCGGAACGAATGGAGCGCAGGGCAATGTAGGGGAGGGCCGGATATGACGGTGTGTCTAGTTACACACCAGGGAAAAGTTAAGGGGGGTGGTTATGCAGGTTGGCCAATAGGAGATGGGGGGAGCGGCAAGATAAAAAGGGGGCGTGACCGAGCGGAGTCATTCGGTCTTCTGGAAACACAAGAGGAGGCAGTTTTTATACACTGCTCCTCTGCTTGAATCCAAGATGGCGGATCGGGACCTCGTGGAGCGCTTGCAGGCCACGGCGGCCTCGAGGGGAGCGGAATGGCTGAGGGATCAGGTCGCGGCCGTGCTGGCCGAGAACCAGGACCGGGATGCCGGTGGACGGAGCATGGAGGAAGGAGGACCAGCAGAGGACGCGGCCGAGTATCTAGGCCGCCCGTAAGGTACTCACCTGAGGCGGTCGCCGGCCCGTCAAGGTTAGCTAGGAGCCCAAGTGGGGATCATTCCACTCCCCCAGCAAAACGAGCACAGACAGAGACTCCCGGGGGGGCCCTGGCGGAATGCACGCCGCGGGCTCCATGCGGGGGGCGGGGCCACAGGCCTACATGGTGCAAGGATCCCTCGTTGAACTGCCAGCATACTCCCCATTTTCTTCCGGCCGGTGATTCCGAGGAGTGACTACCTCCGGCCCCCCCTTGAAATGGCTGTGCCGGCGACGCCATGAGCCTCATCCATAGGCTAATATCCTTATGATCCCATCTTAACGTAGGGCGAACCCCCCTCCGTTGCCTGAACTGGATATCGAACGCCTCATTCCTCTCGCCACCCTCAACGACGCCCCCCCCCCCAAACCGCCCTGCCGCCTTGGCCCCCAAAGTCCCGCGCAGTTGGGCCGGTCCCGGCACCACTCCTGCCAAACGACCTCAGACCATCTCCCCCTGGTGGCGACCGCCCACCCTCAGCTGTGTTAGCCCCTCTGGCGGCCCTCTGCGCTGTACCAGCAGACATGGTCACCCTACTGTCCTCCCCCCTCGACTCGTGCAGAGCTGCTGAGGGTGCTGCGGCCAAAATCCTCCGGGGCGTAATACTCCCCTTCCTGGCTGTTCCTTTCTTGTGAGCTGACCGACCCCCCCTCAACGCGTGCAGAGCTGCTGGAGAGGACACCACTGTGGAAGGGCCTGCTGAGTCCACTATCCGCCCGTCCCTGCTGGCTCCAGCCCGTTGCGACCGCCTCTCTGACTGCTGACCCCTCTGCTTGTGCAGAGCTGCAGGGGCTGGTGGATCCCGGGATTCTTGTCTAATGGCGCCCGGGGATGCAGCGCCGTGTAGGCCTGTGGCCCCACCCCCCGCATAGAGCCTGTGGCGTGCATTCTGCCAGGGCCCCCCGGGAGTCTCTGTTTGTGCTAGTTTTGCTGGGGGAGGGGAATGATCCCCACTTGGGCTCCTGGCTAACCTTGATGGGCCGGCGACCGCCCCAGGTGAGTACCTTACGGGCGGCCTAGATACTCGGCCGCGTGGATGAGTCCCGCCGTCCTCTGCTGGTCCTCCTTCCTCCATGCTCCGTCCACCGGCATCCCGGTCCTGGTTCTCGCCCAGCACGGCCGCGACCTGATCCCTCAGCCATTCCGCTCCCCTCGAGGCCGCCGTGGCCTGCAAACGCTCCACGAGGTCCCGATCCGCCATCTTGGATTCAAGCAGAGGAGCAGTGTATAAAAACTGCCTCCTCTTGTGTTTCCAGAAGACCGAATGACTCCGCTCGGTCACGCCCCCTTTTTATCTTGCCGCTCCCCCCATCTCCTATTGGCCAACCTGCCTTACCACCCCCTTAACTTTTCCCTGGTGTGTAACTAGACACACCGTCATGTCCGGCCCTCCCCTACATTGCCCTGCGCTCCATTCGTTCCGGCCCTCTCTGTCTGACTGCATGTCATTAAATATTATCCTCCTGATGTTCTGAAGTACTCTATGTTCAATTTCCTACATTCCATCCATCCATCCTGCTCCCACGCGACATTGCTCGCTCTTCCTGGACTGGGACTGACATCATTTCAGCATAGAAGGACAGGACTAGCTTTCACCTGTCTGGCGGAGAACACTCCTGAGAACAATACACTTAAAGTCTGCTTTTCAGCACCCGGAGGGGGTGTCTGAGAAGTTGGCGAAAGAGGTGGTTTTGGGCAGGATGGCAGGCCCCTTTAGTAATAAACCTTTGGGGGATCTTGTAGTGTCCCCCTTGGGGGTGGTCCCCAAAAAGGAGCTGAATAAGTTTCTTTTGATTCATCATCTGTCATTCCCGAAAGGGGGTTCAGTGAATGACTTTATTGACCCTGAGGCTTGTACAGTGTCGTACACATCTTTTAAAGCTGCGGTTAGATGGTTTAGGCGGTATGGCAAGGGGGCGTTGATGGCAAAATCGGATGTGGAATCAGCGTTTAGGTTATTGCCGGTGCACCCGGACAGTTTCCATTTGTTAGGTGGTTGTTGGCAAGACGAATTTTATGTTGATAAATGCTTGCCTATGGGCTGTTCGATTTCGTGCGCCATGTTCATTTTTAGAATGGGTGGTAAGGGACGTCACGGGTTTAGATTCCGTCATCCATTATTTGGATGATTTTCTCTGCGTGGGCCCTCCTTCTTCCAATGTGTGTGCGATCCTGTTGGCCATGTTGCAGCACATTGCGGAGAGATTTCGGGTGCCTTTGGCAGCTGACAAGACGGAGGGTCCACGGACGGAGCTGGGCTTCCTGGGTATTATAATCGATTCCATGGCTATGGAGTGCAGGTTGCCAGAGGGGAAGCTCAGGGATTTGCAGGGTGAGATTAGGATGATACAAGGATGTAGGAAGGTGCAGCTGCGCACGTTGCAGTCTCTACTGGGGAAGTTGAACTTCGCGTGCAGGATCATCCCCATGGGCAGGATTTTCTGTCGACGGCTGTCAGCTGCAACGGCGGGGGTGAAAGCACCCACTCATTTCATCAGGTTACGTATGGAGCACAAGGAAGACCTGCAGGTGTGGTAACGGTTCTTGGAGGAGTTCAACGGAAGGTCGGTTTGGATGGAGGGACCGGTGAGTAACTTCGATGTGGAGTTGGTGACGGACGCCGCGGGGGCTACGGGGCATTTTTCCAGGGTCAATGGAGTGCGGAACCGTGGCCCCAATCATGGATTGAGGCGGGTTTCGTTAAAAACTTGGTGCTGTTTTATGGGGGCATTCTTGCAGGAACTTGAAACTACGGCTTAATTGCGACAACATGGGTGTTGTGCAGGTGATCAATAGCATGTCGGCTTCTTCGCCTCCTGTCATCAGGTTGATGCGACAGTTGGTGTTGCGCTGCATTAAATTGAACATATTGCTATATGCTGTGCATATTCCAGGAGTAGACAACACTCTGGCTGATTCTTTGTCTCGCTTTCAGTGGGACAAGTTCAGGGAGCTGGCTCCAGGAGCGAGCAAGGAAGGGGTTCCCTATCCAGGTTGGATTTGGGAGCTGGCGTTAGGACCGCCGAGGGATGGATACGGCAGTCGGTGAGCATGTCTACATGGTTGGCCTATGAGAAGGTATGGAAAGAGTGGGAGGATTTGGGGTTGGAGATGGAGGTCAGTTGGGAGGAGCCGGAGGTCAGGTTATTGTTGTTGTATTTCGTGTCCAGGAGTATGGAAGTGGGTAAGTCGGTTTCTGCTATTGACAAAAAGATGGCGGGTTTAGCATTTTGGTTTAAATTGCGCAGAATGGAGGACTTTACCAAGGACTTCTGGGTCAAGCAGGTAGTAAAAGGGTACAGGAAGGGCTTTAAGTGCAAGGACACACGGCGGCCGATTACGTTTGGGAATCTGGTGGCATTGATTGCACAGTTGGGAGGGGTTTGTATTTCAACATTTGAGGTGTTATTGTTTTCGGCAGCATTTTCATTGGCCTTTTTTGGTGCGTTTCGAATCAGTGAATTGGTCATCCCTTCCAAAAAGGTGGCGGGGGGGTTTGATGTGGGAGGATGTGGAACTGTTCGGGGACAGAGTTTCTGTGTGCGTACGGAAATCAAAAACTGATCAATGAGGCAGAGGAGTGCAGGTGAGTCTATACGCTTTGCAGGACTGCATAGCGTGCCCTGTACGAACAGTGGGAAATTTTGCTGCAGTAAGGTCGGGGGTGGGAGGCCCCCTTTTAATACATGAGAATGGTGATGCATTGTCGAAGTTTCAATTTGTGATAGTGTTGCGAAAATGTTTGGGTAAATTGGGGTTTGAATCACACGCCTATGCGTCACACTCCTTCCGCATTGGGGCGGCCACAGAGGCCGCCAGGCGCGGGCTGGATGATGCAGATGTGCGTAGGTTGGGTAGATGGGAGTCTAAGCGATTCCGCACTTACATTCGGCCAAGGTTAGTTTGCGAATGAGGTGGATATATAAAAAAAAAAAAGAGTGGGATATTACAGTGCTGCCTATGTTACCCTGTCTTATCGGGAATGCGGGTTGGAGAAAAATAGTTGTTTGGTTGACTGAATTTTGATGTTCTGCTTGTCGTTTCAAAGAGAGGGCTTCCACGCCTCGTCTGGATCCTCGGGCATTGGAAATCAAAAAAGGAAGAACTCCGGACAGCCGCACACCGAGAAAATAAAATCCAAAAAGTTTATTTAAAAGCAAAAAACACTGCAATCCATACACGGCAAAAAGGGGGGTACAGACCTGACGCGTTTCGCACCACCTCGGGCAAACTTATGTTTGTTGGGGTGCAAGGAGAGGGGATGTGAGACCAGGTGGGAGACAGCTGGGCATTCCTAGGAGCGAGGCGGCGATAAGGTGGCTGGGCAGACGGGTATGCGGTGGGAGAGGGTGGTTCCTGATGTGGAGAGATTTGCGTGGCTGCACGGACCGCCGCAGGTTCTGGTCATCCACGCAGGGGGGAATGACCTAAGGGTTAGGAAGGCCAGGGACCTTATATCAGATATAAAGACAGATCTGGTATACCTAAGTGCAAGGTTTCTGGGCACAATACTGGTATGGTCGGATATTGTGGCCAGGACTAGGTGGCGGATGGCGCGTTCGGTGTATAGGCTTAATAAGGCCAGGATTCGGGTTAATAAGGTGGTGGGAAGGTTTTTGGCCTGGCAAGGTGGTTTGATCATCTGCCACAGGGAGTTAGAGACCAATGTTGGTCTTTACCTGTGGCCGGATGGGGTACATTTGATGGACTTGGGCATTGACCTGTGGTTGTTGGGACTTCAGGAGGGTATTCAGGCGTACCTGCGGGTGTGGAGGTGCCATCAAGGGTGAGGTGATCCCCTTTCAGGCTGTGACGTGTTTGTTGTTGGTCAGTGGCGGAAGCATGTATACAGGTGGTAAGTGGGTGGGGGGCTCATCAGTATATGGCCCCTCCTTTGTAGTACATCAAACGTTGTTGATGATTACTCTGGTTGAAGTGGGTGGGGAGCTCATCAATATATGGCCCCTCCTTTGTAGTACATCAAACGTTGTTGATGATTACTCTGGTTATTGCACTGCGGGTAAGGTAATGGTCTCAGGGCGGTACAGATCAAGACCTACGTGGGTTCAATAAAATCCTGCAGTGCCCCCTGGTGGTATTTTTGGATATCGATTAATATCATGGGTGTTTGCTATATGCAATTAGCTCCGTCACTGACCAACAGGGTGGGTTGAAACATGTTGTTTCAAATTATGTTATTGTGTTATTTATATTGGTTATTTTATATGTTATTTATATTTAAATAAAATTGAAGTTTGATTTTGGTTTGGTTAATAAAATCAGGCCTTGCGGCCATTTTACTCCAATTAAAGTTGTGGTCTCTTATTTTAGGGGCTGGTAATAAAAGGGGGTGCTAGTAATGGGGATTATCAGCTTATGGTATTATCTAAGCTACACAGGTCAAGAGAAGCTGGAATGAGAATGCACCACAGGGGAATGTTAATGCAGGGCTGGACATGACTATGTGTATAGTTTACTATATGCAGGGTTAAATGGGATGTGGTTTTGCTTGGGGAGGGTCTGAGCAAACCCGGGGGAGTGGCCGTATAAAAGTGGGGGTGGAGCAAAGGGAGATCAGTTTTGAGGAAGGAGAACACGAGGAGGCAGGTTTTTCCCCACCCACCCTCCCTTTTTATGGTTATTAGGTAGGGAAGATTTGTGTTAATTTTGGAGGTGTTAATTCTCTTGTGTCGTTTCAGGATCGTTTGGCAATATGGTCGTCACAGCAGTATGGGGGTTGGCGTGTTTGTTGTTGGTCAGTGGCGGAAGCATGTACACAGGTGGTAAGTGGGTGGGGGGCTCATCAGTATATGGCCCCTCCTTTGTAGTACATCAAACGTTGTTGATGATTACTTTGGTTGAAGTGGGTGGGGGGCTCATCAATATATGGCCCCTCCTTTGTAGTACATCAAACGTTGTTGATGATTACTCTGGTTATTGCACTGCGGGTAAGGTAATGGTCTCAGGGCGGTACAGAACGAGACCTACGGGGTTCGGTAAAATCCTGCAGTGCCCCCTGGTGGTATTTTTGGATATCGATTGATATCATGGGTGTTTGCTATATGCAATTAGCTCAGTCACTGACCAACAGGGTGGGTTGAAACATGTTGTTTCAAATTATGTTATTGTGTTATTTATATTGGTTATTTTATATGTTATTTATATTTAAATAAAATTGAAGTTTGATTTTGGTTTGGTTAATAAAATCAGGCCTTGCGGCCATTTTACTCCAATTAAAGTTGTGGTCTCTTATTTTAGGGGCTGGTAATAAAAGGGGGTGCTAGTAATGGGGATTATCAGCTTATGGTATTATCTAAGCTACACAGGTCAAGAGAAGCCTGGAATGAGAATGCACCACAGGGGAATGTTAATGCAGGGCTGGACATGACTATGTGTATAGTTTACTATATGCAGGGTTAAATGGGATGTGGTTTGCTTGGGAGGGTCCTGAGCAAACCCGGGGAGTGGCCGTATAAAAGTGGGGGTGGAGCAAAGGGAGATCAGTTTTGAGGAAGGAGAACACGAGGAGGCAGGTTTTTCCCCACCCACCCTCCCTTTTTATGGTTATTAGGTAGGGAAGATTTGTGTTAATTTTGGAGGTGTTAATTCTCTTGTGTCGTTTCAGGATCGTTTGGCAATATGGTCGTCACAGCAGTATGGGGGTTGGCGTGTTTGTTGTTGGTCAGTGGCGGAAGCATGTACACAGGTGGTAAGTGGGTGGGGGCTCATCAGTATATGGCCCCTCCTTTGTAGTACATCAAACGTTGTTGATGATTACTTTGGTTGAAGTGGGTGGGGGGCTCATCAATATATGGCCCCTCCTTTGTAGTACATCAATCGTTGTTGATGATTACTCTGGTTATTGCACTGCGGGTAAGGTAATGGTCTCAGGGCGGTACAGAACGAGACCTACGGGGGTTCGGTAAAATCCTGCAGTGCCCCCTGGTGGTATTTTTGGATATCGATTGATATCCTGGGTGTTTGCTATATGCAATTAGCTCCGTCACTGACCAACAGGGTGGGTTGAAACATGTTGTTTCAAATTATGTTATTGTGTTATGTATATTGGTTATTTTATATGTTATTTATATTTAAATAAAATTGAAGTTTGATTTTGGTTTGGTTAATAAAATCAGGCCATGCGGCCATTTTACTCCAATTAAAGTTGTGGTCTCTTATTTTAGGGGCTGGTAATAAAAGGGGGTGCTAGTAATGGGGATTATCAGCTTATGGTATTATCTAAGCTACACAGGTCAAGAGAAGCCTGGAATGAGAATGCACCACAGGGGAATGTTAATGCAGGGCTGGACATGACTATGTGTATAGTTTACTATATGCAGGGTTAAAAGGGATGTGGTTTTGCTTGGGGAGGGTCTGAGCAAACCCGGGGGAGTGGCCGTATAAAAGTGGGGTGGAGCAAAGGGAGATCAGTTTTGAGGAAGGAGAACACGAGGAGGCAGGTTTTTCCCACCCACCCTCCCTTTTTATTGTTATTAGGTAGGGAAGATTTGTGTTAATTTTGGAGGTGTTAATTCTCTTGTGTCGTTTCAGGATCGTTTGGCAATATGGTCGTCACAGCAGTATGGGGGTTGGCGTGTTTGTTGTTGGTCAGTGGCGGAAGCATGTACACAGGTGGTAAGTGGGTGGGGGGCTCATCAGTATATGGCCCCTCCTTTGTAGTACATCAAACGTTGTTGATGATTACTTTGGTTGAAGTGGGTGGGGGGCTCATCAATATATGGCCCCTCCTTTGTAGTACATCAAACGTTGTTGATGATTACTCTGGTTAATGCACTGCGGGTAAGGTAATGGTCTCAGGGCGGTACAGAACGAGACCTACGGGGGTTCGGTAAAATCCTGCAGTGCCCCCTGGTGTATTTTTGGATATCGATTGATATCATGGGTGTTTGCTATATGCAATTAGCTCTGTCACTGACCAACAGGGTGGGTTGAAACATGTTGTTTCAAATTATGTTATTTTTTTGTTATTTTTATATTGGTTATTTTATATGTTATTTATATTTAAATAAAATTGGAGTTTGATTTTGGTTTGGTTAATAAAATAAGGCCTTGCGGCCATTTTACTCCAATTAAAGTTGTGGTCTCTTATTTTAGGGGCTGGTAATAAAAGGGGGTGCTAGTAATGGGGATTATCAGCTTATGGTATTATCTAAGCTACACAGGTCAAGAGAAGCCTGGAATGAGAATGCACCACAGGGGAATGTTAATGCAGGGCTGGACATGACTATGTGTATAGTTTACTATATGCAGGGTTAAATGGGATGTGGTTTTGCTTGGGGAGGGTCTGAGCAAACCCGGGGAGTGGCCGTATAAAAGTGGGGGTGGAGCAAAGGGAGATCAGTTTTGAGGAAGGAGAACACGAGGAGGCAGGTTTTTCCCCACCCACCCTCCCTTTTTATGGTTATTAGGTAGGGAAGATTTGTGTTAATTTTGGAGGGTGTTAATTCTCTTGTGTCGTTTCAGGATCGTTTGGCAATATGGACGTCACAGCAGTATGGGGGTTGGCGTGTTTGTTGTTGGTCAGTGGCGGCAGCATGTACACAGGTGGTAAGTGGGTGGGGGGCTCATCAGTATATGGCCCCTCCTTTGTAGTACATCAAACGTTGTTGATGATTACTCTGGTTGAAGTGGGTGGGGGGCTCATCAATATATGGCCCCTCCTTTGTAGTACATCAAACGTTGTTGATGATTACTCTGGTTATTGCACTGCGGGTAAGGTAATGGTCTCAGGGCGGTACAGAACGAGACCTACGTGGGTTCGGTAAAATCCTGCAGTGCCCCCTGGTGGTATTTTTTGGATATCGATTGATATCATGGGTGTTTGCTATATGCAATTAGCTCCGTCACTGACCAACAGGGTGGGTTGAAACATGTTGTTTCAAATTATGTTATTTTGTTTTTATATTGTTTATTTTATATGTTATTTATATTTAAATAAATTTGGAGTTTGATTTTGGTTTGGTTAATAAAATCAGGCCTTGCGGCCATTTTACTCCAATTAAAGTTGTGGTCTCTTATTTTAGGGGCTGGTAATAAAAGGGGGTGCTAGTAAGGGGGGTTATCAGCTTATGGTATTATCTAGGCTACACAGGTCATGTGCTGGTGGCTCTGTGCGACCACCGCCTCTTCCTCCGAACCACACTGGTCACCTGCATGACGTTGATTCCATGTGGGGTCAAGGACCTCATCGTCCTCCACATCATCTTCCACCCAGTCTTCACCCCTGCCCTCCATGTCGGTCTGCACAATGGCGAAAGCAGCAGCAGTTGGCACCTGTGTTTCGTAATCATCCGAGACGTGCTGCGATGGTCCTCCCATGTACTCATCATGAAACATAAGTGGTTGGGCATCGGTGCACACAATCTCTTCCACTTCTGGGGCAGGGCTAGGTGGATGGCCCTGGGAAACCCTGCTAACAGAGTCATCAAAAAGCAGAAGAGACTGCTGCATGATTTGGGGCTCAGACTGATTGGCTGATTTGCAAGGGGGTGAGGTGAAAGACTGATGGACATCGGCTGCAGGTGCCAACTCTGAACTTTCATCAGGAGACTGGGTGGGAGACAATGTAAAGGAACCGGAGGCACTGTCAGCAACCCAATCTACTATTGCCTGTACTTGTCCTGGCCTCAACATTCGTACAGCCTCATTAGGCGCGCCGAAATACCGATGCAGGCTCTGTCGCCTACTCGCACCTGAGGAAGGTGTTTCACTAGTGCGAGTAGCTGGCACAGATCGACCACGTCCTCTCCCTGCAACAGGAGCGCCACCAGCAGCACCACGACCCGGGCCACGTCCTCTTTTTGATGATCTCCTCATATTTTCAAAATTCATGATCTCGCCCTAAATGGGTGTTTTTGCAATATCTTGAAATATGCGTGTATCTCAAAAACTGCTAAACTGCAGAAAATGCTATTGGAAAAAAAATGCACAAATCGCAGCAAAATTAAATTTTTTGCAATGTTTTTCCAATAGCAGAATACACCCACAGTATGTAAAGCATGTATCTCAAAAACTGCTAAACTGCAGAAAATGCTATTGGGAAAAAAAAATGTCACTACAATTTTTTTTTTGGGACAGCACAATAGAAAAAATATCGATCGATTGTATGTTACACTCCTGCACAAAGCACTGAAATATTTTATTTTTTGTCAATAGCAGAATACACGTACAGTGTCTAAAGCGTGTATGAACATGCAGAAAATGCTATTGGAAAAAAAATGCACAAATCGCAGCAAAATTATATTTTTTTTGCAATGTTTTTCCAATAGCAGAATACACCCACAGTATGTAAAGTGTGTATCTCAAAAACTGCTAAACTGCAGAAAATGCTATTGGAAAAAAGAAAAAAAAAGAAATTCACAGCAAAATTTATTTTTTTTGCAATGTTTTTCCAGTAGCAGAATACACACAGAGTATGGTGTATCTCTTACTAAAATATGCAGTGCAGTGATGCTGCACTGAGCTTGCAGGTAAAACTGATATTTTGTCTGGCACTGGCCCCATGGCACTGTTAAAAGACTGTGCCCTGCACCCCAGCCAGGGTACAATTGATTAGGAATCTCTTGAATAATTCTCTCTGCCTCTTTCTTTTCCTTAATAAAGACACTCTCTAGTCTACTCTAGCTATGTAGATCGCTCACTGATAACTAATTTGAAGAAAATTTAAGGAATGTGGACTGACTGACTGACTTTATCAGACTAACTCCTAAAATCCTCTCTTAGCAGCACAGGAACCTGTCTATAGCAAGGGGACGCTGTGGTGTGTGTCCCCCGTTTTATTTTAATTTTTAAAAACTTTGGGTTCCCCATTTTTGGGACTGCCAATCACACCATGCAATTAGTAGGGATGGCTGTGATGGCTTCTAAGGGGGCCCCTAGTGAAACTTTGGTCGAATTTGGGTGCCCTGCGCTTGTTAAAAAGGGGCCAATACATCGCCCCAACACCGGGCCCCAACCCGAACAAAACCCCGCCCCAAAGTTCGGGCCGGGACCCCGGACACCCCAAAAAAACCGGGCGGGGGCCCCAACTTTACCCGTTCCCGGGTTTGGTCGACCCCAGTTCCCCCCCCCACCTGTGCCACTTTTCCCCGGTCTGGGGACCCCAGCCTGCCCAAATTAAAGAGGGGTTCCTACCCCAAAAACCCGGGGCCCAAATTCCCCCCGGTTGTACACCAGTTTGCCCCTTTTTTTAAGGGGGGGCCCCCCACAAAAAACCCCCTTGGGGCTGGTTCCCAGGTTTTAAAAACCCCCTGATTCCCCCTTTAAGGGGGGTTCCCCCCTTCCCCTGGCTGAGTTTTCCCGGGGCTGTTCACCCCTCATCCCATTTTGAAAGGGGTTTTTCCCCCCCAAACCCCTTTCCGGGGTTCCTAGGTCTTTTTTATCCTAAAAAGGAAAAGAGCCGGGAACACCCCCCGGGTTTTGGTTTGCAACCCGGGGAAAAATTTGAACGGACCGGGAAAATTTGCGCCCCAATTTTTTGGGAAAACCCTTTACGTTTATAAATTGGGGGCCCGCGAACGTTTGAAAACCAAAAATTTCTAAATTTTCAAAGGGCCCAAAATTGGGTGTTTTAAAGTCATAAAACAGGTTTTGGGAAACCCGGGGGCCCGCCCAGGGGACATATATTTAATGGGAAAAAAAACTTTTTAAAAAAAATAAAGTTTTTTTCGGGAGAGGCATTTTTTTTGATGCAAAAAATGAAAAAAAAAAAGTGAAATTTTTCCTTTTTAAATTTTGGGCCCCGGGGGGTGTCTAAAAAATTCCGTGAAGTGGGATTTTTTCCCGGTTTTAGAACTGTCCTTGCCCAAAAAAACATTGTAAAGGAAAAAAAGAAAACCATTTTAAAAACCCTTTCGGCCCCTTTTGGTTTTTTCTTTAAGTAGAAACTTTAACAGGTACCCTTATGAAGGGGTAGCTCCCTCCCCCCAAAAAATTATTTTTAAGCTTTTTTGGGGAAAATAGGGAAAGGGGGGTCAAACCCCCGTAACCCTTTTTCTGTTTTGCCCCATCTGGTTAAAAACCCTGTTTACCCCACCTTTTTCCCTTTCCCAATGACAAATGTTTTTTGGAAAAAAAAATTGGGGTTTTTAATTTGGGAAAAAGGATTGGTGAAAAAGTATCAAATTAGAGGGGGAGATTTCCTTTTTCCCCAAATTTTAAATCTTAAAAGGAATAGGGAAACCCCCTTCCCAGGGTAATTTTTTCCCCCACTTTTCCTTTTTTTCTCTTTCCCCTTTTTAAGTGGAGTCGTTTGGGAAATTTGGGTGTTTTTTAAAAATAGGGGGCCCGGGGTATATTTTCTTGCAGAAATTTGCCCTAAATTTGAAAGTTTTGGTTTTAGCCACAAGAACCTTTGGGGGGCACAGGAATGGGCCCCGCTGTGAGTTAAAGGGTCAAGGAAATTTTTTAAATTGCATGCCCCCTTTTTGAAAAGGCGAAAAAAATTTTTGGGGGGGTTGGGGGGGGGCGGTGTTGCCACAAGACGTAAGCTTCTCAAAAGTTACCTTGGGGGGCGCAGGGAAAGGGGCCCCGAGTGAGTTATTTAACAAGATTTTTAATTTCAAGCACCTGATAAAAAGGGGAGTAAAATTTTGGGTTTGGGGGGGGGGGGGAAGGTTGGGGTTTGGGGGGGGGGGGTTTGGGGGGGGGAAGGGGGTTGGGGGTTTTTGGGGGGGGGGGGGGGTTCCCCCCCCCCCCTTTCCCCCCCCCGGGGGGCTTTCCCCCCCCCCCCAAAACCCCCCCCCCCCCCCCCCCCCCTCCCCCCCCCCAGGAAAAGGGCCCTTGGGTGTGATTATTTGATCAAAATTTTTTAATTGCCAAACACCTATGAACAGGGGGAAAAATTTGGGGGCCCTTTTGGGGGTGGTGGTGGAACGGGGGGGGGGGGGGGGGGGGTTGGGCCCCAAAGGGGGGGGGGGGGGGGGGGCTGTAGGCCCCCCCTAGTTACTCTTGGGTGGGGGGGCAGGAATGGGCCCCGCTGTAACTTTTTGATCAAAGATTTTTTTAATTACCCCCCCCTGGGTTTAAAAAGGGGCTTTAAAAAATTTGGTGCCCCTTAAAGGGACTGGGTTGGTTTTCCCCAACACTGCAAACCCCCTCACAGATAAATGTACTTTGGAGCAAACAGTCCCCACGGGGGTTTGGGGAAGCAATTTTTTTAAAAAATTTAATTACCCCCCCCGTTTAAACCCGGGGCCTTGGGGAAAAAAAGTGCCCCTTTGGGACTTTTTGCTGGTGCCCCAAAAACTGGGAACCCCTCACAAAACTGTAACCCTTTTTGGAGGGGACAGCATCACAGTGTTGGGGAAGGGATTTTTTTAAAAAAAAATTGGGATGTACAGCCCCCGTTAAAAGGGCTGAAAAAAAATTTTGCCTTAAAGGGACTGGTGCTGGTGCCACAACCCTGCAACCCTCACAGATACTGTACTTGGAGCACAGCAGTTTTCCCCGTGTTTTCGAAGGAATTTTTTTTAAAAAAATTTTAAGTCACGCCCCCGGGTTAAAAAAGGGGGCCCGAAAAATTGTGCCTTAGGGATGGTGCTTTGGGGCCACAACACTGGGAAACCCCCCACAGATACTGTACTGGAGCACACAGGTACAGTGGGTTGGGGGAAACATTTTTTTTAAAAAATTGTAATTAAACCCCCCCCCTGTTTAAACAGGGGGCTGAAAAATTTTTGCCTTTAAAGGGACTGGTGCTTGGGGCCACCAACGTTCAACCCCTAAAAATACTGTATTGGGGCACAGGGAGTCACACTGTTGCCCAAAATTTTTTTATAAAAAAGGTTTTGTAAAATGCCCCTGTTAAACAGGGGCTGAAAAATTTTTGCCTTAGGGACGGTGTTTAGGTATGTTACTTAAAAGGGAAAAATGGGGAATTTAAAAGGAAAAGGGAAAGGAACAATGGTTTTTTAAAATAGCCAAATTTATGATGCTGCAACCCCAAAAATTGTGTTTTCCCACGTAGAAAAAAATGGTTTTTTTAAAAAAACACAAACAATGTTAAAAAATTATGTGGAAATGGGTGCGCTCTCAATACCTTAAAAATCGTGTTGGGTCAATTAAAAAATTTCTTGTGCCAAAAGATTTCTATTTTAATTTATGTGTAAAACCTCCTTAAAATCCGTGACTGGGGTGTGTATACCCAAAAAAAATTTAAAAACATAAAACCAAATGTAAATTTTATAAATAAGTTGGGGCCTTTTTCCCTTTTTTTTGGTACCAGGATTAAGATAGTTTTTTTGCGATAGGGCTGTGAATTTTAAAAAACCAGTTTAAAAGAATAGGTAAACCACGTTTTCAAACCAACCCTTAAAAAAAACCCTGGGGTTTAAAACTTTTAAAAAAAACGCATTTTAAAAATTTCCCTGCGGGTTTTAAAAATAAAAAAAAAAAAAGCATTTAAAAAAACCCAAAGCGTTTTTAAAAATGAAAAAAAAGCATTTAATTGTTTTGGGGATTTATTTGTGGAAAAAAACGCATATTTGGGGTTTTGCGATTAAAATGGGAGAAACAACCCTAGGTAAATTTTTTTGAATCCTTTAGGAGTCCCCTTTCATCTAATTTATGTCTCCTTTTGGTGTTTTAAAATTTGGGGGTTTTCTTAGAAAAGGTGTTTTTCCTGATTAGTTTGTGTGAGATGTTTTAAAATTAAATTAAATTGCCCTTTTTGGTTTTTGGGCACAGGTTTTTAAAATTGAAAGGACAAAAGGTGTACAACCCACAAATTTAAAAAAGATAAGCAAACCCTTTGTAAATGTTTTTTTTTGGCAGGTTTAAAACATAACACTTTTTTATCTTTTTGTTTTTTTTGGGGCCTCTTTCCTGCTGATCACGTCCTTATATCTCTTCCTGTTTGCTGGGATTTTAAACAAAAAAAAAAAACCATGCGCAAAAATTTTTTTTTTACTTTGGAATGGTGGGGGATTTGGGTTTGGGCTGAAGCCCCTCACTTACACAAACACCCCAAAGAAACGAAGCGCGGGGTTAAAAAAAAAGGTTCAGGGAGGGTTTTGGGCTCCCCCGCCCTTTCCCCTTTTTCCAGTTGTTGCTTTCTCCTCCCCCCCACGCGTTGCCCACTTGCCCCGTGTTTTTTATCAAGGGATTTATTACCTTGATAAAGACACGGTTTGGGGGTGTCGCAACGCGGGGCCCGGGGGAGGAGTTTAACAACACTACTGAAAACAAGAGGGCAGGGGCCCAACAAAGTGCCCGAAAAAATAAATTTTTAACCCCCCCGCGCCCTTCTTCGTAGGGTTGCGTTTGTAAAAATGGGTGGCTTCGGGCCCCAAAAACTTTCCCCCCCAAATTTAAAGGGAATTCTATATTGCCCCAATGGGGTTTTTAAACTGGCCCTTTTACCTCATGCTAACCGGAAGAGATAGTAAGGAGTTTCAGCCAAAGGGAAAAAGGACACCCCCAACTAAAAAATAAATAAAAGTGTTTTGTGTAAAACCTGCTCCAAAAAAAAAATTTTCATTTTCTAAATGGTGCTTATCTTTTCCCTTTGGGTGTACCCCCTTTTTTCCCTTCAAGTTTTAACCTTTTGCTCAACACCCCAAAAGGGGAATTAGTGGGGGGAAAAACATCTTTACCAAAATAACCGGGAACAAAACCTGTTTTAAAAAACCGGGAAATTTAAAACACCTAAAAGGGGACATTTAATTTGGGTGCCCTGGACCTCCCCAAAGGATTTTAAAAATTTCCATGGTTGGGTTTTTCCCAAAAATTTAAACGCATAACCCCAAAATGGGGTTTTTTTTCCCCCCAAATAAAAAAAAGCACAAATTTTTTTTGCGTTTTTTCAGTTTTAAAACGATTTGGGAAATTTTTTAAAGCGATTTTTTTTTATTTTTAAACGATGGATTTTTTTTTAAACTTTTTTTTTTTCATTTTTAAACCCCATGGATTTTTAGGGTTGAAAGTAAACGGGGGGTTTTTTTCCCCTTTTTTAAAATGACTTTTTTTTCAAGCCCCTAAACGCCCAAAAAATTTTTATAAACATTTTGGGACCCCCAAAAAAAGGGAAAAAGGAAACCAAATTTTTTAAATATTAAATTTACCATATTGGATTTTTTTGTTTTTTTAATTATTTATTTATTTTTCCAAAATTTTAAGTGCCCCTTAGGCACTGGTGTGGTGGCATGGATCATTGAGGAGGAGGAAGAGGATAGTCATGAACATAAGAGGACAGTCACTCAGCATCAGCATAGGCAGTCTTGAAAGGATGTGACATTAAAATTATTCGGTTATATCCGCCTCAGGTGCCTGGTAGCTGGTGGTGATCCAAGACTGATTCATTTTGATGAAGGTCAGTCGATCAACCGAGGCGGTGGACAGGCGCACCCTATGATCAGTCACAAATCCTCCAGCAGCACTGAATGTGCGTTCGGAAAGAACGCTGGAGGCAGGACAGGCCAGTAGCTCAATTGCATACTGTGCAAGCTCTGGCCAGTGATCCATCCTCAGGACCCAGTAAGCCAGAGGATTTTCGGTGGGAAAGGTGTCCAAGTCTGACCTTGCCCCAAGGTATTCCTGCACCATGTATATCAACGCTGGCGATGGTTGCTGGAACCGATCATACCTTGGGGCTGCGGACTAAAAAATTGTCTGAACGCATCGGTCAGACGTCCACCTTCCCCACCGCTTCCTTCTGCTACTGACCGAAGCTCAGCAACTCGTCGCCCAGGACCAGAGTTTGTAGCCTCCCAGTTTCTGGGAACGCGTTGCACAGACCTTTCTGCAAGGCCTCCCTGAGATGTCTCATCCTCTGCTCCCTCTGCGACGGCAAGATAAGGTCCGCAACCTTACCCTTGTACCGCGGATCAAGGAGAGTGGCCAGCCAGTAATGGTCCCTCTCCTTGATCCGAAGAACACTGAGATCCTTCCGCAGGCTTTGCAGGATCAGGAGGCCATGCAGCGTAGGTTAGCTGAGGCATTCGGTCCGGAGTCTTCTGGGTCACTGAGGATGACATGATCGCCAGCCACCTCCTCCCAGCCACGTACAAGTCCACTGGTTTGTTGGGACTGTACATCATCCCTAAAAGACTGCTGCTGCTGATGCTGAGTGCCAGCCAGGCTCCACCTCCATGCTCACAATCTCCTCCTCCTCCTCCCTCCTCCTCCTCCTCATCCTCTTCCTGTGTGATGGGTGGGACAGAAGGAACACTGTCCGGATAAAGGGGGCCTTGAGAGGCAAGGAAGTCCTCCTCTTCCTGCCTCTGTTCTGCCTCAAGTGCCCTGTCCATTATCCCACGCAGCGTATGCTCCAACAGGGGGACAAGAGGGACAGTGTCACTGATGCATGCACTGTCACTGCTCACCATCCTCGTGGCCTCCTCAAATGGTGAGAGGACAGTGCATGCATCCCTGATCATGCTCCACTGACGTGGGGGAAAAAAACCAAGCTCCCCTGACCCTGTCCTGGTGCCGTAGTCGCAAAGGTACTCATTGATGGCCCTCTGCTGCGTGTGCAGTCGCTGCAGCATGGCCAACGTTGAGTTCCCACCTGGTGGGCATGTCACATATTAGGCGGTTCTTGGGCAGGTTCAGCTCCTTTTGCAGCTCAGTCAGCCGAGCACTGGCATTATAAGATCGGCGGAAATGCACACAGACTTTCCTCCTGGCCTGCCTCAGGACATCCTGTAAGCCTGGGAACCTGCCCAAGAACCGCTGCACCACCAGGTTGAGGACGTGAGCCATGCAGGGCACATGGGTGAGCTGCCCCTGTCGCAGGGCGGAGAGGAGGTTGGTGCCATTGTCAGAAACGACCATTCCTGGCTTAAGCTGACGTGGCGTCAACCACCTCTCTAGGCCTGCCCCTGCAGAGCTGCCAGAACCTCTGGCCCAGTGTGGCTCCTGTCCCCCAAACACACCAGCGCAAGCACGGCATGGCATCTTTTTGCCTGCGTACTTGCGTAGCCCCTTGTACGCCTACGGAGCACCGCTGGTTCCAAGGACAGAGCACTGGAGGAAGAAGAAGAGGAGGGGTGGAGGAGAGAGGTGTGTCACAACCAGTAGCAGTAGTAGCGTTTTGGAGGCGTGGTGGCGGAACAACCTCCAACACTACTGCACCTTGTCCTGCATCCCTCCCAGCTGCCAATAGAGTGACCCAATGGGCCGTGAAAGAAAGGTACCGTCCCTGTCCATGCCTGCTGGACCATGAGTCAGCGGTAATATGCACCTTACCGCTGACCGCCCTGTCCAGCGAGGCATGGACATTGCCCTCCACATGCCGGTAGAGAGACGGAATCGCCTTCCGTGAGAAAAAGTGGCGTTTGGGAACCTGCCACTGAGGAACCGCACATTGAACAAACTCACGGAAGGGGCCGAGTCTACCAACTGAAAAGGCAGCAGTTGAAGTGCTAGCAATTTTAGCCAAGCTAGCATTCAACCGCTGGGCATGTGGATGGCTGGGAGTGTACTTCTTTCTACGGTCCAGCAGCTGGGGCAGGGAAATTTGCCTGCTGCAATCGGACGTCGGTGTACTGCAAGTACTTGGTTGTGACACACCTAATTCTACACCTTCAGTCCTCTCAGAGCAGCTTTCAGAGAGGACTGAAGGTGTAGTGGGGATGGAGATCCCAGCTGAGGAGGAGCAAGGAGAGGTCCGCTTAGTTCTTTGGTGTGGGTCTTTTATGTGTGCCTGCCAACGAGCTGCATGGCAGGTCGCCATATGTCTGGTCATGCTTGTGGTGCCCAAGCGGCTGATGTTTTGGCCACGCGAGATACGCTTGAGACAAATATTGCAAATAGCAGTGGTGCGATCTGCTGCACTCGTCTCAAAAAAGGCCCACACCAAAGAACTTTTCTGATAACGTGCAGAGGCAGCGCCCTGCACAGGCGGAGCTCTGCGGTGTTGTACAGTTGCTGTGCTGGCCTCTACCTGGCCTCCAGGGGCATCCTGCCTCGTTGGACATGTGACGCCGCATCCTCCTCCTCCTCCTCGTCCTCCTCCTCATCCTCTCTCCCTTCAGGCACCCACGTGGAGTCAGTGACCTCATCATCCCCTCCCTCTTCACCACTAGAGCAAACCTGGCAGTAAGCTGCAGCTGGTGGAACAGTACTGCCAGATTCCTCAAGCTGGGTATCATCATCCGAGCCTTCGAATCGTTGGGCATCCTCCTGGAGCATGTACCCAACACTGTGCTCAAAGAGTTCGGGGGACTCCTCAGGAGGACATGGTGGGTCTAGGGAAGGGGTGGCTGATGATGCTCTGTCAGTACCCTGAGCCTGGGTGAGAGAGGATGAGGAGGATGAGGAGGGCTTGGTCATCCATTCTACCAAGCCTTCAGCATGATGCGGCTCCACATGTCCAGCTGCCGAAAACAAAGACGCGCGTGTCCCATGGCCACGTGCTGATGACGATGCACGACCACGTCCACGTCCACGGCCACGTCCACTAGAAACAGAGCCTGCCTGCCCTGTGTTCTTGGCTCTGCAACGCTCTGCCTCCCCTTGGCGGTCTTCCAGCCATTGTAGTCGGTAGTCCTGTGGGTGCTGCTGAGAAGAATATATAGGAGCTCTGTGTGATGCCACTAACACACTAGAAGTCCTATGGGTGCTTCTGCAAAGAAAATATAGGAGCTCTGTGTGATGCCACTAACACACTAGAAGTCCTGTGGGTGCTGCTGAGAAGAAAAATATAGGAGCTCTGTGTGATGCCACTAACACACTAGAAGTCCTATGGGTGCTTCTGCAAAGAAAATAGAGGAGCTCTGTGTGATGCCACTAACACACTAGAAGTCCTGTGGGTGCTGCTGAGAAGAAAATATAGGAGCTCTGTGTGATGCCACTAACACACTAGAAGTCCTATGGGTGCTTCTGCAAAGAAAATAGAGGAGCTCTGTGTGATGCCACTAACACACTAGAAGTCCTGTGGGTGCTTCTGAGAAGAAAATATAGGAGCTCTGTGTGATGCCACTAACACACTAGAAGTCCTATGGGTGCTTCTGCAAAGAAAATAGAGGAGCTCTGTGTGATGCCACTAACACACTAGAAGTCCTTTGGGTGCTTCTGCAAAGAAAATAGAGGAGCTCTGTGTGATGCCACTAACACACTAGAAGTCCTATGGGTGCTTCTGCAAAGAAAATAGAGGAGCTCTGTGTGATGCCACTAACACACTAGAAGTCCTGTGGGTGCTGCTGAGAAGAAAATATAGGAGCTCTGTGTGATGCCACTAACACACTAGAAGTCCTATGGGTGCTTCTGCAAAGAAAATAGAGGAGCTCTGTGTGATGCCACTAACCCACTAGAAGTCCAGTGGGTGCTGCTGAGAAGAAAATATAGGAGCTCTGTGTGATGCCACTAACACACTAGAAGTCCTATGGGTGCTTCTGCAAAGAAAATAGAGGAGCTCTGTGTGATGCCACACTAACACACTAGAAGTCCTGTGGGTGCTTCTGAGAAGAAAATATAGGAGCTCTGTGTGATGGGCCACTAACACACTAGAAGTCCTATAGGTGCTTCTGGAAGAAAATATAGGATCTCTGTGTGATGGGACTAACACACTTCAAGTCCTATAGGTGCTTCTTGGAAGAAAATATAGGAGCTCTGTGTGATGGGACTAACACACTTCAAGTCCTATGGTGCTTCTGGGAAGAAAATATAGAGCTCTGTGTGATGGGACTAACACACTTCAAGTCCTATAGGTGCTTCTGGAACAAAATATATGATCTCTGTGTGATGGACTAACACACTTCAAGTCCTATAGGTGCTTCTGGGAAGAAAATATAGGTCTGTTGTGATGGGACTAACACACTTCAAGTCCTATAGGTGCTTCTGGAACAAAATATATGATCTCTGTGTGATGGGACTAACACACTTCAAGTCCTATAGGTGCTTCTGGGAAGAAAATATAGGTCTGTGTGATGGGACTAACACACTTCAAGTCCTATAGGTGCTTCTGGGAACAAAATATAGGATCTCTGTGTGATGGGACTAACACACTTCAAGTCCTATAGGTGCTTCTGGGAAGAAAATATAGAACAAATATAGGCTCTGTGTGATGGGACTAACACACTTCAAGTCCTATAGGTGCTTCTGGGAACAAATATATGAGCTCTGTGTGTGTGATGGGACTAACACACTTCAAGTCCTATAGGTGCTTCTGGGAAGAAAATATAGGTCTCTGTGTGATGGGACTAACACACTTCAAGTCCTATAGGTGCTTCTGGAAGAAAATATAGATCTCTGTGTGATGGGACTAACACACTTCAAGTCCTATAGGTGCTTCTGGGAAGAAAATATAGGCTCTCTGTGTGATGGGACTAACACACTTCAAGTCCTATAGGTGCTTCTGGGAACAAAATATATGATCTCTGTGTGATGGGACTAACACACTTCAAGTCCTATAGGTGCTTCTGGGAAGAAAATATAGCTCTGTGTGATGGGACTAACACACTTCAAGTCCTATAGGTGCTTCTGGGAACAAAATATAGGATCTCTGTGTGATGGGACTAACACACTACAAGTCCTATAGGTGCTTCTGGGAAGAAAATATAGGAGCTCTGTGTCCTGCCACTAACACACTACAAGTCCTATAGGTGCTTCTGGGAACAAAATATAGGAGCTCTGCTCTGCCTGCCTGCCAGGAACACACTACAAGTCCTATAGTGCTTCTGGGAACAAAATATAGAGCTCTGCCTGCCTGCCAAGAACACACTACAAGTCCTATATGTGCTTCTGGGAACAAAATATAGGAGCTCTGACTGCTGCCTGCCACGAACACACTACAAGTCCTATAGGTGCTTCTGGGAACAAAATATAGGAGCTCTGGCCTGCCTAACACACTACAAGTCCTATAGGTGGCTTCTGGGAACTAAATATAGGAGCTCTGCCTCTGGAACACATCTACAAGTCCTATATGGTGCTTCTGGGAACAAAAATAGGAGCTCTGTTTGCTGCCTATAGGTGCTTTTTGGGTGCAGTGCTGTACTGTACTACTGCCAACGAACACACTACAAACCCCCCTCTTTCTAAAAAAAAAAATCAATCTTCTAAATGAATCTATCTAACTCAATCTCTCTAAGTAAATCTCTCTAACTAACTAAATCCAGCAGAGTGACACAGAATCAGCCTGCTCTATCTGCGCCGGAACAGCATGTGACCGGCGCAGACGGCGTGGCGGCCTTTTATAAAGGGGGGGGGCGTGTACTACAGCCCCCTGAGCTGTAATTGGCTACAGGCGTCCTGCCTGTAGCCAATTATGGCTCTTCGAGTTTCCGGGGCTGTGATTGGCCAAGCATGCGGGGTCACAGTGCATGCTTGGCCAATCATCAGCCAGCAATGCACTGCGCCGGCCGCGCCGGCCGCAATGCATTGCGGGGCCGCTCACACCCACACACGAATGTGATGCGCGCGGCCAAAATAGTTCTGGGCTCGCCGAGCGAGCGAACGCCCGGGTGCTCGATTTGCGAACGTGGGTTCGCATCGAGCACCGGGCCCTTTGAATCCCTAACTTAGAGAAAACACCATACTCTGTGTGTATATTGCCTATTGCAAAAACATTTCAAAAAAATCAAATTTTGCTGTGATTTGTTGTCATGTTATTTTTTCCAATAGCATATTCTCTGCACTGTTCATACACGCTTTATAGACACTGTGCGTGAATTCTGCTATTGCCAAAAAATAAAAATAATTTCAGTGCTTTGTGTCATGTGTGCAGGAGTGTGACTACAAACGATCGATTATTTCTTACTATTGTCTATCCCAAACAAAAAAAGTTTTAGTGACATTTTTCTGCTTTTGTGCTATCCCAATAAGCATTTGGAGTGAATTTTTTTTTTTCCTTACATTTTCTGCAGTTTAGCAGTTTTTGATATACACGCTAGTTACATACTGTGGGTGTATTCTGCTAGTGCAAAAACACCCATTTTTTTCTAGGGCTAAGATCAATAAATTTAGAAAATATGAGGAATCAATCAAAAAGGGGACGTTTGGCCCCGGTCGTGGTGCTGTGCCTGGTGGAAGAGTCCTGTTGCAGGTAGAGGACTGTGGTCCGATGGTGTGCCATCTACAACGCACTAGTGAATAACACCTTCCTCAGGTGCTAGGTATACGACAAGAAGCCAAGCAGCGTTATTTCGGCACCCTAATGAGGCTGTACGAATGTTGAGGCCAGGAACAAGTAACAGGCGATAGTAGATTGCGGTTGCTGACACGTGCCTCCGGTTCCTTACACATTGTCTCCCACCCATTCTCCTGTATGAAAAGTTCAGAGTTGGCAACCTGCAGTCCGATGTCCATTCAGTCTTTCCACCTCACACCCCTTGCAAATCAACCAATCAGTCCTTAGCCCCCAACCCAATCTCATGCCAGCAGTATCTTCTCTGCCTTTTTTGATGACTCTAGTTAGCAGGGTTTCCCAGGGCCATCGACCTAGCCCTGCCCCAGAAATTGGAAGAGATTGTGTTGCCTACTGCCCAACGCAGCAAGGGACCGAGCACACCAAAGCCAGGTCCAAGGAGTTCCCTAGCGTGGCAGTTCTTCAGACAATGTGCTGATGACAAGACATGAGTGGTTTGCACGCTGTGCAATCAGAGCCTGGAGCAAGGCATAAATGTTCTCAACCTGAGCACAACCTGCATGACCAGACATCTAAGTGCAAAGCACGAGATGCAGTGGAGTAGACACCTCAAAAACCAAGAAAGGTCTCTGGCTCCTCCTGCTTCCTCTTCTGCTGCAGTCTCGGCCTCTTCATCCACCTCTGTAGTGACAGTGGCACCTGCCAACCCCGCAAACAGAGGATCTGCCAGCAACACTACCACCTGGGTCACCAACCATCTCCACAATGTCCCATGTTAGCGTTTCGCTCTCTATCTCCCAAACACTGAGCGGAAGAGGAAGTACCCCCCTAGCCACCTGCGATCCCTGGTCCTGAATGCCAGCATTTCAAAATTCCTCGCCTTTGAAATGCTGTCATTCTGTCTGGTGGAGACGCAGAGTTTTAAAAGGCTGATGGCATTGGCTGTCCCACAGTACGTCGTGCCCAGCCGCCACTACTTTTCCAGGCGAGCCATCCCTTCCCTGCACAACCAAGTGGGGGACAAAATCAGGTGTGCACTGCGCAACGCCATCTGTGGCAAGGTCCACCTAACTACGGATGCGTGGACCAGTAAGCACGGTCAGGGACGTTATATCCCCCCCTCAACAGCACACTGGGTAAATGCAGTGGCGGCTGGGCCTGAGGCGGATAGCAGTTTGGTGCATGTCCTTCCACCACCGAGGATTGCAGGGTGCTTCAGTTTGCCTCCTGCTGCTAACTCCTCCTACTCCACTTCCTCATCCTCTACCGCCTCCTCATCCGGTCAGCATAACACCTTCACCACCAACTTCCGCACAGCCAGGGGTAAACGACAGCAGGCAGTTTTAAAACTTTCCTGTTTGGGGGAAAAACCCCACACCAGGCAGGAGTTGTGGAGGGACATGGAACAACAGACCGATGAGTGGTTGATGGCAGTGAGCCTCAAGCCCGGTCTGGTGGTGTGTGATAATGGGCGAAATCTCTTAGCAGCTCTGGGCCTAGCCGGTTTGACGCACATCCCTTGCCTGGCGCATGTGCTGAACTTGGTGGTCCAGAGGTTCCTTAAAAATTACCCCGATATGCCAGAGCTGCTGCAGAAAGTGTGGGCCGTCTGTACGCACTTGTGGCGTTCTCACCTTGCTGCTGCTCGCCTGTCAGCGCTGCAGCGTAACTTCGACCTTCCCGCTCACCGCCTCATATGTGACGTGCCCACAAGGTGGAACTCCACCTTGCACATGCTGGCCAGACTGTGCGAGCAGCAGCAGGCGATAGTGGAGTGTCAGCTGCAGCATGCACGCGTAAGACGCTCTGCGGAACAGCACCACTTCACCACCAATAACTGGGCCTCCATGCGAGACCTGTGGGCCTTGTTGCGCTGTTTCTAGTACTCCACCAACATGGCCAGTGCCGATGATGCTGTTCTCAGCGTTATGATCCCAGTTCTATGCCTCCTTGAAAAAACGCTTCCGGCGATGATGGAAGAGGATGTGGCACAGAAAGAGGAGGAGGAGGAGGAAGAGGGATCATTTCCAAGGCTTTCAGGGCAGTCATTCACAAGTGGCTACGAGGGTGGGTTCCTGCACCAACAAAACGCCAGGTACACAATTGTCCGGCAGCAAGGGCACAGTTCTGGAGGATGACGAGGTGGAGGATGAGGAGATGGAGGAGGAGGAACCATGTTCACAGCAGGGTGGCACCCAGACCAGCTCATGGCCATCACTGGTGCATGGCTGGGGGGATACAGAGGAGAAAGACGATACACCTCCCACAGAGGACAGCTTTTAGTTGCCTCTGGGCAGCCTGGCACACATGAGCAATTACATGCTGCAGTGTCTCCGCAACGACCGCCGAGTTGCCCACATTCTAACTGCTGATTACTGGGTGGCCACCCTGCTCGATCCCCATTACAAGGACAGTGTACCATCCTTAATAACCTCACTGGAGCGTGATCGTAAGATGCGCGAGTACAAGCGCACGCTGGTAGACGCGCTGCTGGTGGCATTCCCACCTGACAGCGGGGGTACAGTGGAAGCACAAGGCGAAGGCAGAGGAGGAGGAAGAGGTCGCCAATGCAGCCGGGGCACCGCCAGCACCTCAGAAGGCAGGGTTAGCATGGCCGAAATGTGGAAAAGCTTTGTCAGCACGCCACAACAACCAGCACCACCAGCTGAGATGGAACGTCTTAGCAGGAGGCAGCATTTCACCAACATGGTGGAGCAGTATGTGTGCACACGCCTACACGTACTGAATGACGGGTCTGCCCCCTTCAACTTCTGGGTCTCCAAATTGGGCACATGGCCTGAGCTTGCCCTTTATGCCTTGGAGGTGCTGGCCTGCCCTGCAGCCAGTGTATTATCTGAATGTGTATTTAGCACGGCAGGGGGCGTTATCACAGACAAGCGCAGCCGTCTGTCCAGAGCCAATGTGGACAAGCTCACGTTCATTAAAATGAACCAGGCATGATCCCACAGGACATGTCCGTACCTTGTGCAGACTAGACATCGTACCGGTGTTCTGACAAAAACTGTCCTGGCCATCGGATAGTGTCCGGCCACTTACTGCGCAGGCGCATCGCTTGCGCAGTACGGAGGACAAGGAGATTCACAAAATCTCCGAAGATGAACGGCGCCTGCGCCGTGAGTGCAGGTTCAAGCCCACCATCCAAGTGGACAATGGTAGTAACAGGGCCCCTCACGGGCTCGCTTTCGCTCGCCACGGCTTAGCACATAGTAACATGATGTGTGCTAAACCCCTCACCGCGCATGTTCGTCTTCGGAGATTTTCGAAATTTGCTCGCCAACGCTTCAGGGGGACACTATCCGACGGGGGACAGAATTTGACACATCCTTGGCCTTACCCAGCCATTGTTGTATTTTTGAACCAGTGTTGGCTACCTCGTCCTCCTCCACCGCCGCTTCCACCTACACAGCCACATTCACCGCCACCTCAACCTCCTACTCCATATGGACCTCGTCCTCCTAGGTCAAGATATATCATTTTTTTTATTTCACGTATTTTATTTTCCCACTAGCTTATCCATTAAATGTAAATTTTTTTCCAGAAAGGGCATATTCTGGGGCATTCCCACCATATGTGTGGCATCGTGCCGTGAGTTTCTGAGGTTCTTAATGACTTCCTGTACCTCTTTTGCTGAGAAGGGGCCTCCAGCATATTATTTTTTTTTTTATTTTTTTATGTTATTTTAAGTTATTTCCCTATCCATATTTGTTTGCAGAGCACTTGACATGCTCTTAACAACATTTTTGCCATTTGCAGCCCTTTGCAGCCCTACTTTTTTTAGAGCCATTTTAGTCCTCAAAAGTTTGGGTCCCCATTGACTTCAATGGGGTTCGGGGTTAAGTTCGGGTCAAGTTCGGTCCTGAACTCGAACTTTTTTCCGAAGTTCGGCCGAACCCGTCGAACCCGAACATCCAGGTGTCCGCTCAACTCTAGTGGAGAAAGAGAGAGGGGAGGGGGGCCGGGAGAGCGGGAGGGGGGTTAGGGGAGAGAGAAGAGGGGGGAGTGGGGCGGGAGATGCGTAGGGAGGGGGAAGGTGGGAGTCAGGAGAAGAGGGCGGGGGGCGAGAGAGGGGTAGGGGGAGAGGATGGGGAGGGGATATAGGTGGGGAGGTGCGTAGGAGATGGGGGGAAGGGAGAGAGAGATTTGGGAGGGGCGCAGATGATGACTGATGTAATATCTGTGACGTTCTTGTATTGGAAATACAAAACTTGTTGGGGGTTTCAAACTGAGGCTGCTAACATGAATTACCTGATGTATGCAATGGAGAGTATGGGTAATTGCGTGGATGTGTAATGTTTTTGATCCATAGCATGGACTGGAGAGTAAATGTAAGCAGTACCATGGTGGGGGATCCGAATTGGGTATTTTGGACCCATTCTGTGGGATATAGGTGGCAGTGGATTTTGTTCATTTTGGACCCATTTTAGGCTAAAAAGGCCGGGTAGTGCAATTTGGTCATTTTGGACCCATTTTTGGGCTAAAAGTGCGGGTGCGATTTTCTTAATTTTAGAGATCTTCCGTGAAAACAGCGAAAAAAAATGGGTGGCTTAAAATCAGCTGTTTCCACCTGAATTTACCGGGTTGGCCAGTGAATGGGGGAAGTACGGGTTTTGCAGAAGTGGTGGGCACCCAATCATGATTGGCGAATTCTGCAGGAAGGACACTATGGGATCAACAGGCCTGCCTTTGTCTTCTTCTTGGTGGCAGCGGGACACTACTTGTGCTTGCCACCTCGCCAGCTTGAACTGCCTTATGGGATCGCCACGTCACCATGTGATACTGCAGTGCTGGATGTTGGATGTACGTCCAGAGTGTACTAGGCCGCTGTGGCTTGGCAGTTCACCAGAAGGTTATAGCGGCGCTAGTACTTGCTCCTTTACGAGGGACCTGCGGTTCTTGCATCTCAACAACAGCAGAACGGTCTTTCTGACCGGGGCGCGAGCGAGTGAAGACACACAAGTAAGTGCACCAACAGTACACTGACCAGGCACACATTTCACCCCCCAGTCACCCCCAGATCACCCCTGCCCCCCCAGTCACAGTGTCACTGATTGCAGTGGTCATTTATTTACTGATCACTGCATTTAGTGTCATTTGTGACTGTAAAAAGTATCCTTTAGGTCCAAGGTAGCCCCTAACCCCCCCTAATAAAGGTTTAACCCCCTTGATTGCCCCCAGGTAACCCTTTCACCCCCTTTTGCCGTGTCACTAAGCAATTGTTTTTTCTGATCGCTGCATTAGTATCACTGGTGCCGCTAGATTTATATAGGTTCATAAATAGGTTTATAGGTCAGGTACCCCATATTAAAACCTAAATAAAGGTTTTAACCCCCTGATTGCCCTAGAGTTAACTCTTTCACCAGTGATCACTGTATAAGTGTCACTGGTGACGCGGGTTAGCCAGGTAGTTAGTTAGTTATTTAGGTTCCCCGTCAGGTTTTTATATAGCGTCAGGTACCCCCATATATTACCTAATAAAGTTTTTAACCCCCTGATTGCCCCTAGTTAACCCTTTCACCAGTGATCACGTATAAGTGTTACGGGTGATGCTGGTTAGTTAGTTTGTTTTTTATACTGTCAGGGCACCCCCCATTTATTACCCAATAACGATTTAACCCCTGGTCGCCCGGCGGGTGATATCAATTAGGTTTTATGGTCAAAGTGGAGATTACTGCCTCAGCCCCGGTGGAGGCTTGCTTTAACAGCGCCCCCAATTGTCAACGTTTTCTTCTTTCTAAGTATGAGCTTCAATGTAGGTAAGAGTGGTTGGGGAAATCATTGTTTTTTCCCCCTGTCTGTCCCTTTGCCCTTATGTTGCTGTGCCTGATCACCTTGCATTCATTGATTTATCTTTTTATAGATAATTTAATCCTGGAATTGCTCCTGATGAGTGGATGAACTCCATGAAACGCGTAGAGCGCTCTTATGCTACCACGTGCAAGCATGTATTTGAAATTCTCCCTGATCATATATTTTATCTACAATGTTTTATCCTTCAATCAATTGAAGATCATTTATGTTATTTCTAATGGTGTACCTCATAGCAATGTATCTATTACCTGTAGATCATATTGTAATGTATGTGTCCATATATGAAATACAAGATATCCAATTGATATTATTGTTATCCATGGTATATTGTTTATTTCTAACCCTTTATATAGATAAGGAATTGTCAAACATGTCCTTGCACAAATACTTTGCAGTTATGCTTCATATAAAGTCCCATTTTTTTGCCCTCTCTCCAATACATTACCAGGGATGGAGGCAGATTAATCTAAACACTCATTGCCTCATATAAAGTCCCAAATCCCCCCTCCCCCCGCATTGACTCTAGGGTTGCCACCTTTTCTTCAAGCCAAACCCGAACACTTTAGCGGCACAATTTTTTTTTAGTGGAGTATACACTATAGGATTGTAAAAGACCTAGGACACCTTTGAGTGCCTCAAGGAGAGTAGAAATGCACCACGGTGAACAGTGAGTGTTTGCCAAATTACATTGGGAGGGGGCTGAAAGGGACATTGTTAAAACGCATTCTTGTACCCATAAATTATGATTAAATGAATAAATAAATGTCACTTTAAAAATATGAATTAGCCTACTTAAAAGCGGGACAGTGTCAGTAGAGCAGTGGATGGTGTCGGTAGGGCAGTGGATGGTGTCAGTAGAGCAGTGGATGGTATTGGTAGGGCAGTGGACGGTGTCGGTAGGGCAGTGGACGGTTTTGGTAGAGCAGTGGACGGTGTCGGTAGGGCAGTGGTCGGTTTGTCGGTAGGGCAGTGGACGGTTGTCAGTCGTTTTTTTATTTATTTTTTTACAAAATTATTTATTTTTTACATTTTTTTAACAGTCTTGGGGGGGGGGGGGGTCTTTGGTGAGATATCAGGAGACTAAACAGACCCCTGATAGCTCACTTTTAAACGAGAGAAAGGGGGACTGAGGGTGGATTCTCCAGTTCCTTTCTCTGAAGCATAATAAAAATTTACTTTTTCTGATTCCCTCAATCTCTGATTGGTCCCTTGCAGCTTCAGTGAAAGTTGTGACAGGCTGTGATCACACTCCATCCTCTTCATTGTACCATACAGGGTGAATGTTCTGTATGGTATGCAATGATGGAGGAGGAGAGCCATGGAACATGGAAACAGAAGTAAAAGTGGTAATTTTCCCCCCCGCAGTGCAGGGTGGACTTGTCCCTTTCCTGGAGAGGAGTTGTTTCTGTATGTCTCTTGATGTTTATGCTCATGACAATTATAGGAATATACTGGGACTTTTCAGGTTCTACATAGAAGTATTCCACATGATCAAAACTGGAGTCATCCAGTCAGACAGTTGCAAATCAGTGGTCTTGCTATCAGAGTTTTTTTGGTAGAACATTCAACACAGAAAAACTAAATATAACATAATGTAATATATAAAATAATGATTACACAGAGTTGTCACACATACATCACCCTCTCTAACATTTACCATACGGTATGATTTTACTGTGGAAATTTAAAGATACAGGGCCCCAAATATCAACCCATTGGCTACAAACTGACATTTTCACAATAGTTCAAAATGAGTCAAAAACAAAATCTCCCATTGGACCAACACGTTTACAATGCAGATGTGCCCTACACACCCCCCTCTATGATATCTTACAATACGGTATGTTTTTACTGTGGAAATTTAAAGATACAGACCCCCAAATATGAACCTATTGGTTAAACAGTGAAATTTTTTCCAATACTTCTAAATGGGTCAAAAACAAAATCTCCCATTGGACCAAACGTTTACAATGCAGATGTGTCCTACACACCCCCCTCTATGATATCTTACAATACGGTATGATTTTACTGTGGAACTTAAAGATACAGAGCCCAAATATGAACCCATTGGTATAAACTGACATTTTCGCAATAGTTCAAAATGAGTCAAAAACAAAATCTCCCATTGGACCAACACGTTTACAGGCAGATGTGCATACAAACACCTCCTCTATGATATCTTGACATTACGGTATGATTTTTCTGTGGAAATTTAAAGATACAGGGCCCCAAATAAATAGAAACCCATTAGGCTACAATACTGCTACATTCACGACAATCGTTCAAAATGAGACAAAAAACAAAAACATTCACTCCCCTTTGGACCTAACATGTTATAAACAATAGGCAAAACATCTGTGTCATACCAACAAACCTCCCCGCTCCTCATGATTTAATTACAATACGTGTGAATTGCCAATGATAACTAGGGAGAACAATTAAAAAGATACCAGAGCCCCCAAATATCAAACCAATGACGCTACAAACCTGACCATTATTCGCAACAGTTCTTGGGAAAATGACGTTTCAAAAACGAAAATCGTCCCATTGGACCAACACGTTTACAACTGCAGAGATCGAGACCATACACACCCCCCCTTCTAGATAGATACAATTACGGTATGATTTTATGTGGAATATTAAAGTTTCAGGGCCCATATATCACCCATTGGCTTACAAATGACATTTGTCGCAGATCCTTTTAAAATGAGTCAAAACAAAATCTCCCATTGGACCATCACGTTTACATAACAGTTGGTCCTACACACCCCCTCTATATATCTTACAATACGGTATGATTTTTACTGTGGAATTTATGTTACGAGCCCCAAATATGAACACTCTACGGACTACAAACTTGATATTATTCCCCAATACTTTCAAAATTTATTCCAAAAAAATAATATCACCCATTTGAGAAACTCTTATATGTATTACAAGGCTAGAATGTGTTCATACAACAACACCCTACTATTGATATCGTTATTCAATTCATGAGACATAATGATTTAAATGTGGAAGATTTAATGTTACAGAGCCCCAAATAATTGAAACCGATTTGGTAAATATAATGTGACAGTTTTTATGCAAATACTTTAAAACAGTCAAAAAATCAAAATCATCCCATGGACCAACACTTTACATAGCGATGATCTATAAGCGACACACTGCCACCCCTCTACCGATAGATCTTACATACTGGTCTGCATTACTAACTTCCGTGACACATTTCAAAGATAACACCCCCAAAAATAAAACCTATTGGATAAACATTGAGCATAAATCCAAATCTTCTCATAAATGATTCATACAAAAATCTGCCCATTGGAAACCAAATATCGTGTACAATAGCATAGATGTGTCCTACCACACCCCCCTCTTATGTTTTCTTACAATACAGTATATCTATTTTATACATGCTAGAAATGTAAAGATACAGTGAGCCCCAAAATGTGAAACCACTGAGGCTTACAAAACTGAATATTTTACGCAATAGTTCAAAATTAGCCCTAAAAAAAATCTAAATCATCGCTTTCAGTTGGTGCTCCTTAAAAAACGTCTTACACAATTCGCTGATAGTGTCATACAACAATACACCCCCCTCTAACGCACTCTTCTTTTACAATTTCTTTAATGATATTCAACTGTAGGCACATTGATAAATGAAACTCTAACAGGGGCCCCAAAATATCAACCCATCTGGCTACAAAAAAAGACTCAAGCGGTTTTCCCCTTCGCAAATACTTATATTCAAACTGACATCTAAAAAGAACAAATTCATCATCCATTGGATCCTAAAATGTTTTACAATTAAGCAGATGTGTCATACAACACCTCCCCTCTATGATATCATACAGTATACGGTAATTAACTTTATAGCAGTGGAGAATTTAAAAAGATACAGGCTACAGGGAGACCCATAATAAATCAATCCCATTGTGCTCTACAAACTGACATTTTTTCGCAATACTTCAATTCAAAAAGAGTCAGAAAACAAAATCCCCAAATTGGACAATAACGTTTACCAGTGCAAGTCATGTTGTTCCTCTCTAAAAGCCCTCTATCTTTTAGACAAGTAGTGAAAAAATGGTCATCTTTAACATGTCTTCTATAAACCTATAGGTATCATATTTGGGGGCTTTCTGTAGCCTTTTAATTCTTTCACAGTTAAATCATACCCGTATTGTAAAGCATATCATAGATGGAGAGGTGTGTATGACCACATCTGCTAATGTAAACAGTATTGGTCCATCTTGGAAGAATATATATTATGATTTTTGAACAAAAACCACACCTGACCGCACCCATTAAGAAGATACTGGAAAAATGTATACTGTTTTGCAACCATATGGTATCTTATTTGGGCTCTGTATATTAAAATTTCCACAGTAAAATCATTCCGTATTGTATAGATTTCAAGAGGGGGGGTGGTTTGACACATCTGCATTGTAAACATATTGGTCCAATGGAGATTTTGTTTTTGACCCCTTTTAGAGTATTGGAAAAAATGTCACTGTTTTAACCAATAGGTTCATATTTGGGGTCTGTATCTTTAAATTTCCACAGTATAATTTACCGTTTTGTAAGATATCATAGGAGGTTGGCGCGTGTGTAGCGTACACATCTGCCATTGTATACATTATGGTCCAATTGGGAGATTTTATTTTTGACTAATTTTGTAACTATGCGATAAATGTCTGTTTGTAGCATATGGGTTCTTAGTTGGGGCTCTGTATCTTTTAAATTTCCACAGTTAAATCATACCGTATTGTAAGTTATATAGAGGGAGGTGTGGAGGAAACAATCTGCATTGTAAACGTGTTGGTCAATGGGAGATTTTGTTTTGGGACATTTTGAACTATTGCGAAAATGTCAAGTTTTGTAGCCGATGGGTGATATTTGGGGCCCTGTATCTTTACATTCCACAGTAAAATCAAACCGTATTGTAAGATATCATAGAGGGGGGTGTGGTATGGACACTTCTGCATTGTAACATTTAGGTCAATGGGGAGATTTGTTTTTTGACTCATTTTGAAATATTCGAAAATGTCAGTTTGTAGCCAATGGGTTGATTTTGGGGCCCTGGTAGCGTTAAATTTCCACAGTAAAAATCATACCGTATTGTAAGAGATATAGAGGGGGGTGTTTGAGGACATTCTTGCATTGTAAACGTGTTGGTCCTATGGGAGATTTTGTTTTTGACTTCTTTTGAAAATATTGCGATAAATGTCTGTTTGTAGCCAATGGGTTGATATTTGGGGCTCTGTATCTTACAATTTCCACAGTTAAATCATACGAATTGTAAGATTCATAGAGGGGGGTGTGTATGCACACATCTGCATTGTAACAATATTGGTCCAATGGGGATTTTGTTTTTGACCACATTAGAAGTATTTGGAAAATGTCACTGTTTAACCAATAGGTTCTATATTTGGGGCTCTGTATCTTTAAATTTCCACAGTAAAATAAAAATCATACTATTGTAAGTTATCATAGAGGGGGGTGTGTAGGGACACATCTGCATTGGGTAAACGTGTTGGTCCAATGGGTGTTTTGTTGTTTGACTCATTTGAAGTATGCGAAAGTGTCTGTTTGAGCAAGGGGTTGTATTTGGGGCCGTGTATCTTTTCCACTTCCACAGTAAAAATACTGTATTGTAGCTTCATAGAGGGGGGTGTGTTAAGATCATTCTGCATTGTAAACGTGTTGGTCCAATGGGAGAATTTTGTTTTGACTTATTTTGAAATATTGCGAAAATTGTCAGTTTGTTGGCAATGGGTTGATATTTGGGGGCCTGTTTATTTAAATTTCCACTGTAAAATCATACCGTATTGTAGATATCATAGAGGAGGTGGTATGACACATCTGCGTTGTAAACATATTGGTCCAATGGAAGATTTTGTTTTTGACCCATAGAATTATTGGAAAAAATGTCACTATTTAACAATAGGTTCATATTTGGGGCTCTGTATCTTTACATTTCACAGTAAAATCATACCATATTGTAAGATATCATAGAGGGGGGTGTGTATGACACATCTACATTGTAAAATATTGGTCCAATGGGAGATTTTGTTTTTGACCATTTAGAAGTATTGGAAAAATGTCACTGTTTAACCAATAGGTTCAATTTGGGCTCTGTATCTTTAAATCCACAGTAAAATCATACGTATTGTAAGATATCATAGAGGGGGGTGGTAGGACACATCTGCATTGTAAACGTGTTGTCCAATGGGAGATTTTGTTTTTGCCTCATTTTGAACTATTGCGAAAATGTCAGTTTGTAGCCAATGGGTTCATATTTGGGGCTCTGTATCTTTAAATTTCCACAGTAAAATCATACCGTATTGTAAGATATCATAGAGGGGGGTGTGTAGGACACATCTGCATTGTAAACGTGTTGGTCCAATGGGAGATTTTGTTTTTGACTGATTTTAAAGAATTGCGAAATGTCAGTTTGTAGCCAATGGGTTGATATTTGGGGCCTGTATCTTTACACTTCCACAGTAAAATCATGCCGTATTGTAAGATATCATAGAGGGGGGTGTGTATGACACATCTGCATTGTAAACGTGTTGGTCCAATGGGAGATTTTGTTTTGACTCATTTTAAAGTATTGCGAAAATGTCAGTTGTAGCCAATGGGTTCATATTTGGGGCTCTGTATCTTTAAATTTCCACAGTAAAATCATACCGTATTGTAAGATATCATAGAGGGAGGTGTGTAGGACACATCTGCATTGTAAACGTGTTGGTCCAATGGGAGATTTTGTTTTTGCTCATTTTGAAACTATTGCGAAATGTCAGTTTGTAGCCATTGGGTTCATATTTGGGGCTCTGTATCTTTAAATTTCCACAGTAAAATCATACGTATTGTAAGATATCATAGAGGGGGGTGTGTAGGACACATCTGCATTGTAAACGTGTTGGTCCAATGGGAGATTTTGTTTTTGACTCATTTTGAACTATTGCGAAAATGTCAGTTTGTAGCCAACGGGTTGATATTTGGGGCTCTGTATCTTTAAATTTCCACAGTAAAATCATACCGTATTGTAAGATATCATAGAGGGAGGTGTGTAGGACACATCTGCATTGTAAACGTGTTGTCCAATGGGAGATTTTGTTTTTGACTAATTTTGAAACTATTGCGAAAATGTCAGTTTGTAGCCAACGGGTTGATATTTGGAGCCTGTATTTTTAAAATTTTCCACAGTAAAATCATTACCGTATTGTAAGATATCATGAGGGGGGTGTGTAGGACACAATGCATTGTAAACATATTGGTCCAATGGGAGATTTTGTTTTTGACCCATTTAGAAGTATTGGAAAAATGTCACTAATTAACCAATAGGTTCATATTTGGGGCTCTGTATCTTTAAATTTCCACAGTAAAATCATACCGTATTGTAAGATATCATAGAGGGGGGTGTGTAGGACACATCTGCATTGTAAACTATTGGTCCAATGGGAGATTTTTTTTTTGACCCATTTAGAAGTATTGGAAAAATGTCACTATTTAACCTATAGGTTCAAATTTGGGGCTCTGTATCTTTACATTTCCACAGTAAATATCATACCATATTGTAAGATATCATAGAGGGGGGTGTGTATGACACATCTACATTGTAAATTATTGGTCCAATGGGAGATTTTGTTTTTGACCCATTTAGAAGTATTGGAAAAATGTCACTGTTTAACCAATAGGTTCATTTTGGGGCTCTGTATCTTTAAATTTCCACAGTAAAATCATACCGTATTGTAAGATTTCATAGAGGGGGGTGTGTAGGACACATCTGCATTGTAAAACATTTAGGTCCAATGGGAGATTTTGTTTTTGCCTCATTTTGAAGAATTGCGAAAATGTCAGTTTGTAGCCAATGGGTTGATATTTGAGGCTCTGTATCTTTAAATTTCCACAGTAAAATCATACCGTATTGTAAGATATCATAGAGGGGGGTGTGTATGACACATCTGCATTGTAAACGTGTTGGTCCAATGGGAGATTTTGTTTTTGACTTGTTTTAAAGTATTGCGAAAATATCAGTTTGTAGCCAACGGGTTGATATTTGGAGCCCTGTATCTTTAAATTTCCACAGTAAAATCATACCGTATTGTAAATGTTAGAGAGGGTGATGTATGTGTGACAACTCTGTGTAATCATTATTTTATATATTACATTGTTATATTTAGTTTTTCTGTGTTGAATGTTCTACCAAAAAAACTTGTCTGATAGCAAGACCACTGATTTGCAACTGTCTGATGGCTTGACTCCAGTTGATCAAAAATAATAATTTTTAATAAGATATAATGTGTATGTGGAATGCATCCATGTGGAGACTGAAAATTCCCAGTATATTCCTGACATAGTCAAGATTTTTACATTCTCTTTCAGTAAACATGCACTGCAAGATGCAGAACAGGTTTACAGCACAGAATCCTACAATTTGGAAAGAAAAACAAGTTGGGACTCACAGGAGGAGAATATGCAGTGTGGCATCCGTCCTCTGTTATCTTCATTCTGCCCAGGGGTGAGCCTTGATGTCTGCTGGGCAGGAAGCAGTGATCGGGCTGCAGTCTGTGTGTAGGGTTGCTTGCTCCGCCCACCTGTAGAGGAGCTCTGTTCTGTTAAAGCTCCGATCCAGCCTGAGAGGAGCCTGTGCCCAGGAGAAAGGGTGTGCTGCTGCCATAAAAATGAAGTTGGCAGTAGCTGTGGACCCATCCTCGTCCCTGCTTTTGTATTCTTCAGCTGCCACCTCTTGTCTGGGCCCACCCAAAAGCTCCCTCCTGCATGCAATCAGCGGCAGGCAGTGTGAGCTCACTGAAGATCTTGGATACCCCCTGCACTCAGCATTAGTGCGGGGTGGAATGACACTATGCCACTAGTGAGACGGCGGGAGAGGGGAGACACATCATCCACAGAGCAGTCTCTTCACTCTCGGTGCAGTCTGGTCTGAATTATGTGTCCGGGTCTGGAGCAGATGAAAACCCGTACACATCATTCAAAAACCGGACTGTCCGGGTGAAACCAGTACAGGTGGCAACCCTAATTGACTCGCTACAGGATTGTTTACATTTTGGTATGCAAATACATGACCTGACTGTGTTGATGAGGGAGTCATGCACTTTTCTTTCCTTCAGCTCATGGAAATGTGCAGACCTTTTAACATGCTCTCCAAGTTGATGCTTTGGCATCTCCAGATCTGTGTTTTGGCCCCAGTTATTGTTTAGAGTGGTGGTTTGAAGTTTCCTGCTTCTCTTCTAGGGTGTTCTCGTGAGTTGTTAAATATCCTCTTTGGTTACCCACCCCTCTTTGTTGCACTGCTTTGTGACATCCCTACGGTCAAGAACATGTCAAAGAAAGGGATTTGATGGTGCAATCAGCAGAAATGATCAGTATTGAATGAATCAGCAATGGTTTAGCAATGAATGATTCAATCAGCAGACTGCCTATTCACTCTATCAAAGCCGAAACACATGTGCACTGGGCCGACGGCGCGGCGGCGGGGCGTGTACTAAAGCCCCTGAGCTTTAATTGGTACAGGCGTCCTGCCTGTAGCCAATTATTGCTCTCCTCGCTGCCGGCGCTGTGTTTGGCCAAGCATGCGGGGTCACAGTGCATGCTTGGCCAATCATCAGCCAGCAATGCACTGCGCCGGCCGCAATGCATTGCGGGCCGCTCGCATCACACGAATGTGATGCGAACGGCCCAAATAGTTATGGGCTCGCCAAGCGGGCGAACGCCCGGTTCATTTAATTTTAAAAAC
>JAQSEC010004143.1:9013531-9087962 GCA_028564925.1 Lithobates sylvaticus | reverse complement strand
TTCCTTGTGCTCCATATGTAACCTGATGAAATGAGTGGGTGCTTTCACCCCCGCCGTTGCAGCTGACAGCCGTCGACAGAAAATCCTGCCCATGGGGATGATCCTGCACGCGAAGTTCAACTTCCCCAGTAGAGACTGCAACGTGCGCAGCTGCACCTTCCTACATCCTTGTATCATCCTAATCTCACCCTGCAAATCCCTGAGCTTCCCCTCTGGCAACCTGCACTCCATAGCCATGGAATCGATTATAATACCCAGGAAGCTCAGCTCCGTCCGTGGACCCTCCGTCTTGTCAGCTGCCAAAGGCACCCGAAATCTCTCCGCAATGTGCACCGGCAATAACCTAAACGCTGATTCCACATCCGATTTTGCCATCAACGCCCCCTTGCCATACCGCCTAACCCATCTAACCGCAGCATCAAAAGATGTGTACGACACTGTACAAGCCTCGGGGTCAATAAAGTCATTCACTGAACCCCCTTTCGGGAATGACAGATGATGAATCAACCGAAACTTATTCGGCTCCTTTTTGGGGACCACCCCCAAGGGGGACACTACAAGATCCCCCAAAGGTTTATTACTAAAGGGGCCCGCCATCCTGCCCAAAACCACCTCTTTCGCCAACTTCTCAGACACCCCCTCCGGGTGCTGAAAAGCAGACTTTAAGTGTATTGTTCTCAGGAGTGTTCTCCGCCAGACAGGTGAAAGCTAGTCCTGTCCTTCTATGCTGAAATGATGTCAGTCCCAGTCCAGGAAGAGCGAGCAATGTCGCGTGGGAGCAGGATGGATGGATGGAATGTAGGAAATTGAACATAGAGTACTTCAGAACATCAGGAGGATAATATTTAATGACATGCAGTCAGACAGAGAGGGCCGGAACGAATGGAGCGCAGGGCAATGTAGGGGAGGGCCGGACATGACGGTGTGTCTAGTTACACACCAGGGAAAAGTTAAGGGGGGTGGTTAGGCAGGTTGGCCAATAGGAGATGGGGGGAGCGGCAAGATAAAAAGGGGGCGTGACCGAGCGGAGTCATTCGGTCTTCTGGAAACACAAGAGGAGGCAGTTTTTATACACTGCTCCTCTGCTTGAATCCAAGATGGCGGATCGGGACCTCGTGGAGCGCTTGCAGGCCACGGCGGCCTCGAGGGGAGCGGAATGGCTGAGGGATCAGGTCGCGGCCGTGCTGGCCGAGAACCAGGACCGGGATGCCGGTGGACGGAGCATGGAGGAAGGAGGACCAGCAGAGGACGCGGCCGAGTATCTAGGCCGCCCGTAAGGTACTCACCTGAGGCGGTCGCCGGCCCATCAAGGTTAGCCAGGAGCCCAAGTGGGGATCATTCCACTCCCCCAGCAAAACGAGCACAGACAGAGACTCCCGGGGGGGCCCTGGCGGAATGCACGCCGCGGGCTCCATGCGGGGGGCGGGGCCACAGGCCTACATGGTGCAAGGATCCCTCGTTGAACTGCCAGCATACTCCCCATTTTCTTCCGGCCGGTGATTCCGAGGAGTGACTACCTCCGGCCCCCCCTTGAAATGGCTGTGCCGGCGACGCCATGAGCCTCATCCATAGGCTAATATCCTTATGATCCCATCTTAACGTAGGGCGAACCCCCCTCCGTTGCCTGAACTGGATATCGAACGCCTCATTCCTCTCGCCACCCCCAACGACGCCCCCCCCCCAAACCGCCCTGCCGCCTTGGCCCCCAAAGTCCCGCGCAGTTGGGCCGGTCCCGGCACCACTCCTGCCAAACGACCTCAGACCATCTCCCCCTGGTGGCGACCGCCCACCCTCAGCTGTGTTAGCCCCTCTGGCGGCCCTCTGCGCTGTACCAGCAGACATGGTCACCCTACTGTCCTCCCCCCTCGACTCGTGCAGAGCTGCTGAGGGTGCTGCGGCCAAAATCCTCCGGGGCGTAATACTCCCCTTCCTGGCTGTTCCTTTCTTGTGAGCTGACCGACCCCCCTCAACGCGTGCAGAGCTGCTGGAGAGGACACCACTGTGGAAGGGCCTGCTGAGTCCACTATCCGCCCGTCCCTGCTGGCTCCAGCCCGTTGCGACCGCCTCTCTGACTGCTGACCCCTCTGCTTGTGCAGAGCTGCAGGGGCTGGTGGATCCCGGGATTCTTGTCTAATGGCGCCCGGGGATGCAGCGCCGTGTAGGCCTGTGGCCCCGCCCCCCGCATAGAGCCTGTGGCGTGCATTCTGCCAGGGCCCCCCGGGAGTCTCTGTTTGTGCTAGTTTTGCTGGGGGAGTGGAATGATCCCCACTTGGGCTCCTGGCTAACCTTGATGGGCCGGCGACCGCCCCAGGTGAGTACCTTACGGGCGACCTAGATACTCGGCCGCGTGGATGAGTCCCGCCGTCCTCTGCTGGTCCTCCTTCCTCCATGCTCCGTCCACCGGCATCCCGGTCCTGGTTCTCGCCCAGCACGGCCGCGACCTGATCCCTCAGCCATTCCGCTCCCCTCGAGGCCGCCGTGGCCTGCAAACGCTCCACGAGGTCCCGATCCGCCATCTTGGATTCAAGCAGAGGAGCAGTGTATAAAAACTGCCTCCTCTTGTGTTTCCAGAAGACCGAATGACTCCGCTCGGTCACGCCCCCTTTTTATCTTGCCGCTCCCCCCATCTCCTATTGGCCAACCTGCCTTACCACCCCCCTTAACTTTTCCCTGGTGTGTAACTAGACACACCGTCATGTCCGGCCCTCCCCTACATTGCCCTGCGCTCCATTCGTTCCGGCCCTCTCTGTCTGACTGCATGTCATTAAATATTATCCTCCTGATGTTCTGAAGTACTCTATGTTCAATTTCCTACATTCCATCCATCCATCCTGCTCCCACGCGACATTGCTCGCTCTTCCTGGACTGGGACTGACATCATTTCAGCATAGAAGGACAGGACTAGCTTTCACCTGTCTGGCGGAGAACACTCCTGAGAACAATACACTTAAAGTCTGCTTTTCAGCACCCGGAGGGGGTGTCTGAGAAGTTGGCGAAAGAGGTGGTTTTGGGCAGGATGGCAGGCCCCTTTAGTAATAAACCTTTGGGGGATCTTGTAGTGTCCCCCTTGGGGGTGGTCCCCAAAAAGGAGCTGAATAAGTTTCTTTTGATTCATCATCTGTCATTCCCGAAAGGGGGTTCAGTGAATGACTTTATTGACCCTGAGGCTTGTACAGTGTCGTACACATCTTTTGATGCTGCGGTTAGATGGTTTAGGCGGTATGGCAAGGGGGCGTTGATGGCAAAATCGGATGTGGAATCAGCGTTTAGGTTATTGCCGGTGCACCCGGACAGTTTCCATTTGTTAGGTGGTTGTTGGCAAGACGAATTTTATGTTGATAAATGCTTGCCTATGGGCTGTTCGATTTCGTGCGCCATGTTCATTTTTAGAATGGGTGGTAAGGGACGTCACGGGTTTAGATTCCGTCATCCATTATTTGGATGATTTTCTCTGCGTGGGCCCTCCTTCTTCCAATGTGTGTGCGATCCTGTTGGCCACGTTGCAGCACATTGCGGAGAGATTTCGGGTGCCTTTGGCAGCTGACAAGACGGAGGGTCCACGGACGGAGCTGGGCTTCCTGGGTATTATAATCGATTCCATGGCTATGGAGTGCAGGTTGCCAGAGGGGAAGCTCAGGGATTTGCAGGGTGAGATTAGGATGATACAAGGATGTAGGAAGGTGCAGCTGCGCACGTTGCAGTCTCTACTGGGGAAGTTGAACTTCGCGTGCAGGATCATCCCCATGGGCAGGATTTTCTGTCGACGGCTGTCAGCTGCAACGGCGGGGGTGAAAGCACCCACTCATTTCATCAGGTTACGTATGGAGCACAAGGAAGACCTGCAGGTGTGGTAACGGTTCTTGGAGGAGTTCAACGGAAGGTCGGTTTGGATGGAGGGACCGGTGAGTAACTTCGATGTGGAGTTGGTGACGGACGCCGCGGGGTCTACGGGCTACGGGGCATTTTTCCAGGGTCAATGGAGTGCGGAACCGTGGCCCCAATCATGGATTGAGGCGGGTTTCGTTAAAAACTTGGTGCTGTTTTATGGGGGCATTCTTGCAGGAACTTGAAACTACGGCTTAATTGCGACAACATGGGTGTTGTGCAGGTGATCAATAGCATGTCGGCTTCTTCGCCTCCTGTCATCAGGTTGATGCGACAGTTGGTGTTGCGCTGCATTAAATTGAACATATTGCTATATGCTGTGCATATTCCAGGAGTAGACAACACTCTGGCTGATTCTTTGTCTCGCTTTCAGTGGGACAAGTTCAGGGAGCTGGCTCCAGGAGCGAGCAAGGAAGGGGTTCCCTATCCAGGTTGGATTTGGGAGCTGGCTTTAGGACCGCCGAGGGATGGATACGGCAGTCGGTGAGCATGTCTACATGGTTGGCCTATGAGAAGGTATGGAAAGAGTGGGAGGATTTGGGGTTGGAGATGGAGGTCAGTTGGGAGGAGCCGGAGGTCAGGTTATTGTTGTTGTATTTCGTGTCCAGGAGTATGGAAGTGGGTAAGTCGGTTTCTGCTATTGACAAAAAGATGGCGGGTTTAGCATTTTGGTTTAAATTGCGCAGAATGGAGGACTTTACCAAGGACTTCTGGGTCAAGCAGGCAGTAAAAGGGTACAGGAAGGGCTTTAAGTGCAAGGACACACGGCGGCCGATTACGTTTGGGAATCTGGTGGTATTGATTGCACAGTTGGGAGGGGTTTGTATTTCAACATTTGAGGTGTTATTGTTTTCGGCAGCATTTTCATTGGCCTTTTTTGGTGCGTTTCGAATCAGTAAATTGGTCATCCCTTCCAAAAAGGTGGCGGGGGGGTTTGATGTGGGAGGATGTGAAACTGTTCGGGGACAGAGTTTCTGTGTGCGTACGGAAATCAAAAACTGAACAATGAGGCAGAGGAGTGCAGGTGAGTCTATACGCTTTGCAGGACTGCATAGCGTGCCCTGTACGAACAGTGGGAAATTTTGCTGCAGTAAGGTCAGGGGTGGGAGGCCCCCTTTTAATACATGAGAATGGTGATGCATTGTCGAAGTTTCAATTTGTGATAGTGTTGCGAAAATGTTTGGGTAAATTGGGGTTTGAATCACACGCCTATGCGTCACACTCCTTCCGCATTGGGGCGGCCACAGAGGCCGCCAGGCGCGGGCTGGATGATGCAGATGTGCGTAGGTTGGGTAGATGGGAGTCTAAGCGATTCCGCACTTACATTCGGCCAAGGTTAGTTTGCGAATGAGGTGGATATATATAAAAAAAAAAAAGAGTGGGATATTACAGTGCTGCCTATGTTACCCTGTCTTATCGGGAATGCGGGTTGGAGAAAAATAGTTGTTTGGTTGACTGAATTTTGATGTTCTGCTTGTCGTTTCAAAGAGAGGGCTTCCACGCCTCGTCTGGATCCTCGGGCATTGGAAATCAAAAAAGGAAGAACTCCGGACAGCCGCACACCGAGAAAATAAAATCCAAAAAGTTTATTTAAAAGCAAAAAACACTGCAATCCATACACGGCAAAAAAGGGGGTACAGACCTGACGCGTTTCGCACCACCTCGGGCAAACTTATGTTTGTTGGGGTGCAAGGAGAGGGGATGTGAGACCAGGTGGGAGACAGCTGGGCATTCCTAGGAGCGAGGCGGCGATAAGGTGGCTGGGCAGACCGGGTATGCGGTGGGAGAGGGTGGTTCCTGATGTGGAGAGATTTGCGTGGCTGCACGGACCGCCGCAGGTTCTGGTCATCCACGCAGGGGGGAATGACCTAAGGGTTAGGACGGCCAGGGACCTTATATCAGATATAAAGACAGATCTGGTATACCTAAGTGCAAGGTTTCTGGGCACAATACTGGTATGGTCGGATATTGTGGCCAGGACTAGGTGGCGGATGGCGCGTTCGGTGTATAGGCTTAATAAGGCCAGGATTCGGGTTAATAAGGTGGTGGGAAGGTTTTTGGCCTGGCAAGGTGGTTTGATCATCTGCCACAGGGAGTTAGAGACCAATGTTGGTCTTTACCTGCGGCCGGATGGGGTACATTTGATGGACTTGGGCATTGACCTGTGGTTGTTGGGACTTCAGGAGGGTATTCAGGCGTACCTGCGGGTGTGGAGGTGCCATCAAGGGTGAGGTGATCCCCTTTCAGGCTGTGACGTGTTTGTTGTTGGTCAGTGGCGGAAGCATGTATACAGGTGGTAAGTGGGTGGGGGGCTCATCAGTATATGGCCCCTCCTTTGTAGTACATCAAACGTTGTTGATGATTACTCTGGTTGAAGTGGGTGGGGAGCTCATCAATATATGGCCCCTCCTTTGTAGTACATCAAACGTTGTTGATGATTACTCTGGTTATTGCACTGCGGCTGCGGGTAAGGTAATGGTCTCAGGGCGGTACAGATCGAGACCTACGTGGGTTCAATAAAATCCTGCAGTGCCCCCTGGTGGTATTTTTGGATATCGATTAATATCATGGGTGTTTGCTATATGCAATTAGCTCCGTCACTGACCAACAGGGTGGGTTGAAACATGTTGTTTCAAATTATGTTATTGTGTTATTTATATTGGTTATTTTATATGTTATTTATATTTAAATAAAATTGAAGTTTGATTTTGGTTTGGTTAATAAAATCAGGCCTTGCGGCCATTTTACTCCAATTAAAGTTGTGGTCTCTTATTTTAGGGGCTGGTAATAAAAGGGGGTGCTAGTAATGGGGATTATCAGCTTATGGTATTATCTAAGCTACACAGGTCAAGAGAAGCCTGGAATGAGAATGCACCACAGGGGAATGTTAATGCAGGGCTGGACATGACTATGTGTATAGTTTACTATATGCAGGGTTAAATGGGATGTGGTTTTGCTTGGGGAGGGTCTGAGCAAACCCGGGGGAGTGGCCGTATAAAAGTGGGGGTGGAGCAAAGGGAGATCAGTTTTGAGGAAGGAGAACACGAGGAGGCAGGTTTTTTCCCCACCCACCCTCCCTTTTTATGGTTATTAGGTAGGGAAGATTTGTGTTAATTTTGGAGGTGTTAATTCTCTTGTGTCGTTTCAGGATCGTTTGGCAATATGGTCGTCACAGCAGTATGGGGGTTGGCGTGTTTGTTGTTGGTCAGTGGCGGAAGCATGTACACAGGTGGTAAGTGGGTGGGGGGCTCATCAGTATATGGCCCCTCCTTTGTAGTACATCAAACGTTGTTGATGATTACTTTGGTTGAAGTGGGTGGGGGGCTCATCAATATATGGCCCCTCCTTTGTAGTACATCAAACGTTGTTGATGATTACTCTGGTTATTGCACTGCGGGTAAGGTAATGGTCTCAGGGCGGTACAGAACGAGACCTACGGGGGTTCGGTAAAATCCTGCAGTGCCCCCTGGTGGTATTTTTGGATATCGATTGATATCATGGGTGTTTGCTATATGCAATTAGCTCAGTCACTGACCAACAGGGTGGGTTGAAACATGTTGTTTCAAATTATGTTATTGTGTTATTTATATTGGTTATTTTATATGTTATTTATATTTAAATAAAATTGGAGTTTGATTTTGGTTTGGTTAATAAAATAAGGCCTTGCGGCCATTTTACTCCAATTAAAGTTGTGGTCTCTTATTTTAGGGGCTGGTAATAAAAGGGGGTGCTAGTAATGGGGATTATCAGCTTATGGTATTATCTAGGCTACACAGGTCAAGAGAAGCCTGGAATGAGAATGCACCACAGGGGAATGTTAATGCAGGGCTGGACATGACTGTATAGTTTACTATATGCAGGGTTAAATGGGATGTGGTTTTGCTTGGGGAGGGTCTGAGCAAACCCGGGGGAGTGGCCGTATAAAAGTGGGGGTGGAGCAAAGGGAGATCAGTTTTGAGGAAGGAGAACACGAGGAGGCAGGTTTTTTCCCCACCCACCCTCCCTTTTTATGGTTATTAGGTAGGGAAGATTTGTGTTAATTTTGGAGGTGTTAATTCTCTTGTGTCGTTTCAGGATCGTTTGGCAATATGGTCGTCACAGCAGTATGGGGGTTGGCGTGTTTGTTGTTGGTCAGTGGCGGAAGCATGTACACAGGTGGTAAGTGGGTGGGGGGCTCGTCAGTATATGGCCCCTCCTTTGTAGTACATCAAACGTTGTTGATGATTACTCTGGTTGAAGTGGGTGGGGGGCTCATCAATATATGGCCCCTCCTTTGTAGTACATCAAACGTTGTTGATGATTACTCTGGTTATTGCACTGCGGGTAAGGTAATGGTCTCAGGGCGGTACAGAACGAGACCTACGGGGGTTCGGTAAAATCCTGCAGTGCCCCCTGGTGGTATTTTTGGATATCGATTGATATCATGGGTGTTTGCTATATGCAATTAGCTCCGTCACTGACCAACAGGGTGGGTTGAAACATGTTGTTTCAAATTATGTTATTGTGTTATTTATATTGGTTATTTTATATGTTATTTATATTTAAATAAAATTGAAGTTTGATTTTGGTTTGGTTAATAAAATCAGGCCTTGCGGCCATTTTACTCCAATTAAAGTTGTGGTCTCTTATTTTAGGGGCTGGTAATAAAAGGGGGTGCTAGTAATGGGGATTATCAGCTTATGGTATTATCTAAGCTACACAGGTCAAGAGAAGCCTGGAATGAGAATGCACCACAGGGGAATGTTAATGCAGGGCTGGACATGACTATGTGTATAGTTTACTATATGCAGGGTTAAATGGGATGTGGTTTTGCTTGGGGAGGGTCTGAGCAAACCCGGGGGAGTGGCCGTATAAAAGTGGGGGTGGAGCAAAGGGAGATCAGTTTTGAGGAAGGAGAACACGAGGAGGCAGGTTTTTTCCCCACCCACCCTCCCTTTTTATGGTTATTAGGTAGGGAAGATTTGTGTTAATTTTGGAGGTGTTAATTCTCTTGTGTCGTTTCAGGATCGTTTGGCAATATGGTCGTCACAGCAGTATGGGGGTTGGCGTGTTTGTTGTTGGTCAGTGGCGGAAGCATGTACACAGGTGGTAAGTGGGTGGGGGGCTCATCAGTATATGGCCCCTCCTTTGTAGTACATCAAACGTTGTTGATGATTACTTTGGTTGAAGTGGGTGGGGGGCTCATCAATATATGGCCCCTCCTTTGTAGTACATCAAACGTTGTTGATGATTACTCTGGTTATTGCACTGCGGGTAAGGTAATGGTCTCAGGGCGGTACAGAACGAGACCTACGGGGGTTCGGTAAAATCCTGCAGTGCCCCCTGGTGGTATTTTTGGATATCGATTGATATCATGGGTGTTTGCTATATGCAATTAGCTCAGTCACTGACCAACAGGGTGGGTTGAAACATGTTGTTTCAAATTATGTTATTGTGTTATTTATATTGGTTATTTTATATGTTATTTATATTTAAATAAAATTGGAGTTTGATTTTGGTTTGGTTAATAAAATAAGGCCTTGCGGCCATTTTACTCCAATTAAAGTTGTGGTCTCTTATTTTAGGGGCTGGTAATAAAAGGGGGTGCTAGTAATGGGGATTATCAGCTTATGGTATTATCTAAGCTACACAGGTCAAGAGAAGCCTGGAATGAGAATGCACCACAGGGGAATGTTAATGCAGGGCTGGACATGACTATGTGTATAGTTTACTATATGCAGGGTTAAATGGGATGTGGTTTTGCTTGGGGAGGGTCTGAGCAAACCCGGGGGAGTGGCCGTATAAAAGTGGGGGTGGAGCAAAGGGAGATCAGTTTTGAGGAAGGAGAACACGAGGAGGCAGGTTTTTCCCCACCCACCCTCCCTTTTTATGGTTATTAGGTAGGGAAGATTTGTGTTAATTTTGGAGGTGTTAATTCTCTTGTGTCGTTTCAGGATCGTTTGGCAATATGGTCGTCACAGCAGTATGGGGGTTGGCGTGTTTGTTGTTGGTCAGTGGCGGAAGCATGTACACAGGTGGTAAGTGGGTGGGGGGCTCATCAGTATATGGCCCCTCCTTTGTAGTACATCAAACGTTGTTGATGATTACTTTGGTTGAAGTGGGTGGGGGGCTCATCAATATATGGCCCCTCCTTTGTAGTACATCAAACGTTGTTGATGATTACTCTGGTTATTGCACTGCGGGTAAGGTAATGGTCTCAGGGCGGTACAGAACGAGACCTACGGGGGTTCGGTAAAATCCTGCAGTGCCCCCTGGTGGTATTTTTGGATATCGATTGATATCATGGGTGTTTGCTATATGCAATTAGCTCCGTCACTGACCAACAGGGTGGGTTGAAACATGTTGTTTCAAATTATGTTATTTTGTTTTTATATTGGTTATTTTATATGTTATTTATATTTAAATAAAATTGGAGTTTGATTTTGGTTTGGTTAATAAAATAAGGCCTTGCGGCCATTTTACTCCAATTAAAGTTGTGGTCTCTTATTTTAGGGGCTGGTAATAAAAGGGGGTGCTAGTAAGGGGGGTTATCAGCTTATGGTATTATCTAGGCTACACAGGTCATGTGCTGGTGGCTCTGTGCGACCACCGCCTCTTCCTCCGAACCACACTGGTCACCTGCATGACGTTGATTCCATGTGGGGTCAAGGACCTCATCGTCCTCCACATCATCTTCCACCCAGTCTTCACCCCTGCCCTCCATGTCGGTCTGCACAATGGCGAAAGCAGCAGCAGTTGGCACCTGTGTTTCGTCATCATCCGAGACGTGCTGCGATGGTCCTCCCATGTACTTAACATGAAACATAAGTGGTTGGGCATCGGTGCACACAATCTCTTCCACTTCTGGGGCAGGGCTAGGTGGATGGCCCTGGGAAACCCTGCTAACAGAGTCATCAAAAAGCAGAAGAGACTGCTGCATGATTTGGGGCTCAGACTGATTGGCTGATTTGCAAGGGGGTGAGGTGAAAGACTGATGGCTGCAGGTCCCAACTCTGAACTTTCATCAGGAGACTGGGTGGGAGACAATGTAAAGGAACCGGAGGCACTGTCAGCAACCCAATCTACTATTGCCTGTACTTGTCCTGGCCTCAACATTCGTACAGCCTCATTAGGCGCGCCGTAATACCGATGCAGGCTCTGTCGCCTACTCGCACCTGAGGAAGGTGTTTCACTAGTGCGTGTAGCTGGCACAGATCGACCACGTCCTCTCCCTGCAATAGGAGCGCCACCAGCAGCACCACGACCCGGGCCACGTCCTCTTTTTGATGATCTCCTCATATTTTCAAAATTCATGATCTCGCCCTAAATGGGTGTTTTTGCAATATCTTGAAATATGCGTGTATCTCAAAAACTGCTAAACTGCAGAAAATGCTATTGGAAAAAAAATGCACAAATCGCAGCAAAATTAAATTTTTTTGCAATGTTTTTCCAATAGCAGAATACACCCACAGTATGTAAAGCATGTATCTCAAAAACTGCAGAAAATGCTATTGGGAAAAAAAAATGTCACTACAATTTTTTTTTTGGGACAGCACAATAGAAAAAATATCGATCGATTGTATGTTACACTCATGCACAAAGCACTGAAATATTTTATTTTTTGTCAATAGCAGAATACACGTACAGTGTCTAAAGCGTGTATGAACATGCAGAAAATGCTATTGGAAAAAAATGCACAAATCGCAGCAAAATTAAATTTTTTGCAATGTTTTTCCAATAGCAGAATACACCCACAGTATGTAAAGTGTGTATCTCAAAAACTGCTAAACTGCAGAAAATGCTATTGGAAAAAAGAAAAAAAAAGAAATTCACAGCAAAATTTATTTTTTTTGCAATGTTTTTCCAGTAGCAGAATACACACAGAGTATGGTGTATCTCTTACTAAAATATGCAGTGCAGTGATGCTGCACTGAGCTTGCAGGTAAAACTTATATTTTGTCTGGCACTGGCCCCATGGCACTGTTAAAAGACTGTGCACTGCACCCCAGCCAGGGTACAATTGATTTAGGAATCTCTTGAATAATTCTCTCTGCCTCTTTCTTTTCCTTAATAAAGACACTCTCTAGTCTACTCTAGCTATGTAGATCGCTCACTGATATAACTAATTTGAAGAAAATTTAAGGAATGTGGACTGACTGACTGACTTTATCAGACTAACTCCTAAAATCCTCTCTTAGCAGCACAGGAACCTGTCTATAGCAGAGTGACGCTGTGTGCTGTGTGTCTGTACTATATATAGAGGCTGGGTCACATGCTGCACTGCCCAATCACAGCCATGCAATTAGTAGGCATGGCTGTGATGGCTTCTAAGGGCACACTAGTGAAACTAGCGTCGATTGGCTGCCCTGCAGCTTGTAAAAGGCGCCAATACATCGCCGAACACCGGACCCTAACCCGAACATACAGCCAATAGTTCGGGTCCGGGACCCGGACACCCAAAAATCCGGTACGGACCCGAACTTTACAGTTCCGGTTCGCTCGACCCTAGTTCCCACCCAACCTGTGCCACGTTCCCAGGTCTGTACCCCAGCTCTGCCCATTATGAGGGGTTCCTACTAAACCTGTGCCGAGTTCCCAGGTCTGTACACCAGTTCTGCCCATTATAAGGGGTTCCTCCCACAAGCCCTGTGCTGAGTTCCCAGGTTTCTAAACCCACTGATCCCATTATAAGGGGTTCCCACCATCCATGTGCTGAGTTCCTGGGTCTGTTCACCCACTCATCCCATTATGAGGTGTTCCCACCAATCCTGTGCCGAGTTCCTAGGTCTGTACTAGGGATGAGCCGAACACCCCCGGGTTCGGTTCGCACCAGAACCTTCGAACGGACCGAAAGTTTGCGCGAATTTTCGAACCCTATACGTTATAATGGACGCGAACGTTCGAAATCAAAAGTGCTAATTACAACGGCCAATATGCATGTTAATGTCATAAAACAGGTTTGGGGACCCGGGTCCTGCCCAGGGGACATATATCAATGCAAAAAGAACTTTTAAAAAACTAACGTTTTTTCGGGAGCAGTCATTTTAATGATGCATAAAGTGAAAAAAAAAAAGTGAAATTTTCCTTTAAATATGGTCCCTGGGGGGTGTCTAAAGTATGCCTGTGAAGTGGCATGTGTTTCCCGTGTTTAGAACTGTCCTTGCACAAAATGACATTTGTAAAGGAAAAAAAGAAGCCATTTAAAACCACTTGCGGCTTTAGGTTTGTTCTTAAGTAGAATCTGAACAGGTACATTATGAAGTGTAGCTCCATCCCCAAAAAATCTATTTTTAAGCTTTTTGGAGAACATAGGGAGGGGTTATCACCCCTGTAACATTTGCTGTCTTTGCACATCTGTTCAGAACATGTCACCTCACTTTCCGTCCCAATGACAAATGTTTTTGGAAAAAGTGGGGTTTTAATTGAAACAAGGATTGGTGATAAAGTATCAGTAGAGAGGAGATACCTTTTTCCCAAATTAAATCTAACAGGATAGAATTTCCCTTCCTAGGGGTAGATTTCCTCTCACTTCCTGTTTTCTCTTTCCATTTGCAAGTAGGAGTCGTTTGTAAGTTGGATGTTTGAAAGTAGGGGCCTGGCGTATATACTCTGCAGAAATTTGCCCTATTAGATGTTGGTGTAGCCACAAGACTGGTGGGCACAGGAATGGGCCCTGCTGTGAGTTAATAGATCAAGATTTGTAATTGCATGCACCTGTTGAACAGGGCAGAAAAAATTGGGGGTGGTGGTGGTGGACGGTGTTGCCACAAGACTGTAAGCTCTCACAGTTACTCTTGGTGGGCGCAGGAATGGGCCCTGCTGTGAGTTATTAGATCAAGATTTGTAATTGCAAGCACCTGATGAACAGGGCAGAAAATTTGGGCCTTTGGCGGTGGTGGTGGACGGTGTTGCCACAAGACTGTAAGCTCTCACAGTTACTCTTGGTGGGCGCAGGAATGGGCCCTGCTGTGAGTTATTAGATCAAGATTTGTAATTGCAAGCACCTGATGAACAGGGCAGAAAAATTGGGCCTTTGGCGGTGGTGGTGGACGGTGTTGCCACAAGACTGTAGGCCCTCATAGTTACTCTTGGTGGGCGCAGGAATGGGCCCTGCTGTGAACTATTAGATCAAGATTTGTAATTACCCGCCCCTGTTAAACAGGGGCTGAAAAATTGTGCCTTAGGCACTGGTGCTGGTGCCACAACACTGCAACCCCTCACAGATACTGTACTTGGAGCACAGCAGTCACACGTGTTGCGAAGCATTTTTTTAAAAAATTGTAATTACCCGCCCCTGTTAAACAGGGGCTGAAAAATTGTGCCTTAGGCACTGGTGCTGGTGCCACAACACTGCAACCCCTCACAAATACTGTACTTGGAGCACAGCAGTCACACGTGTTGCGAAGCATTTTTTTATAAAAAATTGTATGTACACGCCCCTGTTAAACGGGCTGAAAAATTGTGCCTTAGGCACTGGTGCTGGTGCCACAACACTGCAACCCCTCACAGATACTGTACTTGGAGCACAGCAGTCACACGTGTTGCGAAGCATTTTTTTTTTAAAAATTGTAAGTACACGCCCCTGTTAAACAGGGGCTGAAAAATTGTGCCTTAGGCACTGGTGCTGGTGCCACAACACTGCAACCCCTCACAGATACTGTACTTGGAGCACAGCAGTCACACGTGTTGCGAAGCATTTTTTTTTTAAAAATTGTAATTACCCGCCCCTGTTAAACAGGGGCTGAAAAATTGTGCCTTAGGCACTGGTGCTGGTGCCACAACACTGCAACCCCTCACAGATACTGTACTTGGAGCACAGCAGTCACACGTGTTGCGAAGCATTTTTTTATAAAAATTGTATGTACATGCCCCTGTTAAACAGGGGCTGAAAAATTGTGCCTTAGGCACTGGTGTGTTAGGTATGTGTACTTAAGCGCTATAATGGGTATTCAAAGACAGAACGGCAACAATGTTTTTAAGATAGCCAAATGATGATGCTGCAACCCATATATTAGTGTTCTCACACGTAGAAGAAATGGTTTTTAAAATACACACACAATGTTAATAATTATGTGAAATGGGTGCGCTCTCAATCAACCTTAAAAATCGTGTAGATCTAATTAAAAATTGCTTGTGCAATGATACTATTCAAGTGATGTGTAAAACCTCCTTAAAATCCGTGCACTGAGTGTGTATACATAAATAAATAAATACATAAAACCATATGTAAATATATAAATAAGTGGATCCTTTTCCTTTTTGTGGTACCAGTGATTAAGTGATATTTGTGCGATAGTGCTGTGAATAAAAGACAGTTTAAGAATGAGGTAAAACCACGTTTACATTCCAACCCTTAAAAAATCCATGCGTTTAAAACTGAAAAAAAACGCATTAAAAAATCCATGCGTTTAAAAATGAAAAAAAACGCATTAAAAAATCCATGCGTTTAAAACTGAAAAAAACGCATTTAATTGTGCGATTTATTTGTGGAAAAACGCATATTGGGTTATGCGATTAAATTGGGAGAAACACCATAGGTATTTTTAGAATCCTTTAGGAGTCCATGCATCTAATTGATGTCTCCTTAGGTGTTTAATTTGCGGTTGCTTAGACAGGTGTTGTTCCTGATTAGTTAGTGCTGAGATGTTTTACTAACTAATTGCCCTTTGGTGTTGAGCACAGGTTAAAACTTGAAGGACAAAAGGTGTACACCACAAATGAGAAAGATAAGCACCATTTAGTAAATGTATATTTTTGAGCAGGTATACACATAACACTTTTACTTATCTTTAGTTGTGGTGTCCTCTTTCCTGCTGATCACGTCCTTACTATCTCTTCCGTGTTTGCATGAGGATAGAAGACAGATAAAAAACCATTGCGCAATATAGTTATACTTTGAATGGTGTGCATGTGTTGTGGCTGAAGCCCATCTACTTACACAGCACCCTACGAACGAAGCGCGGTGGTTAGAAATATGTCAGGCACTGTTTGGGCTCCCTGCCCTGCTTGTCTCAGTAGTGTTGCTTAGCTCCTCCTCCCGACGCGTTGCGACACGCCCACGTGTCTTTATCAAGGGATTATTATCCCTTGATAAAGACACGTGGGCGTGTCGCAACGCGTCGGGAGGAGGAGCTAAGCAACACTACTGAGACAAGCAGGGCAGGGAGCCCAAACAGTGCCTGACATATTTCTAACCACCGCGCTTCGTTCGTAGGGTGCTGTGTAAGTAGATGGGCTTCAGCCACAACACATGCACACCATTCAAAGTATAACTATATTGCGCAATGGTTTTTTATCTGTCTTCTATCCTCATGCAAACACGGAAGAGATAGTAAGGACGTGATCAGCAGGAAAGAGGACACCACAACTAAAGATAAGTAAAAGTGTTATGTGTATACCTGCTCAAAAATATACATTTACTAAATGGTGCTTATCTTTCTCATTTGTGGTGTACACCTTTTGTCCTTCAAGTTTTAACCTGTGCTCAACACCAAAGGGCAATTAGTTAGTAAAACATCTCAGCACTAACTAATCAGGAACAACACCTGTCTAAGCAACCGCAAATTAAACACCTAAGGAGACATCAATTAGATGCATGGACTCCTAAAGGATTCTAAAAATACCTATGGTGTTTCTCCCAATTTAATCGCATAACCCAATATGCGTTTTTCCACAAATAAATCGCACAATTAAATGCGTTTTTTTCAGTTTTAAACGCATGGATTTTTTAATGCGTTTTTTTTCATTTTTAAACGCATGGATTTTTTAATGCGTTTTTTTTCAGTTTTAAACGCATGGATTTTTTAAGGGTTGGAATGTAAACGTGGTTTTACCTCATTCTTAAACTGTCTTTTATTCACAGCACTATCGCACAAATATCACTTAATCACTGGTACCACAAAAAGGAAAAGGATCCACTTATTTATATATTTACATATGGTTTTATGTATTTATTTATTTATGTATACACACTCAGTGCACGGATTTTAAGGAGGTTTTACACATCACTTGAATAGTATCATTGCACAAGCAATTTTTAATTAGATCTACACGATTTTTAAGGTTGATTGAGAGCGCACCCATTTCACATAATTATTAACATTGTGTGTGTATTTTAGGCACTGGTGTGGTGGCATGGATCATTGAGGAGGAGGAAGAGGATAGTCAGTGAACATAAGAGGACAGTCACTCAGCATCAGCATAGGCAGTCTTGAAGGGATGTGACATTAAAAATTATTCGGTTATATCCGCCTCAGGTGCCTGGTAGCTGGTGGTGATCCAAGACTGATTCATTTTGATGAAGGTCAGTCGATCAACCGAGGCGGTGGACAGGCGCACCCTATGATCAGTGACAAATCCTCCAGCAGCACTGAATGTGCGTTCGGAAAGAACGCTGGAGGCAGGACAGGCCAGTAGCTCAATTGCATACTGTGCAAGCTCTGGCCAGTGATCCATCCTCAGGACCCAGTAAGCCAGAGGATTTTCGGTGGGAAAGGTGTCCAAGTCTGACCTTGCCCCAAGGTATTCCTGCACCATGTATATCAGACGCTGGCGATGGTTGCTGGAACCGATCATACCTTGGGGCTGCGGACTAAAAAATTGTCTGAACGCATCGGTCAGACGTCCACCTTCCCCACCGCTCCTTCTGCTACTGACCGAAGCCTCAGCAACTCGTCGCCCAGGACCAGGAGTTTGTAACCTCCCAGTTTCTGGGAACGCGTTGCACAGACCTTTCTGCAAGGCCTCCCTGAGATGTCTCATCCTCTGCTCCCTCTGCGACGGCAAGATAAGGTCCGCAACCTTACCCTTGTACCGCGGATCAAGGAGAGTGGCCAGCCAGTAATGGTCCCTCTCCTTGATCCGAAGAACACGAGGATCCTTCCGCAGGCTTTGCAGGATCAGGGAGGCCATGCAGCGTAGGTTAGCTGAGGCATTCGGTCCGGAGTCTTCTGGGTCACTGAGGATGACATGATCGCCAGCCACCTCCTCCCAGCCACGTACAAGTCCACTGGTTTGTTGGGACTGTACATCATCCCTAAAAGACTGCTGCTGCTGATGCTGAGTGCCAGGCTCCACCTCCATGCTCACACAATCCTCCTCCTCCTCCTCCTCCTCATCCTCTTCCTGTGTGATGGGTGGGACAGAAGGAACACTGTCCGGATAAAGGGGGCCTTGAGAGGCAAGGAAGTCCTCCTCTTCCTGCCTCTGTTCTGCCTCAAGTGCCCTGTCCATTATCCCACGCAGCGTATGCTCCAACAGGTGGACAAGAGGGACAGTGTCACTGATGCATGCACTGTCACTGCTCACCATCCTCGTGGCCTCCTCAAATGGTGAGAGGACAGTGCATGCATCCCTGATCATGCTCCACTGACGTGGGGAAAAAAAACCAAGCTCCCCTGACCCTGTCCTGGTGCCGTAGTCGCAAAGGTACTCATTGATGGCCCTCTGCTGCGTGTGCAGTCGCTGCAGCATGGCCAACGTTGAGTTCCACCTGGTGGGCATGTCACATATTAGGCGGTTCTTGGGCAGGTTCAGCTCCTTTTGCAGCTCAGTCAGCCGAGCACTGGCATTATAAGATCGGCGGAAATGCACACAGACTTTCCTGGCCTGCCTCAGGACATCCTGTAAGCCTGGGAACCTGCCCAAGAACCGCTGCACCACCAGGTTGAGGACGTGAGCCATGCAGGGCACATGGGTGAGCTGCCCCTGTCGCAGGGCGGAGAGGAGGTTGGTGCCATTGTCAGAAACGACCATTCCTGGCTTAAGCTGACGTGGCGTCAACCACCTCTCGGCCTGCCCCTGCAGAGCTGCCAGAACCTCTGGCCCAGTGTGGCTCCTGTCCCCCAAACACACCAGCGCAAGCACGGCATGGCATCTTTTTGCCTGCGTACTTGCGTAGCCCCTTGTACGCCTACGGAGCACCGCTGGTTCCAAGGACAGAGCACTGGAGGAAGAAGAAGAGGAGGGGGTGGAGGAGAGAGGTGTGTCACAACCAGTAGCAGTAGTAGCGTTTTGGAGGCGTGGTGGCGGAACAACCTCCAACACTACTGCACCTTGTCCTGCATCCCTCCCAGCTGCCAATAGAGTGACCCAATGGGCCGTGAAAGAAAGGTACCGTCCCTGTCCATGCCTGCTGGACCATGAGTCAGCGGTAATATGCACCTTACCGCTGACCGCCCTGTCCAGCGAGGCATGGACATTGCCTTCCACATGCCGGTAGAGAGACGGAATCGCCTTCCGTGAGAAAAAGTGGCGTTTGGGAACCTGCCACTGAGGAACCGCACATTGAACAAACTCACGGAAGGGGGCCGAGTCTACCAACTGAAAAGGCAGCAGTTGAAGTGCTAGCAATTTAGCCAAGCTAGCATTCAACCGCTGGGCATGTGGATGGCTGGGAGTGTACTTCTTTCTACGGTCCAGCAGCTGGGGCAGGGAAATTTGCCTGCTGCAATCGGACGTCGGTGTACTGCAAGTACTTGGTTGTGACACACCTAATTCTACACCTTCAGTCCTCTCAGAGCAGCTTTCAGAGAGGACTGAAGGTGTAGTGGGGATGGAGATCCCAGCTGATGAGGAGCAAGGAGAGGTCCGCTTAGTTCTTTGGTGTGGGTCTTTTATGTGTGCCTGCCAACGAGCTGCATGGCAGGTCGACATATGTCTGGTCATGCTTGTGGTGCCCAAGCGGCTGATGTTTTGGCCACGCGAGATTCGCTTGAGACAAATATTGCAAATAGCAGTGGTGCGATCTGATGCACTCGTCTCAAAAAAGGCCCACACCAAAGAACTTTTCTGATAACGTGCAGAGGCAGCGCCCTGCACAGGCGGAGCTCTGCGGTGTTGTACAGTTGCTGTGCTGGCCTCTACCTGGCCTCCAGGGGGCATCCTGCCTCGTTGGACATGTGACGCCGCATCCTCCTCCTCCTCGTCCTCCTCCTCATCCTCTCTCCCTTCAGGCACCCACGTGGAGTCAGTGACCTCATCATCCCCTCCCTCTTCACCACTAGAGCAAACCTGGCAGTAAGCTGCAGCTGGTGGAACAGTACTGCCAGATTCCTCAAGCTGGGTATCATCATCCGAGCCTTCGAATCGTTGGGCATCCTCCTGGAGCATGTACCCAACACTGTGCTCAAAGAGTTCGGGGGACTCCTCAGGAGGACATGGTGGGTCTAGGGAAGGGGTGGCTGATGATGCCATTGAGTACGCGTTGGCAGCTGCTCTGCCAGTACCCTGAGCCTGGGTGAGAGAGGATGAGGAGGATGAGGAGGGCTTGGTCATCCATTCTACCAAGCCTTCAGCATGATGCGGCTCCACATGTCCAGCTGCCGAAAACAAAGACGCGCGTGTCCCATGGCCACGTGCTGATGACGATGCACGACCACGTCCACGGCCACGGCCACGTCCACTAGAAACAGAGCCTGCCTGCCCTGTGTTCTTGGCTCTGCACGCTCTGCCTCCCCTTGGCGGTCTTCCAGCCATTGTAGTCGGTAGTCCTATGGGTGCTGCTGAGAAGAAAATATAGGAGCTCTGTGTGATGCCACTAACACACTAAAAGTCCTATGGGTGCTTCTGCAAAGAAAATAGAGGAGCTCTGTGTGATGCCACTAACACACTAGAAGTCCTGTGGGTGCTGCTGAGAAGAAAATATAGGAGCTCTGTGTGATGCCACTAACACACTAGAAGTCCTATGGGTGCTTCTGCAAAGAAAATAGAGGAGCTCTGTGTGATGCCACTAACACACTAGAAGTCCTGTGGGTGCTGCTGAGAAGACAATATAGGAGCTCTGTGTGATGCCACTAACACACTAGAAGTCCTATGGGTGCTTCTGCAAAGAAAATAGAGGAGCTCTGTGTGATGCCACTAACACACTAGAAGTCCTGTGGGTGCTGCTGAGAAGAAATATAGGAGCTCTGTGTGATGCCACTAACACACTAGAAGTCCTATGGGTGCTTCTGCAAAGAAAATAGAGGAGCTCTGTGTGATGCCACTAACACACTAGAAGTCCTGTGGGTGCTTCTGAAAAGACAATAGAGGAGCTCTGTGTGATGCCACTAACACACTAGAAGTCCTATGGGTGCTTCTGCAAAGAAAATAGAGGAGCTCTGTGTGATGCCACTAACACACTAGAAGTCCTGTGGGTGCTGCTGAGAAGAAATATAGGAGCTCTGTGATGCCACTAACACACTAGAAGTCCTATGGGTGCTTCTGCAAAGAAAATAGAGGAGCTCTGTGTGATGCCACTAACACACTAGAAGTCCTATGGGTGCTTCTGCAAACAAAATATAGGTCTGTGTGATGGACTAACACACTTCAAGTCCTATAGGTGCTTCTGCAAAGAAAATAGAGGATCTCTGTATGATGCCACTAACACACTAGAAGTCCTATGGGTGCTTCTGGGAAGAAAATATAGGAGCTCTGTGTGATGCCACTAACACACTAGAAGTCCTATAGGTGCTTCTGGAAGAAAATATAGGATCTCTGTGTGATGGGACTAACACACTTCAAGTCCTATAGGTGCTTCTGGGAACAAAATATATGAGCTCTGTGTGATGGGACTAACACACTTCACTTCCTATGGGTGCTTCTGGGAAGAAAATAGAGGTCTGTGTGATGGGACTAACACACTTCAAGTCCTATAGGTGCTTCTGGGAACAAAATAGATGATCTCTGTGTGATGGGACTAACACACTTCAAGTCCTATAGGTGCTTCTGGGAAGAAAATATAGGATCTCTGTGTGATGGGACTAACACACTTCAAGTCCTATGGGTGCTTCTGGGAAGAAAATATAGGTCTGTGTGATGGGACTAACACACTTCAAGTCCTATAGGTGCTTCTGGGAACAAAATATATAGGATCTCTGTGTGATGGGACTAACACACTTCAAGTCCTATAGGTGCTTCTGGGAAGAAAATATAGGTCTGTGTGATGGGACTAACACACTTCAAGTCCTATAGGTGCTTCTGGGAAGAAAATATATGAGCTCTGTGTGATGGGACTAACACACTTCAAGTCCTATAGGTGCTTCTGGGAAGAAAATATAGGATCTCTGTGTGATGGGACTAACACACTTCAAGTCCTATGGGTGCTTCTGGGAAGAAAATATAGGTCTGTGTGATGGGACTAACACACTTCAAGTCCTATAGGTGCTTCTGGGAACAAAATATATGATCTCTGTGTGATGGGACTAACACACTTCAAGTCCTATGGGTGCTTCTGGGAAGAAAATATAGGTCTGTGTGATGGGACTAACACACTTCAAGTCCTATAGGTGCTTCTGGGAACAAAATATATGATCTCTGTGTGATGGGACTAACACACTTCAAGTCCTATAGGTGCTTCTGGGAAGAAAATATAGGTCTGTGTGTGATGGGACTAACACACTTCAAGTCCTATAGGTGCTTCTGGGAACAAAATATATGATCTCTGTGTGATGGGACTAACACACTTCAAGTCCTATAGGTGCTTCTGGGAAGAAAATATAGGTCTGTGTGATGGGACTAACACACTTCAAGTCCTATAGGTGCTTCTGGGAAGAAAATATATGATCTCTGTGTGATGGGACTAACACACTTCAAGTCCTATAGGTGCTTCTGGGAAGAAAATATAGGTGATCTCTGTGTGATGGGACTAACACACTTCAAGTCCTATAGGTGCTTCTGGGAAGAAAATATAGGTCTCTGTGTGATGGGACTAACACACTTCAAGTCCTATAGGTGCTTCTGGGAAGAAAATATATGATCTCTGTGTGATGGGACTAACACACTTCAAGTCCTATAGGTGCTTCTGGGAAGAAAATGTAGGTCTGTGTGATGGGACTAACACACTTCAAGTCCTATAGGTGCTTCTGGGAACAAAATATATGATCTCTGTGTGATGGGACTAACACACTTCAAGTCCTATAGGTGCTTCTGGGAAGAAAATATAGGTCTCTGTGTGATGGGACTAACACACTTCAAGTCCTATAGGTGCTTCTTGGAACAAAATATACGATCTCTGTGTGATGGGACTAACACACTTCAAGTCCTATAGGTGCTTCTGGGAAGAAAATATATGAGGTCTCTGTGATGGGACTAACACACTTCAAGTCCTATAGGTGCTTCTGGGAACAAAATATATGATCTCTGTGTGATGGGACTAACACACTTCAAGTCCTATAGGTGCTTCTGGGAAGAAAATATAGGTCTGTGTGATGGGACTAACACACTTCAAGTCCTATAGGTGCTTCTGGGAACAAAATATATGATCTCTGTGTGATGGGACTAACACACTTCAAGTCCTATAGGTGCTTCTGGGAAGAAAATATAGGTCTGTGTGATGGGACTAACACACTTCAAGTCCTATAGGTGCTTCTGGGAACAAAATATATGATCTCTGTGTGATGGGACTAACACACTTCAAGTCCTATAGGTGCTTCTGGGAAGAAAATATAGGTCTGTGTGATGGGGACTAACACACTTCAAGTCCTATAGGTGCTTCTGGGAACAAAATATATGATCTCTGTGTGATGGGACTAACACACTTCAAGTCCTATAGGTGCTTCTGGGAAGAAAATATAGGTCTGTGTGATGGGACTAACACACTTCAAGTCCTATAGGTGCTTTCTGGGAACAAAATATATGATCTCTGTGTGATGGGACTAACACACTTCAAGTCCTATAGGTGCTTCTGGGAAGAAAATATAGGTCTCTGTGTGATGGGACTAACACACTTCAAGTCCTATAGGTGCTTCTGGGAACAAAATATATGATCTCTGTGTGATGGACTAACACACTTCAAGTCCTATAGGTGCTTCTGGGAAGAAAATATAGGTCTCTGTGTGATGGGACTAACACACTTCAAGTCCTATAGGTGCTTCTGGGAACAAAATATAGGATCTCTGTGTGATGGGACTAACAACTTCAAGTCCTATAGGTGCTTCTGGGAAGAAAATATGTCTGTGTGATGGGACTAACACACTTCAAGTCCTATAGGTGCTTCTGGGAACAAAATATAGGATCTCTGTGTGATGGGACTAACACACTTCAAGTCCTATAGGTGCTTCTGGGAACAAAATATATGATCTGTGTGATGGGACTAACACACTTCAAGTCCTATAGGTGCTTCTGGGAAGAAAATATAGGTCTGTGTGTGATGGGACTAACACACTTCAAGTCCTATAGGTGCTTCTGGGAACAAAATATATGATCTCTGTGTGATGGGACTAACACACTTCAAGTCCTATAGGTGCTTCTGGGAACAAAATATAGGTCTGTGTGATGGGACTAACACACTTCAAGTCCTATAGGTGCTTCTGGGAACAAAATATATGATCTCTGTGTGATGGGACTAACACACTTCAAGTCCTATAGGTGCTTCTGGGAACAAAATATATGATCTCTGTGTGATGGGACTAACACACTTCAAGTCCTATAGGTGCTTCTGGGAAGAAAATATAGGTCTCTGTGTGATGGGACTAACACACTTCAAGTCCTATAGGTGCTTCTGGGAACAAAATATATGATCTCTGTGTGATGGGACTAACACACTTCAAGTCCTATAGGTGCTTCTGGGAAGAAAATATAGGTCTGTGTGATGGGACTAACACACTTCAAGTCCTATAGGTGCTTCTGGGAACAAAATATATGATCTCTGTGTGATGGGACTAACACACTTCAAGTCCTATAGGTGCTTCTGGGAAGAAAATATAGGTCTGTGTGTGTGATGGGACTAACACACTTCAAGTCCTATAGGTGCTTCTGGGAACAAACAAGTCCTATAGGTGCTTCTGGGAACAAAATATAGATCTGTGTGATGGGACTAACACACTTCAAGTCCTATAGGTGCTTCTGGGAACAAAATATAGGAGCTCTGCCTGCCTGCCACGAACACACTACAAGTCCTATAGGTGCTTCTGGGAACAAAATATAGGAGCTCTGCCTGCCTGCCACGAACACACTACAAGTCCTATAGGTGCTTCTGGGAACAAAATATAGGAGCTCTGCCTGCCTGCCACGAACACACTACAAGTCCTATAGGTGCTTCTGGGAACAAAATATAGGAGCTCTGCCTGCCTGCCACGAACACACTACAAGTCCTATAGGTGCTTCTGGGAACAAAATATAGGAGCTCTGCCTGCCTGCCACGAACACACTACAAGTCCTATAGGTGCTTCTGGGAACAAAATATAGGAGCTCTGCCTGCCTGCCACGAACACACTACAAGTCCTATAGGTGCTTCAGGGAACAAAATACAGGAGCTCTGTTTGCTGCCAGTGCCTGCCTGCCACACACACTACAAGCCCCTCTTTCTAAATCAATCTTTCTAAATGAATCTATCTAACTCAATCTCTCTAAGTAAATCTCTCTAACTAACTAAATCCAGCAGAGTGACACAGAACGATCCTGCTCTATCTACGCCGGAACAGCATGTGACCGGCGCAGACGGCGTGGCGGCCTTTTATAAGAGGGGGCGTGTACTAAAGCCCCTGAGCTGTAATTGGCTACAGGCGTCCTGCCTGTAGCCAATTATGGCTCTTCGAGTTTCCGGCGCTGTGATTGGCCAAGCATGCGGGGTCACAGTGCATGCTTGGCCAATCATCAGCCAGCAATGCACTGCGCCGGCCGCGCCGGCCGCAATGCATTGCGGGGCCGCTCGCATCACACGAATGTGATGCGAACGGCCCAAAATAGTTCTGGGCTCGCCGAGCGAGCGAACGCCCGGTGCTCGATGCGAACATGGGTTCGCATCGAGCACCGGGCCCATCCCTAGTCTGTACACCCACTCAGCCCATTCTGAAAGGTTCCCACCAACCCTTTGCCGAGTTCCTGGATCTTTTCCCCCTTCTGTGCCCATTATGAGGGGTTCCCACCATTCTGTGCGGGGTCCCCGGGTCTGTACACCCACTGATCCCATTATGAGGGGTTCCCATCATTTCTGTGCTGAATTCCTGGGTCTGTACACCTGCTGGGCTCATTATGAGGGGTTCCCACAATCCCTGTGCTGAGTTCCCAGGTCTGTACACCCACTCCTCTCATTATGAGAGGTTCCCATCATTCCTGTGCTGAGTTCCTGGGTCTGTACACTCACTCTGCCCATTATGAGGGGTTCCCAACAACCATGTGCTGAGTTCACGTGTATGAACAATAGCGCTGCCCATTATGAGGGGTTTCTACAATCCCTGTGCAGAGCTTCAGGGTCTATACACCGACTATGCCCATTATGAGGGGTTCCCATCAACCCTATGCTGAGTTCCCAGTTCTCTACAACTGCTGGGCCCAATATAAGGGGTTCCCACAATCCCTGTGCTGAGTTCCCAGTTCTCTACACCTGCTGGGCCCCAACATAAGAGGTTCCCACAATCCCTGTGCTGAGTTCCCAGGTCTGTACACCTGCTGGGCCCATTATGAGGGGTTCCCACCAGCCCTGTGCTGATTTCCTGGGTCTGTACACCCACTCTGCCCATTTTGAGGGGTTCCCACCAACCCTAGGCTGAGTTTCCAGGTCTGTAAACTTGCTGGGCACATTTTGAGGGGTTCCCACAATCCCTGTGCTGAGTTCCTGGGACTGTACACCCACTGATCCTATTATGAGGGGTTACCATCATTCCTGAGCTGAGTTCCTGGGTCTGTACACCCACTAATCCCATTATGAGGGGTTCCCACAATCCCTGTGCTGAGTTTGTGGGTCTGTACACCCACTCTGTTATCATGGGTTCCCACCAAACCTGTGCTGATTTCCCAGGTCTGTACACCAGCTCTGCCCATTATGAGGGGGTCCCATCAAATATGTGACAAATTCCTGGGTCTGTACACCTGCTGGGCCCATTATGAGGGGTTTCCATCAGCCCTGTGCTGAGTTCCTGGGTCTGTACACTCACTCTGCCCATTATAAGGGGTCCCCAACAAGCATGTGCTGAGTTCATGTGTATGAACAATAGCTCTTCCCATTATTAGGGGTTCCTACAATCCCTGTGCAGAGCTTCAGGGTCTGTACACCCACTCTGCCCATTATGAGGGGTTCCCACCAACCCTATGCTGAGTTCCCAATTCTCTACACCTGCTGGGCCCATTATGAAGAGTTCCCACCAGCCCCGTGCTGAGTTCCCGGGTCTGTAAACCCACTCTGCCCATTATGAGGGGTTCCCACCAACCCTAGGCTGAGTTTCCAGGTCTGTAAACCTGCTGGGCAAATTATAAGGGGTTCCTACAATCCCTGTGCAGAGCTTCAGGGTCTGTACACCCACTCTGCCCATTATGAGGGGTTCCCACCAACCATGTGCTGAGTTACCGGGTATGTGCACCCAATAATCCCATTATGAGGGGTTCCCACCAACCATGTGCTGAGTTCACGGGTATGTAGACCCACGCAACCCATTATGGCTGGTTCCCATCATTCCTATGACGAGTTCCCAGGTCTGTAGACCAGCTCTGCCCATTATGAAGGGTTCCTACTAAACCTTTGCCGAGTTCCCAGGTCTGTATACCATTTCTGCCCATTATAAGGGGTTCCCACAAGCCCTGTGCTGAGTTCCCAGGTTTCTAAACCCACTGATCCCATTATGAGTGGTTCCCATCATTCCTGTGCTGAGTTCCTGGGTCTGTACACCCACTCTACCCATTATGAGGGGTTCCCACAATCCATGTGCTGTGTTCCCATGTCTGCACTAGGGATGGGTCCGGTGTTCGATTCAAACCCACGTTCGAATCGAGCACCGGGCGTTCGCCCGCTCGGCGAGCCCATAACTATTTGGCCCGCAATGCATTGTGGCCGGCGCAGTGCATTGCTGGCTGATGATTGGCCAAGCATGCACTGTGACCCCACATGCTTGGCCAATCACAGCTCCAGCAGCGAGGAGAGCAATAATTGGCTACAGGCAGGACGCCTGTAGCGAATTAAAGCTCAGGGGCTTTAGTACACGCCTCACTGTATAAAAGGCCGCCGCGCCGTCGGCCCAGTGCACATGTGTTTCGGCTTTGATAGAGTGAATAGGCAGTCTGCTGATTGAATCATTCATTGCTAAACCATTGCTGATGCATTCAATACTGATCATTTCTGCTGATTGCACCATCAAATCCCTTTCTTTGACATGTTCTTGACCGTAGGGATGTCACAAAGCAGTGCAACAAAGAGGGGTGGGTAACCAAAGAGGACATTTAACAACTCACGAGAACACCCTAGAAGAGAAGCAGGAAACTTCAAACCACCACTCTAAACAATAATTGGGGCCAAAACACAGATCTGGAGATGCCAAAGCATCAACTTGGAGACCTTGCTAAAAGGTCTGCACATTTCCATGAGCTGAAGGAAAGAAAAGTGCATGACTCCCTCATCAACACAGTCAGGTCATGTATTTGCATACCAAAATGTAAACAATCCTGTAGCGAGTCAATGCGGGGGGAGGGGGGATTTGGGACTTTATATGAGGCAATGAGTGTTTAGATTAATCTGCCTCCATCCCTGGTAATGTATTGGAGAGAGGGCAAACAAATGGGACTTCATATGAAGCATAACTGCAAAGTATTTGTGCAAGGACATGTTTGACAATTCCTTATCTATATAAAGGGTTAGAAATAAACAATATACAGTGGTGTGAAAAAGTGTTTGCCCCCTTCCTCATTTCCTGTTCCTTTGCATGTTTGTCACACTTAAGTGTTTCGGAACATCAAACCAATTTAAACAATAGTCAAGGACAACACAAGTAAACACAAAATGCAATTTGTAAATTAAGGTGTTTATTATTAAAGGTGAAAAAAATCCAAACCATCATGGCCCTGTGTGAAAAAGTGATTGCCCCCCTTGTTAAAACATACTATAACTGTGGTTGTCCACACCTGAGTTCAATTTCTCTAGCCACACCCAGGCCTGATTATTGCCACACCTGTTCACAATCAAGGCATCACTTAAATAGGAGCTGCTTGACACAGTAAGGTCCACCAGAAGATCCTTAAAAGCTACACATCATGCCGAGACCCAAAGAAATTCAGGAACAATTGAGAAAGAAAGTAATTGAGATCTATCAGTCTGGAAAGGGTTATAAAGCCATTTCCAAAGCTTTGGGAATCCAGCGAACCACAGTGAGAGCCATTATCCACAAATGGCGAAGACATGGAACAGTGGTGAACCTTCCCAGGAGTGGCCGGCCGCCCAAAATTACCCCAAGAGCGCAGCGACGACTCATCCAAGAGGTCACAAAAGACCCCACAACAACGTCCAAGGAACTGCAGGCCTCACTTGCCTCAGTTAAGGTCAGCGTTCATGCCTCCACCATCAGGAAAAGACTGGGCAAAAATGGCCTGCATGGCAGAGTTCCAAGGAGAAAACCACTGCTGAGCAAAAAGAACATCAAAGCTCGTCTCAATTTCTCCACAACACATCTTGATGATCCCCAAGACTTTTGGGACAACATTCTGTGGACCGATGAGACAAAAGTGGAACTCTTTGGAAGGTGTGTGTCCAAGTATATCTGGCGTAGAAGGAACACTGCATTTCAGAAAAAGAACATTATACCAACAGTAAAATATGGTGGTGGTAGTGTGATGGTCTGGGGCTGTTTTGCTGCTTCAGGACCTGGAAGACTTGCCGTGATAAAAGGAACTATGAATTCTGCTGTCTACCAAGAGATCCTGAAGAGGGATGTCCGACCATCTGTTCGTGTACTCAAGCTGAAACGAACTTGGGTTCTGCAGCAGGACAATGATCCTAAACACACCAGCAAGTCCACCACCGAATGGCTGAAGAAAAACAAAATGAAGACTTTGGAGTGGCCTAGCCAAAGTCCTGACCTGAATCCTATTGAGATGTTGTGGTATGACCTTAAAAAGGCCGTTCATGCTCGAAAACCCTCTAATGTAACTGAATTAGGACAATTCTGCAAAGATGAGTGGGCCAAAATTCCTCCAGGACGCTGTAAAAGCCTCATTGCACGTTATCGCAAACGCTTGGTTGCAGTTGTTGCTGCTAAGGGTGGCCCAACCAGTTATTAGGTTTAGAGGGCAATCACTTTTTCACACAGGGCCATGATGGTTTGGATTTTTTTCACCTTTAATAATAAACACCTTCATTTACAAATTGCATTTTGTGTTTACTTGTGTTGTCCTTGACTATTGTTTAAATTGGTTTGATGTTCCGAAACACTTAAGTGTGACAAACATGCAAAGGAACAGGAAATGAGGAAGGGGGCAAACACTTTTTCACACCACTGTACCATGGAAAACAATAATATCAATTGGATATCTTGTATTTCATATATGGACACATACATTACAATATGATCTACAGGTAATAGATACATTGCTATGAGGTACACCATTAGAAATAACATAAATGATCTTCAATTGATTGAAGGATAAAACATTGTAGATAAAATATATGATCAGGGAGAATTTCAAATACATGCTTGCACGTGGTAGCATAAGAGCGATCTACGCGTTTCATGGAGTTCATCCACTCATCAGGAGCAATTCCAGGATTAAATTATCTATAAAAAGATAAATCAATGAATGCAAGGTGATCAGGCACAGCAACATAAGGGCAAAGGGACAGACAGTGGGAAAAAACAATGATTTCCCCAACCACTCTTACTTACATTGAAGCTCATACTTAGAAAGAAGAAAACGTTGACAATTGGGGGCGCTGTTAAAGCAAGCCTCCACCGGAGCTGAGGCAGTAATCTCCACTTTGACCATAAAACCTAATTGATATCACCGACCAGGGGGTTAAATCGTTATTGGGTAATAAATGGCGGGTGCCCTGACAGTATAAAAAACAAACTAACTAACCAGCATCACCCGTAACAGTTATACGGTGATCACTGGTGAAAGGGTTAACTAGGGGCAATCAGGGGGTTAAAACCTTTATTAGGTAATATATGGGGGTACCTGACGCTATATAAAAACCTGATGGGGAACCTAAATAACTAAATAACTAACTGGCTAACCAGCGTCACCAGTGACACTTATACAGTGATCACTGGTGAAAGAGTTAACTCTAGGGGCAATCAGGGGGTTAAAACCTTTATTTAGGTTGTATATGGGGGTACCTGACCTATAAACCTATTTATGAACCTATATAAATCTAGCGGCACCAGTGATACTAATGCAGCGATCAGAAAAACGATTGCTTAGTGACACTGGCAAAAGGGGGTGAAAGGGTTACCTGGGGGGCAATCAAGGGGTTAAACCTTTATTAGGGGGGGTAGGGGGCTACCTTGGACCTAAAGGATACTTTTTACAGTCACAAATGACACTAAATGCAGTGATCAGTAAATAAATGACCACTGCAATCAGTGACACTGTGACTGGGGGGGCAGGGGGTGATCTGGGGGGGTGACTGGGGAGTGAAATGTGTGCCTATTGTCAAAGTACTGTTGGTGCACTTACTTGTGTGTCTTCACACGCTCACATCCTGGTCAGAAAGACCGTTCTGCTGTTGTTGAGATGCAAGAACCACAGGTCCAGCGTATGGAGCAGAGTACTAGCGCCGCTATACCTTCTGGTGAACTGCCAAGCACCAGCGGCCTAGTACACTCTGGACGTACATCCAGCATCCAGCACTGCAGTATCACATGGTGACGTGGCGAGTCCCATAAGTGCAGTTCAAGCTGGCGAGGTGGCAAGCACAAGTAGTGTCCCGCTGCCACCAAGAAGAAGACAAAGGCAGGCCTGTTGATCCCATAGTGTCCTTCCTGCAGAATTTGCCAATCCTGATTGGGTGCCCACCACTTCTGCAAAACCCGTACTTCCCCCATTCACTTGCCAACCCGGTATTCAGGTGGAAACAGCTGATTTTAAGCCACCCGACTTTTTTTCGCTGTTTTTCACAGAAGATCTCTAAAATTAAGAAAATCGCACCCCGGCCCTTTTAGCCCAAAATGGGTCCAAAATGACCAAATTGCTCTACCGCCCTTTTTAGCCTAAAATGGGTCCAAAATGACCAAAATCGCACTGCCAGCCTTTTAGCCCAAAATGGGTCCAAAATGACGAAAATCGCACCCCCAGCCCTTTTACTGCAAAGCATATCGTCCTCGCATTGCCATTCTAGTGATGCAAGCACAATACACATTCACAGGGCATTTCCAATATGCACTCCATAGCACGCAGTTTGCGATGGGAAATGTGCAGATGTGAATGCAGCCTCATGAGGGGTTTCTACAATCCCTGTGCAGAGCTTCAGGGTCTATACACCGACTATGCCCATTATGAGGGGTTCCCATCAACCCTATGCTGAGTTCCCAGTTCTCTACAACTGCTGGGCCCAATATAAGGGGTTCCCACAATCCCTGTGCTGAGTTCCCAGTTCTCTACACCTGCTGGGCCCCAACATAAGAGGTTCCCACAATCCCTGTGCTGAGTTCCCAGGTCTGTACAGCTGCTGGGCCCATTATGAGGGGTTCCCACCAGCCCTGTGCTGATTTCCTGGGTCTGTACACCCACTCTGCCCATTTTGAGGGGTTCCCACCAACCCTAGGCTGAGTTTCCAGGTCTGTAAACTTGCTGGGCACATTTTGAGGGGTTCCCACAATCCCTGTGCTGAGTTCCTGGGACTGTACACCCACTGATCCTATTATGAGGGGTTACCATCATTCCTGAGCTGAGTTCCTGGGTCTGTACACCCACTAATCCCATTATGAGGGGTTCCCACAATCCCTGTGCTGAGTTTGTGGGTCTGTACACCCACTCTGTTATCATGGGTTCCCACCAAACCTGTGCTGATTTCCCAGGTCTGTACACCAGCTCTGCCCATTATGAGGGGGTCCCATCAAATATGTGACAAATTCCTGGGTCTGTACACCTGCTGGGCCCATTATGAGGGGTTTCCATCAGCCCTGTGCTGAGTTCCTGGGTCTGTACACTCACTCTGCCCATTATAAGGGGTCCCCAACAAGCATGTGCTGAGTTCATGTGTATGAACAATAGCTCTTCCCATTATGAGGGGTTCCTACAATCCCTGTGCAGAGCTTCAGGGTCTGTACACCCACTCTACCCATTATGAGGGGTTCCCACCAACCCTATGCTGAGTTCCCAATTCTCTACACCTGCTGGGCCCATTATGAAGAGTTCCCACCAGCCCTGTGCTGAGTTCCCGGGTCTGTAAACCCACTCTGCCCATTATGAAGGGTTCCCACCAACCCTAGGCTGATTTTCCAGGTCTGTAAACCTGCTGGGCAAATTATAAGGGGTTCCTACAATCCCTGTGCAGAGCTTCAGGGTCTGTACACCCACTCTGCCCATTATGAGGGGTTCCCACCAACCATGTGCTGAGTTACCGGGTATGTGCACCCAATAATCCCATTATGAGGGGTTCCCACCAACCATGTGCTGAGTTCACGGGTATGTAGACCCACGCAACCCATTATGGCTGGTTCCCATCATTCCTATGACGAGTTCCCAGGTCTGTAGACCAGCTCTGCCCATTATGAAGGGTTCCTACCAAACCTTTGCCGAGTTCCCAGGTCTGTATACCATTTCTGCCCATTATAAGGGGTTCCCACAAGCCCTGTGCTGAGTTCCCAGGTTTCTAAACCCACTGATCCCATTATGAGTGGTTCCCATCATTCCTGTGCTGAGTTCCTGGGTCTGTACACCCACTCTACCCATTATGAGGGGTTCCCACAATCCATGTGCTGTGTTCCCATGTCTGCACTAGGGATGGGTCCGGTGTTCGATTCAAACCCACGTTCGAATCGAGCACCGGGCGTTCGCCCGCTCGGCGAGCCCATAACTATTTGGGCCGTTCGCATCACATTAGTGTGATGCGAGCGGCCCGCAATACATTGTGGCCGGCGCATTGCATTGCTGGCTGATGATTGGCCAAGCATGCACTGTGACCCCGCATGCTTGGCCAATCACAGCTCCAGCAGCGAGGAGAGCAACAATTGGCTACAGGCAGGACGCCTGTAGCGAATTAAAGCTCAGGGGCTTTAGTACACGCCTCACTGTATAAAAGGCCGCCGCGCCGTCGGCCCAGTGCACATGTGTTTTGGCTTTGATAGAGTGAATAGGCAGTCTGCTGATTGAATCATTCATTGCTAAACCATTGCTGATGCATTCAATACTGATCATTTCTGCTGATTGCACCATCAAATCCCTTTCTTTGACATGTTCTTGACCGTAGGGATGTCACAAAGCAGTGCAACAAAGAGGGGTGGGTAACCAAAGAGGACATTTAACAACTCACGAGAACACCCTAGAAGAGAAGCAGGAAACTTCAAACCACCACTCTAAACAATAATTGGGGCCAAAACACAGATCTGGAGATGCCAAAGCATCAACTTGGAGACCTTGCTAAAAGGTCTGCACATTTCCATGAGCTGAAGGAAAGAAAAGTGCATGACTCCCTCATCAACACAGTCAGGTCATGTATTTGCATACCAAAATGTAAACAATCCTGTAGCGAGTCAATGCGGGGGGAGGGGGGATTTGGGACTTTATATGAGGCAATGAGTGTTTAGATTAATCTGCCTCCATCCCTGGTAATGTATTGGAGAGAGGGCAAACAAATGGGACTTCATATGAAGCATAACTGCAAAGTATTTGTGCAAGGACATGTTTGACAATTCCTTATCTATATAAAGGGTTAGAAATAAACAATATACAGTACCATGGAAAACAATAATATCAATTGGATATCTTGTATTTCATATATGGACACATACATTACAATATGATCTACAGGTAATAGATACATTGCTATGAGGTACACCATTAGAAATAACATAAATGATCTTCAATTGATTGAAGGATAAAACATTGTAGATAAAATATATGATCAGGGAGAATTTCAAATACATGCTTGCACGTGGTAGCATAAGAGCGATCTACGCGTTTCATGGAGTTCATCCACTCATCAGGAGCAATTCCAGGATTAAATTATCTATAAAAAGATAAATCAATGAATGCAAGGTGATCAGGCACAGCAACATAAGGGCAAAGGGACAGACAGGGGGAAAAAACAATGATTTCCCCAACCACTCTTACTTACATTGAAGCTCATACTTAGAAAGAAGAAAACGTTGACAATTGGGGGCGCTGTTAAAGCAAGCCTCCACCGGAGCTGAGGCAGTAATCTCCACTTTGACCATAAAACCTAATTGATATCACCGACCAGGGGGTTAAATCGTTATTGGGTAATAAATGGCGGGTGCCCTGACAGTATAAAAAACAAACTAACTAACCAGCATCACCCGTAACAGTTATACGGTGATCACTGGTGAAAGGGTTAACTAGGGCAATCAGGGGGTTAAAACCTTTATTAGGTAATATATGGGGGTACCTGACGCTATATAAAAACCTGATGGGGAACCTAAATAACTAAATAACTAACTGGCTAACCAGCGTCACCAGTGACACTTATACAGTGATCACTGGTGAAAGAGTTAACTCTAGGGGCAATCAGGGGGTTAAAACCTTTATTTAGGTTGTATATGGGGGTACCTGACCTATAAACCTATTTATGAACCTATATAAATCTAGCGGCACCAGTGATACTAATGCAGCGATCAGAAAAACGATTGCTTAGTGACACTGGCAAAAGGGGGTGAAAGGGTTACCTGGGGGGCAATCAAGGGGTTAAACCTTTATTAGGGGGGGTAGGGGGCTACCTTGGACCTAAAGGATACTTTTTACAGTCACAAATGACACTAAATGCAGTGATCAGTAAATAAATGACCACTGCAATCAGTGACACTGTGACTGGGGGGGCAGGGGGTGATCTGGGGGGGTGACTGGGGAGTGAAATGTGTGCCTATTGTCAAAGTACTGTTGGTGCACTTACTTGTGTGTCTTCACACGCTCACATCCTGGTCAGAAAGACCGTTCTGCTGTTGTTGAGATGCAAGAACCACAGGTCCAGCGTATGGAGCAGAGTACTAGCGCCGCTATACCTTCTGCCAAGCACCAGCGGCCTAGTACACTCTGGACGTACATCCAGCATCCAGCACTGCAGTATCACATGGTGACGTGGCGAGTCCCATAAGTGCAGTTCAAGCTGGCGAGGTGGCAAGCACAAGTAGTGTCCCGCTGCCACCAAGAAGAAGACAAAGGCAGGCCTGTTGATCCCATAGTGTCCTTCCTGCAGAATTTGCCAATCCTGATTGGGTGCCCACCACTTCTGCAAAACCCGTACTTCCCCCATTCACTTGCCAACCCGGTATTCAGGTGGAAACAGCTGATTTTAAGCCACCCGACTTTTTTTCGCTGTTTTTCACAGAAGATCTCTAAAATTAAGAAAATCGCACCCCGGCCCTTTTAGCCCAAAATGGGTCCAAAATGACCAAATTGCACTACCGGCCTTTTTAGCCTAAAATGGGTCCAAAATGACCAAAATCGCACTGCCAGCCTTTTAGCCCAAAATGGGTCCAAAATGACCAAAATCGCACCCCCAGCCCTTTTACTGCAAAGCATATCGTCCTCGCATTGCCATTCTAGTGATGCAAGCACAATACACATTCACAGGGCATTTCCAATATGCACTCCATAGCACGCAGTTTGCGATGGGAAATGTGCAGATGTGAATGCAGCCTCATTGTTTGACACCCCAAGCAGATGTTTTTTTTTTTTCCAAGTGACAAAACGTGCACAGAAAATACATGCATTTCAGACATGTGCTGTGCTCCCTGCCCCCTCTCTCTCTCCCTGCCCCCCCTCTCTCTCTCCCTGCCCCCTCCCTATCTCTCCCTGCCCCTCTCTCTCTCCCTCCCTGCCCCCTCTCTCTCTCCCTCCCTGCCCCCTCTCTCTCTCTCCCCCTTCCCCCTCCCTCTCTCTCTCCCTGCCCCCTCTCTCTCTCTCTCCCTAACCCCCCCTCCCTCTCTCTCTTTCCTGCCCCCCCCTCCCCTCTCTCTCCCTGCCCCCCTCCCCCTCCCGAACTCCGAACCCCATTGAAGTCAATGGGGACCCGAACTTTTGAAGACTAAAATGGCTGTAAAAAAGTAATGGAAAGGGCTGCAAATGGCAACAAAATGTTGTTAAGAGCATGGCAAGTGATCTGCAAACAAATGGAAATAACTTAAAATAACATAAAAAAATAAAAAATGTAAATAAAGTGCTGGTGGCTCTGTGCGACCACCGCCTCTTCCTCCGAACTACACTGGTCACCTGCATGACGTTGATTCCATGTGGGGTCAAGGACCTCATCGTCCTCCACATCATCTTCCACCCAGTCTTCACCCCTGCCCTCCTTGTCGGTCTGCACAATGGCGAAAGCAGCAGCACCTGTGTTTCGTCATCATCCGAGACGTGCTGCGATGGTCCTCCCATGTACTCATCATGAAACATAAGTGGTTGGGCATCGGTGCACACAATCTCTTCCACTTCTGGGGCAGGGCTAGGTGGATGGCCCTGGGAAACCCTGCTAACAGAGTCATCAAAAAGCAGAAGAGACTGCTGCATGATTTGGGGCTCAGACTGATTGGCTGATTTGCAAGGGGGTGAGGTGAAAGACTGATGGACATCGGCTGCAGGTGCCAACTCTGAACTTTCATCAGGAGACTGGGTGGGAGACAATGTAAAGGAACCGGAGGCACTGTCAGCAACCCAATCTACTATTGCCTGTACTTGTCCTGGCCTCAACATTCGTACAGCCTCATTAGGCGCGCCGAAATACCGCTGCAGACTCTGTCACTTACTCGAAACCTGAGGAAGGTGTTTCACTAGTGCGTGTAGCTGGCACAGATCGACCACGTCCTCTCCCTGCAACAGGAGCGCCACCAGCAGCACCACGACCCCTTTTTGATGATCTCCTCATATTTTCAAAATTTATGATCTCGCCCTAAATGGGTGTTTTTGCAATATCTTTTTTTTTGGGACAGCACAATAGAAGAAATATCGATCAATTGTATGTCACACTCCTGCACAAAGCACTGAAATATTTTATTTTTTGTCAATAGCAGAATACACAGTGTCTAAAGCGTGTATGAACATGCAGAAAATGCTATTGGAAAAAAAAATGCACAAATCGCAGCAGAATTTAATTTTTTTGCAATGTTTTTCCAATAGTAGAATACACCCACAGTATGTAAAGCGTGTATCTCAAAAACTGCTAAACTGCAGAAAATGCTATTGGGAAAAAAAAATGTCACTACAATTTTTTTTTTGGGACAGCACAATAGAAGAAATATCGATCGATTGTATGTCACACTCCTGCACAAAGCACTGAAATATTTTATTTTTTGTCAATAGCAGAATACACGTACAGTGTGCCAGCTCAGTGCAGCTGCCCTAGAAGAGGGGAGATCTGCAAACTGCTCCATCCAGCATGCCTGCCTGGGCAAGCTTGTGACACTCACCGGGAAGCCACTGACTGTAAGCCCCCCTCTGGACCTTCCAAGTAAGTGAGCTGAGCACTGTCACTAACCAGACCCTGCCCCCTCTCTCTGCTCCCCTCCCCCTCTCTACCTGTCTCCCCTCTCTCTCTCCCTGTCCCCCCTCTCTCTCCCTGTCCCCCTCTCTCTCTCTCTTCCTGCCCCCTCCCCCTCTCTCTCCCTGCCCTCTCCCCTTCTCTCTCCCTGCCCCCTCCCTCCCCCTCTCTCTCCCTGCCCCCCTCCCCTCTCTCTTCCTGTCCCCCTCCCCCTCTCTCTTCCTGTCCCCTCCCCCTCTCTCTCTCCCTGCCCCCTCTTTCTCTCTCTCCCTGCCCCCTCCCCCTCTCTCTCCCTGCCCCCTCCCCCTCTCTCCCTGCCCCCTCCCCCTCTATCTTCCTGTCCCCCTCCCCTTCTCCCCCTCCCCCTCTCTTCCCCACTCCTCTCTCTCTTCCTGTCCCTCTCCCCCTCTCCCTGTCCCCCCTCCCTCTCTCTTCCTGTCCCTCCTCCCCCTCTCTCTCTCCCTGCTCCCCCTCTTTCTCTCTCTCTCTCTCCCTGCCCCCTCCCTCACTCTCTCTCTCCCTTCCCCCTCCCTCTCTCTCTTCCTGCCCCCTCACTCTCTCTCCCGTCCCCCTCCCTCCCTCTCTCTCTTCCTGCCCCCCTCTCTCTCTCCCTGCCACCCTCCCTCTCTCTCTCCCTGCCCCCTCCCTCTCTCTCTCCCTAACCCCCCTCCCTCTCTCTCTTCCTGCCCCCCTCCCCCTCTCTCTCCCTGCCCCCTTCCCCTCTATCTTCCTGCCCCCCTCCCCCTCTCTCTTCCTGCCCCCTTCCCCTCTCTCTGTCCCCACTCCCTCTCTCTCCCTGTCCCCCTCCCTCTCTCTCCCTGTCCCTCTCCCCCCTCTCTCTCTCTCCCTCCCCCCCGCCCCCTCTCTCGCTCTCTTTCTCCCTGCCCCCTCTCTCTCCATGTCCCCCTACTCTTTCTCTCCCTCTCCCCCCTCCCCTCTCTCTCCCCTCTCCCCCCTCCCCTCTCTCTCCCTGTCCCCCCTCCCCCCCTCTCTCTCTCCCTGTCCCCCCGCCCCCTCTCTCTCTCCCTGCCCTCTCTCTGGCAGCAGGTGACAAGTGACACGCTTCATCTGGTGGCAGGTGATGGTGGCAAGTGACACGCTTCATCTGGTGGCAAGCATCGGTGGCAAGTGACATGCTTCATCTGGTGGCAAGCAACGGTGGCAAGTGACAAGCGGCATCTGGTGGCAGGCGACATTGGCAAGTGACAAGCGGCATCTGGTGGCAGGAGACAGTGGCAAGTGACAAGCGGCAACTGGTGGCAGGAGACAGTGGCAAGTTGCACGCTGCATCTGGTAGCAGGCGATGGTGGTAAATACCCCTGCACCTTTTTGGTCCGTTTTAGACTTCTGCAGCCGCACTGAAACTCTGTCCTCCCATACCACCACATCCTCCAACAGTAGACTGCCCACCCTCCCTTTTGCCGGGCTAACCAACTCCCCTATGCAAAATGCTCCAAAAAATGTCAGTGAAAAGGCAGATGAAAACAACAAAAGCTCGTACCGATCGTTACAAACCGAAACCAACTGTTCCCCCAAAGATACTAAATTCGCAAAAAAAGGCCGTCTAGTATCTCTAGTCCTGTGCTCTTTACGGTATCCCTTAATGGCCTGTTTTACCCCAAAATCCTTTGTCCAATCCACTTTCTTCTGCAATTTAAACAAAAAGGCCAACCCCGCCATCTTCCTTTCTATGGACGATATCGACTGCCCCCCTTCCATGTTCCTGGACACAAAATACAGCACTAGAAGATGCCCTGACGACTCATACTCTGCCTCTCGCAGCAACGCACCCCACTCGCTCCACACCTTCTGGTACGCTGCCCACGTGGACGTACTTACCGACCGCTGTATCCATCCCGCGGCGACTCTAGTGCCAAATCCCATATCCAGCCCGGGCAAAGAACGCCCACCTTCTGTGCCTCCGGCGCCAGAACCCTGAACTTGTCCCACTGGAAGCGAGACAGAGAATCAGCCAATGTATTTTCACCTCCCGGAATATGCACAGCATAAAGAAAGACATTCAATTGCAAGCAGCGAAACACAAACTGTCGCATCAGCCGAATGACAGGTTGTGAAGACACCGACATGCTATTGATGACCTGCACTACCCCCATGTTGTCACTATTCAAGCACAATTTTAAATTGCGGCAGGACTCGCCCCACAATTCCAGTGCTAATACTACCGGAAAAAGTTCCAGGAGCACCAAATTCCGCAGAAAGCCAGCATCAACCCACGCCTGTGGCCATGGTTCCGCACTCCACCGTCCCTGGAAGTACGCCCCATATCCAGTAGATCCAGTGGTGTCTATCACCAACTCCATGTCGAAGTTGCTCACCGGGCCAGACATCCACACCGACCTACCGTTAAACTCCGCCAAAAATTGACACCATACCTGCAGATCAGATCCCTATGTTCCTTCCTCAGCCGAATGTAATGCGTAGGAGCCTTCACCCCGCTGTGGCCGATGACATCCGACGACAAAAAATTCTCCCCATAGGAATGATCCTGCACGCGAAGTTCAGTTTACCTAACAGATATTGCAATGTACGCAGCTGCACCTTCTTGCACCCATGTATCTCCCTGATCTCTTTTTGCAAGTCTCTGAGCTTTTCTTCCGGTAACCTGCATTCCATTGCCATGGAATCGATTACTATACCCAAGAAGCTCAGCTCCGTCCATGGTCCCTCCGTCTTATCAGCTGCCAAAGGCACCCGAAATCTCCCCGCAATGTGCTGCAACGTGGACAACAGTATCGCACACACATTGGAAGAAGGAGGGCCCACGCAGAGAAAATCATCCAAATAATGGATGACGGATTCATTGCCCGTGACGTCCCTGACCACCCACTCTAAAAAGGAGCTAAATGCTTCAAACATGGCACATGAGATAGAACAACCCATGGGCAAACACCTATCCACATAAAACTTTTCTTGCCAACAACAACCCAGCAACCTAAAACTGTCCGGGTGAACAGGCAGAAGTCTAAACGCTGACTAAACGCCGAAATCCGATTTTGCCATCAGTTCCCCTTTCCCATACCGTCGCACCCAACGGACCACGGCATCAAAAGATGTATATGATACCGTACAGGCCTCAGGGTCAATGAAATCATTTACCGAGCCCCCTTTGGGGAGCGATAAATGATGGATCAATCGAAACTTATTCGGTTCTTTTTTGGGGACCACCCCCAACGGAGACACCACTAAATAAGCTAACGGTTTCTCCGCAAATGGCCCCGCCATGCGACCCAAAGCCACCTCCTTGGCCAATTTTTCAGATACCACCGCTGGGTGCTGCAATGCCGATCTCAAATTATTGGCCATAGGGGGAATAACCTTCAGCGCACAAGGAATCTGAAACCCATACTTGAAGCCTTCCCCAATCAATTCTGCCGCGGCCCTGTCCGGGTACCTATTTAGAAAAGGCTGCATCATTTCCCCCATCACCGGAGTCGTCCCTCTTGTTACCAGGCTCTCCAGTACGCTTGCCTTTCTTAAAGCACCTGGCATATGTATGTGCCCCCCCACACCCTGAACACTCATGCTTAAACTTACAGGTGCCTCCAAACTTGCAGGATCCCTCGTTGAACTGCCAGCACACTCCCCACTTTCTTCCAGCCGGCGATCCCGAGGAGTTACTACCTCCGGCCCCCCCATGAAATGGCTGCGCTGGTGTCTTTGCTGATGCCATAAGCCGCATCCAAAGACTAATGTCCTTGTGATCCTATCGAAGCGCGGGACGAACCGCCCTGCTTTGTCGGAACTGCTCGTCATAGCGTAGCCATGCCGTGCCTCTGTAAACCCGATATGCCTCCCCTATGGCATCCATATAACAAAATAACGCTGAACAATGTTCGGAGTTCTTTTCGCCAATTACCCCCGCCAAAATGGCAAACGCTTGCAGCCAATTGGCAAACGTCCTGGGAATCAAATGGTATCTCCGCTTCTCCTCGTCATCTTTTTTAGTATCATTCGGCTTAACTCTATCCAGATTAAATTTCTCTAAGGGCAATAAGGAGAAAATCTCCACGTATTCACCCTTCCAAATTTTTTCCCTCGTCTCCTGCTTCAGGTGAGCGCCTAGGGGTCCCTCGAAGCAGACATACACTACGCATTTAGCTGCATCCGCCAACCGCACGATGTCAGCCCTAACCGTCGTCTCCGTAGCCCCTTTTTCTGCCGTACTCACCTTCTGCAACGCCTCACCTGCCCCAGTGGCCCGTGACACCTCCGTGGCTGCTGTGTCCGTCACCCCCCCAGAGGACATTGCCCCAACCCCTCCTGTAATTCCCACATTGCCGTCACCTGCCCCCGAGGCTGATTGTCCTTGTTCAAAACGACCCACTAACACCCGCAGACCCTCTAACAACTCCTGTATCTGACCCCCGGACCCACCTGTGGTCCCACTCCCTGCCCGCGGTTGGTCAGTGGCTGCCAACAGCGGCGCTGGAGGCGCAGCCCTCCCCTACCCCCCAGATATAACACCCAGTAAACTTTTTAAGGCAGCTGTAAATGCAATATTATTGCTAGACTTACCGGGCTGACTGGGCGCCCTCCCTACAGCCGCTGTGCTGATCTCCACCGGTGCTCATGGGCGACTGGGTTCCACCTCCTCCTCCTCCGATATTTCACCTTCTCACCTGATCGCTTCCTCCTGCTGGGACAAAAACGGCAGTCCCCCTGGGGAGGGACTCCTGGATGTTGAATGCCTCAGTCTGCCCGCAGTCTTAGCCACTGCCTTTCTGCCATCGCGCTGCCCCCCCGCTCCCCCAGGTCCCGTGCAGTCGGGCCGGTCCCGGGACCACTCCCGCCCCGTGACCCCTGTCCTTCTCCGCCAGGTGCCGTCCGCCTACCCGCCGTACCGCTTGCCAAGATGCCCGAGGGTCCCGCTGCAGCCGTCAACCCACTCCCCCTTATGTCCTCCCCCCTCGGCTCATTCAGAGCTGCTGGGGGTGCCGTGGCCGATACCCTCCTGGGGGCAGGACCCCCCTCCTGGCTGCCCCTCTTCTGGCTGTAGAATTTCCGCCCCTCGGCTCGTGCAGAGCTGCTAGAGGAGACACAACTGTGGATGGGCCTGCCGATCTCTCCATGCTCCCCTCCCTGGCTGCTGCTGCTGTGTGTGCGCATCTGCCCTCCTTTCCACCCCTCTCCTAGTTCAGAGCTGCAGGGGCAGCAGTGTCCTGGTCCTCTCTCCTAATGCTGACTGGGGATGCGACACCCTGCAGGCCCATGGCCCCCACTCCCGCATGGACCCCGCGGCGTGTGTTCCGCCTGGGCCCACCGGAAGGCTCTTTCTGTGCTCTCTTAGCTGGGGGGGTCGAATACTCCCGCCTCAAGCTCCTGGTGACCCTCTAGGGCCCAGCGATCGACCCTGGTGAGTACCTGGATGGCGGCCTAGAGATCCTGCCGTGTGCTTGAGTCCCGCCGTCCTCCGGTCGCCGGTCATCCTACGCTCGCCGCATGTTTGCCTCCCGCCGTCCTCCGTCCATCTGGACTCCGCTCTCGGCCAGCAGGGCGCGACCTGGTCTTAAAGCCACTCGGATCCTCTGGAAGCCGCCACCGCTCTCAGACGCGCCACGAGGTCCCGGACGTCCGCCATTTTGGGTGGGTGAAAACGAGGAGCAGTGGGAAAAAACTGCCTCCTCGTGTGATTCTTCTACCGACTGAATTCCCTTAGCCACACCCCCTATTTATATGGCCGCTCCCCCCACTGTCTTACTGGCCTGCGCCTGCCTGGCCACACCCCTTAACTCACCCCCTGTGTGTCCTAGACACACCGTCATGTCCGGCCCTCCCCTACATTGCCCTGCGTTCCATTTTCGTTACGGCCCTCTCTGATCGGGCGGATGAAAGGTCCATGTCCACTCAGTTTATGCAGAGCTGACAGGGACACAGCCCGCTCTGCTGTGTAGACAGCCAGGTGCAACTGCCATCCAATTAGATCCACATAAACAGATGAGGATGAATCCCCTTTGGAACTGGATCAGAGGTAGGCAGGTGTAAAGTACACAAGAAAAGAGGTATGTTCTCATCTGAAAACAGTATTCCTTTTGGATAATCAAATTCATAACAGACTGTAGAAATATAAATATCCCTTGAGTACAAAGCTGCATATTTTAATTTTTTTATTTATTTTTAGGGTGACCACATTTCCAAACTGGCATTCAGGGACAATTCTGCCAAGGACCGGGGGGGGGCGAATGTAGTCTCAGGGTTGACGGCAAATTCAGAAGTGGGGGGGGATTTGTTGGGTGAATGGCTGGTGCTAGCACTGAAATCATTCTGACACCATGCTTAGTATGGTGTCAGGATGATCAAATCACATTATTTCTATTACTACATTGTAATATAAAATGAAATAGTTCAACTCACCATAACATAGAGGGAACCCTGAGCTTGTCATTTGCCACAAGATTTTCACCCGCTGCCCCACACTGACACCAGGGATTATCCGGAGGATGGTACAGCAGCGGCCGTCGGAGGACTTCTGTCACCACCCACCATCAGCGTGACCGTGACCTATCAGTCACCTATCACAGTAGCCAAAGAAAGTGCTCCAAGGCTCTGTGCCAAAGGTGGTAGGTGGGCCAGCAACAATAAGAAGCCGCCCTCAGGACTCAGGAGGAGGAGATACAGAAGACGCTCTTTGGCTGCTCTCTCTCTCTCCCTGCTGCTGCGACCGGAGGCGGAGGTGGGTGGACTCAGGGTGCTGTTGCTAGACGCGAGGCGGGGAGGCCCTAGCAACCCATTCAGCAATGTTTATTACTGCGGCTGTGTGTCCTTATTTCATTCCGGGACACTGTATTGTCCCGGAATGAATGTTCCCCGGACACGGGACACAGATATTAATTAAGGGACAATCCCGGGAAATCCGGGACACGTGGGCACCCTAGGGGGCAGGCTTTTATGGGGCCCCATCAGGTAGGCTGCATGGGGCCCTGTGATTTCTAACAGCAGCCCTGTCAATGCCAGCAATTACCCCTCTGCATTGGGTCCAGTTTCCACAACAATAGCCTCCCAGAATTAAAGGCAGTTCCTGCTAAACCAGCAAATTTAAATCCGTCTATGGCCGGCTTAAAGTAGGTTCTGAGCAGTCTGACTGCATGTCATTAAATATTATCCTCCTGATGTTCTGAAGTACTCTATGTTCAATTTCCTACCTTCCATCCATCCTGCTCCCACGCGACATTGCTCGCTCTTCCTGGACTGGGACTGACATCATTTCAGCATAGAAGGACAGGACTAGCTTTCACCTGTCTGGCGGAGAACACTCCTAAGAACAATACACTTACATACACATTCCCTACTAAAGCCTTTGGCTCTTCAAGATTATTTTTTTTTAAATGGGTTATGTGACGGATCTTCAGTGTCTCTTCTGAGAATCTCCGCCAGACCTGTGTCTCCTGTCCTCCAAATGCACCCGCAGCCTGCAGATTCGCCATAACCAGCCCTTAACCCCTCAATCACCAGACAAGCCACACAGGTGTTGAGGGTTAAACATCCAGAGCATAAAACTCTTTATTAAGTTTCAAACATACACTTTTAAACACAGTTGGGGACACCCCCTTAGCCTTGTCATAGAGGGGGTAGGGGACAAGGAAGAACCAATGGAAACTCAACACTTGTGTATTCAAACAGCTACAGTTGAAACACAAAAGGGATTATGATAAGCAGGCAGCCCCTCCTAACAGATCCCCTGCTGGGAGATGTCTCCAGTCCAGACCTTTCGTCTACATGCCATGACCCAACACAATTAACACAGCAACAAAAGGGGGGGTGGGGGAGAAGGGATGCAGCATTACATCGCATTATCTCAATGGCACTTTGTCCCCAAGTCTCTCCCAAGTCCATTCTGGGCCATAGTCTGTGGGTAGGAGGCCAACGCAGAGCCCCTTCCAAAACACACAGTGACAGTGGGTTCTGTCACATTTCTCCCCTTTTAAAAACAGACTAACCAGGTCCTTGACCCTCAACTGGTCTGGACCTGCGTTAGTCACAAATTTCCACCCCAGGCAAACAGAAAAAGAATCAGTACGACTCTGGCGCTGGGGAGCAAAACCGCACATACGGTCTCCCGTGAATAAAAACAGCCGCTTTAGAGCAGGACTGCCTGTCCGCACTCCCGTGATCCGGGGCCTGGTTGCATGTATTGGGGGGAGCTGAATAATCCTCTGCCCCGATGCCAGCGCTTCAGCTGGTAGGGAGCATAGGCTGGTAGTGCTAAGCCTTTGAGGAAGAAAAGGAACTTGCTCTTCTCCTGGTGTAGTTACCAGCCGCTGGGGAGGTATCTTGCAGGGACCATCTCCCAGACTCTCCATCTCTTTTTCTGATGCTGGGCAGAGACCAACAGCGCTCTGCCCCGTAGCCAGCGCTTCTGCTGGGGGGACATATGCAAAGATATTCAGCCGCTGAAGAGGGGGAAGGGTTTTTTCCCCTCCCGGTTCTGTGACCAGCTGCTGGGGCAACTTTTGACAGGGGCCATCTCCCAAACCCTCCAAAAACATACTGAGGGCTGGGCAGGGGCCAGCGGCACTCTGCCCCATAGCCAGCGCTTCTGCTGGGGGGATAAACACTGGGGTAGTGTCCAAGTGCTGGGGAAGTAGAATGGCTTTCTCCACTACCGGTGGGGATTTCCGCTGCTGGGGAAACAGCTCCCGAAGATCATCTCTCGGACTCTCCGGATCCAATTCTGAGGGTGGGCAGATGCCACCGGCACTCTGCTCCGTCGCCAGCGCTTCTGCTGGGGATATAAACACTGGGGTAGTGTCTAATTGCTGGGGAGGGAGAATGGCTTTCTCCACTCCCGGTGGGGATATCTTCTGCTGGCAAAACAGCTTACTGAGGTCATGTCCCAGACTCCCTGGATCTAACTGTGAGAGTGGGCAGAGGCCAGCGGCACTCTGCCCTGTAGCCAGCGCTTCTGCTGGGACACCGGATGCGATACTCTGGACTTGCTGCTGATCCCCATCTACCAGCCTTCCAGCGCCCGTCTACCAGCCTTCCAACTCCCCCTTCTGAGACTTTTATGCCATTAGCTTGTCTCGCTGCCTGGGGAACCTCTGATGCCTTCCGGCATTCAAGCACTCGCAGTGCCCTCTGTATCATCGCCGCTTCTTCCATTGTGGTTAGAACGGGAAAACGTAGGGGTACCCCTGGCCCCATTTGCTCTGCATCTTTGCTACTGTCCGCTTTTTCTCCCGGACAGTCCCAGGCAACGTGAGCCATGCCGGGCTGTTGATCACCGTCAAACAGCCGCTTGTAGGCAATCTCGAGCTCCCATTCCTGCTCAACCAGGAACTCCAATTCCTCCAGGTCACATGCCTCTTCTGGGAGGTCCAGCACCTCATCTCGGAAGTCCAGGATGTCTTCCAGCCGCCGCTCCTCGATGCTCCCAAAGTCTGGGTCTCCGTACATTTTTTTATGGAGCAGCCCCACGCTGCCGTAGCCAACGCCTTCTGTCGGGCTGCCATCTGCTGTACCTGGCCACAGTTGAGCCGCAAACCACCGGAGGGCTCTGTAGCTGGCGTCCAGCCTCATCTCCTCCCGGACCAATCTTCCGAGCTCCGTCTTCCAATCATCTCGTGGTTGTTCCCTCAGAAACACCTCTCGTGCACGGTACTGCGTCCAGTACATCTCTGTAGAGGAGGGAAGGATCTTCCCCTGATGGTGCCGTTCGTGGCTTAGCATCTCTTGCCAGAGTTGCCGGCGGATCACATCCTCCCAGCCGAGCATGGTGTGCTCTGTCGCTGGTCCCCGATGTTGCTTCCGCATGCCTTGCAGCCTCCTCCCGAACTCCGCTCTCATGCTGGCTGGTCCCCGTATTGCTTCACGATGGCTGCCCGGATCTTGCATCCCGGTGGTGATTTGGATGTCCTGGACTGCAGGAGACATCCCACTGCTGCCACCACTGTGACGGATCTTCAGTGTCTCTTCTGAGAATCTCCGCCAGACCTGTGTCTCCGGTTACATACAGCTACCAGCCTAAAATTAGAGAAATAGATTATATACACGCAGCAGACATGTATATGGTGGTTTCATATTGACACCTTTGGCCTGCCTGTGAAAGAATAAAAACAATAACATGTTTGGCCTACACACCATCAAATCCTTTTCTTTGAGTTCATTGAGTCACACAGCTCTTCATGTTCTTGACCGTAGGGATGTCACAAAGCAGTGCAACAAAGAGGGGTGGGTAACCAAAGAGGACATTTAACAACTCACGAGAACAACCTAGAAGAGAAGCAGGAAACTTCAAACCATCACTCTAAAAAAAACTTGGGGCCAAAACACAGATCTGGAGATGCCAAAGCATCAACTTGGAGAGCTTGTTAAAAGGTCTGCACATTTCCATGAGCTGAAGGAAAGAAAATTGCATGACTCCCTCATCAACACAGTCAGGTCATATATTTGCATACCAAAATGTAAACAATCCTGTAGCGAGTCAATGCGGGGGAGGGGGAATTTGGGACTTTATATGAGGCAATGAGTGTTTAGATTAATCTGCCTCCATCCCTGGTAATGTATTGGAGAGAGGGCAAAAAAAATGGGACTTTAACCACTTCAGCCCCGGACCAATTGGCAGCCAAAGGACCAGGCCCCTTTTTGCAATTCGGCACTGCGTCGCTTTAACTAACAATTGCGCGGTCATGCGACGTGGCTCCAAAACAAAATTGGCGTCCTTTTTTTCCCACAAATAGATCTTTCTTTTGGTGGTATTTGATCACCCCTGCGGTTTTTATTTTTTGCGCTATAAACAAAAATAGAGCGACAATTTTGAAAAAAATGCAATATTTTTTACTTTTTGCTATAATAAATATCCCCAAAAAATATATAAAAAAACATATTTTTTCCTCAGTTTAGGCCGATACGTATTCTTCTACATATTTTTGGTAAAAAAAATCGCAATTAGCGATTATTGATTAGTTTGCGCAAAAGTTATAGCGTTTACAAAATAGGGGATAGTTTTTTAGCATTTTTATTAATATTTTTTTTTTTATTAGTAATGGCGGCGATCAGCGATTTTATTGTGACTGTGACATTTTGGCGGACACATCGGACATTTTTGACACATTTTTGGGACATTTGTCATTTATACAGCAATCACTGCTATTTAAATAGCACTGATTCCTACGTAAATGACAGTTGTAGTTAGGGGGTTAACCACTAGGGGGCGGGGAGGAGTCAGTATGACGTGTTGTGTTTTTTTTTTTACAGTAGGGGGGCGTGGCTGTACGTCTGACGTCATTGATCAGCGTTCCCGATGACAGGGAACCGCCGATCACTGACAGTCAGTGTAGGAAGCGCGGGGATAGGTTTGTTTACATAGACCTCTCCCCGTTCTTCAGCTCCGTAACCCGATCGCGGGATACCAGCGGCGATCGGGTCCGCTGGTCCCGCGGCCGTGGTCACGGAGCTCCCGACCGGGTCGCGCGCGCGCCCCCGGGGCAGGCAAATTAAAGGGGACGTACAGGTACGTGCTTTTGCCTGCCCGTGCCATTCTGTTGACGTATATCTACATGAGGCGGTCGGGAAGCGGTTATATGAAGCATAACTGCAAAGTATTTGTGCAAGGACATGTTTGACAATTCCTTATCTATATAAAGGGTTAGAAATAAACAATATACCATGGATAACAATAATATCAATTGGATATCTTGTATTTCATATATGGACACATACAGTACAATATGATCTACAGGTAATAGATACATTGCTATGAGGTACACCATTAGAAATAACATAAATGATCTTCAATTGATTGAAGGATAAAACATTGTAGATAAAATATATAATCAGGGAGAATTCCAAATACATGCTTGCACGTGGTAGCATATGAGCGCTCTACGCATTTCATGGAGTTCACTCACTCATTAGGAGCAATTCCAGGATTAAATTATCTATAAAAAGATAAATAAATGAATGCAAGGTGATCAGGCACAGCAACATAAGGGCAAAGGGACAGACAGGGGGAAAAAACAATGATTTTCCCAACCATTCTTATCTACATTGAAGCTCATACTTAGAAAGATGAAAACGTTGACAATTGGGGGCGCTGTGGAAGCAAGCCTCCACCAGGGCTGAGACAGTAATCTCCACGGCTATATTGTATCACAGTAGGTTGGAAGTGACACATCTATGGAATCTCCAGGGTAACATGTGTAAAATATTTCCAGAGTACTTCTGTGAAAGAGTAATTAAAGTAAATGTTTAAACATGTCTGCACATAGGCAGAAAGGTGGAATTACAGCCCAGGGGTGTGATAGAACTAATAAGTGAAAGCAGTAAGTGAAGGGAGCTGTGTAACCAAGCCCAGTGGGTTAGGTTCACATAGTGCCAAGGATAGTGACAAGGTGGGGGATAAAATCAAGTGAATGAATAATAATAATAAATGAAAAACAGCAAACAATAATTACCTGCATTGAAAAGGGGGGAGGGGGTGTCTGTCAACCAAGGTACATGTGGTTGCAAATTGTGAAGGGAACGGCTCAACCAACGTGTGTTAACTGTGGCCATATGTAGCCGCAATACCACCTACATCACGCTGCAAAGTCAGGGGGAAAGGCTGCGTCGGCGTCTAAACAGCTAGTCGCATTCGGCAGCCGACATTTAAACCTACCTCATGGTGAGTGCAGATGGATGCTCGACACGTCGAAGCACGGTGCCAACAAGTGACGTCAGGCGTACGGGGCGTGGCATGGATGCGCAAGGGGGCCCGACCACAACGCCCAGACCATAGGGACGGGGGGAGGAGGGAGGGCTCTGGAGCGCATCACAGCTCCGGAAATTGGAAACAACCACAATCAGCCAAAGACGTAAAACAATACAATGCCCAAAGTGCCCAAAGTGCTGACTCGATTCAGGTGCAGTCAATAGTAGTACAGGTAGGGATTATATGCTACCACGGTAATATGCTTCCATCCCTAATATCATTAAGTCAATGCGGGGGGAGGGTTGGAAGTGACACATATATGGAACTGTAATCTCCAGGGTAACGTGTAAAATATTTCCAGAGTACTTGAAAAGCTTCATAATGGGCCCAGCAGGTGTACAGACCTAAGAACTCAGCACAGGTTTGGAGGGAACCCCTCATAATGGGCAGAGTGGGTGTACAGACCTGGGAACTCAGCATAGGGTTGGTGTAAACCCCTCTTAATGGGCAGAGAGGATGTACAGACCCAGGAACTCAGCACAGGGATTGTGGAAACCCCTTATAATGGGCCCAGCAGGTGTAGAGAACTGGGAACTCAGCATAGGGTTGGTGGGAACCCCTCATAATGGGCAGAGTGGGTTTACAGACCCGGGAACTCAGCACGGGGGTGGTGGGAACTCCTCATAATGGGCTTAGCAGGTGTACAGACCTGGGAAATCAGCACAGGGATTGTGGAAACCCCTTATAATGGGCCCAGCAGGTGTAGAAAACTGGGAACTCAGCATAGGGTTGGTGGGAACCCCTCATAATGGGCAGAGTGGGTGTACAGACCCTGAAGCTCTGCACAGGGATTGTAGGAACCCCTCATAATGACCCAGAGCTATTGTTCATACACATGAACTCAGCACATGCTTGTTGGGGACCCCTTATAATGGACAGAATGAGTGTACAGACCCATGAACTCAGCACAGGAATGATGGGAACCCCTCATAATGAGATGAGTGGGTATACAGACCCAGGAACTTAGCACAGGGATTGTGGGAACCCCTCATAATGGGCCCAGCAGGTGTTCAGACCTGGGAACTCAGGACAGGGTTGGTGGGAACTCCTCATAATGGGCAGAGTGGGTGTACGGACCCGGCAACTCCTCACAGGTATTGTATGAACCCATCATAATGGGCAGAGCTGGTGTACAGACCTGGGAACTTAGCACATGGATTGTGGAAACCCCTCATAATGGGATGAGTTGGTTTACAGACTGGGGAACTCAGCACAGGAATGAAGGGGACCACTCATAATGGGATCAGTGGGTGTAGAAAGCTGGTACCTCAGAACATGGCTCATAGGAACCCCTCATAATGGGCAGAGCTGGTGTACAGATCTGGAAACTTGGCACAGGTTTGGTGGGAACCCCTCATAATGGGCAGAGTGAGTGTACAGACCCAGGAACTCTGCACAGGGATTGTGGAAACCCCTTATAATGGGCCCAGCAGGTGTAGAGAACTGGGAACTCAGCATAGGGTTGGTGGGAACCCCTCATAATGGGCAGAGTGGGTGTACAGACCCTGAAGCTCTGCACAGGGATTGTCGGAACCCCTCATAATGACTCAGAGCTATTGTTCATACACATGAACTCAGCACATGCTTGTTGGGGAACCCTTATAATGGGCAGAGTGAGTGTACAGACCCAGGAACTCAGCACAGGAATGATGGGAACTCCTCATAATGAGATGAGTGGGTGTACAGACCCAGGAACTTAGCACAGGGATTGTGGGAACCCCTCATAATGGGCAGAGTGGGTGTACGGACCCGGCAACTCCTCACAGGTATTGTATGAACCCATCATAATGGGCAGAGCTGGTGTACAGACCTGGGAACTTAGCACATGGATTGTGGAAACCCCTCATAATGGGATGAGTTGGTTTACAGACTGGGGAACTCAGCACAGGAATGATGGGAACTCCTCATAATGAGATGAGTGGGTGTACAGACCCAGGAACTTAGCACAGGGATTGTGGGAACCCCTCATAATGGGCAGAGTGGGTGTACGGACCCGGCAACTCCTCACAGGTATTGTATGAACCCATCATAATGGGCAGAGCTGGTGTACAGACCTGGGAACTTAGCACATGGATTGTGGAAACCCCTCATAATGGGATGAGTTGGTTTACAGACTGGGGAACTCAGCACAGGAATGAAGGGGACCACTCATAATGGGATCAGTGGGTGTAGAAAGCTGGTACCTCAGAACATGGCTCATAGGAACCCCTCATAATGGGCAGAGCTGGTGTACAGATCTGGAAACTTGGCACAGGTTTGGTGGGAACCCCTCATAATGGGCAGAGTGGGTGTACAGACCGGGGAACTCTGCACAGGGATTGTAGGAAAATCCCTCATAATGGGATCAGTAGGTGTACAGACCCAGGAACCCAGCACAGGGCTGGTGGGAACCCCTCATAATGGGCCCAGCAGGTGTACAGACCCAGGAATTTGTCACATATTTGATGGGACCCCCTCATAATGGGCAGAGCTGGTGTACAGACCTGGGAAATCAGCACAGGTTTGGTGGGAACCCATGATAACAGAGTGGGTGTACAGACCCACAACCTCAGCAGAGGGATTGTAGGGGCCCCTCATAATGGGATTAGTGGGTGTACAGACCCAGGAACTCAGCTCAGGAATGATGGTAACCCCTCATAATGGGATCAGTGGGTGTACAGACCCGGGAACTCAGCACAGGGATTGTGGGAACCCCTCAAAATGGGCCCAGCAAGTTTACAGACCTGGAAACTCAGCCTAGGGTTGGTGGGAACCCCTCATAATGGGCAGAGTGGGTGTACAGACCCGGGAAATCAGCACAGGGCTGGTGGAAACCCGTCATAATGGGCCCAGCAGGTGTACAGACCTGGGAACTTAGCACAGGGATTGTGGGAACCTCTTATGTTGGGGCCCAGCAGGAGTAGAGAACTGGGAACTCAGCACAGGGATTGTGGGAACCCCTTATATTGGTCCCAGCAGGTGTAGAGAACTGGGAACTCAGCATAGGGTTGGTGGGAACCCCTCATAATGGGCAGAGTCGGTGTATAGACCCTGAAGCTCTTCACAGGGATTGTAGAAACCCCTCATAATGGGCAGCGCTATTGTTCATACACGTGAACTCAGCACATGGTTGTTGGGAACCCCTCATAATGGGCAGAGTAAGTGTACAGACCCAGGAACTCAGCACAGGGATTGTGGAAACCTCTCATAATGAGAGGAGTGGGTGTACAGACCCGGGAACTCAGCACAGGGATTGTGGGAACCCCTCATAATGGGCCCAGCAGGTGTACAGACCCAGGAATTCAGCACAGGAATGATGGGAACCCCTCATAATGGGATCAGTGGGTGTACAGACCCGGGGACCCCGCACAGGAATGATGGGAACCCCTCATAATGGGCACAGAAGGGGGAAAAGATCCAGGAACTCGGCAAAGGGTTGGTGGGAACCTTTCAGAATGGGCTGAGTGGGTGTACAGATCTAGGAACTCGGCACAGGATTGGTGGGAACACCTCATAATGGGATGAGTGGGTGAACAGACCTAGGAACTCAGCACATGGATTGTGGGAACCCCTTATAATGGGATCAGTGGGTTTAGAAACCTGGGAACTCAGCACAGGGCTTGTGGGAGGAACCCCTTATAATGGGCAGAACTGGTGTACAGACCTGGGAATTTGGCATAGGTTTAAAAGGAACCCCTCATAATAGGCAGAGCTGGGGTACAGACCTGGGAACTTGGCACAGGTTGGGTGGGAACTAGGGTTGAGCAAACCCGAACTGTAAAGTTCGGGTCCGTACCAGACTTTTGGGTGTCCGGGTCCCGGACCCGAACCTGAACTATTGGCTGTATGTTCGGGTTCGGGTCCGGTGTTCGGCGATGTATTGGCGCCTTTTACAAGCTAGGCCATCACAGCCATGCCTACTAATGGCATGGCTGTGATTTGGCAGTGCAGCATGTGACCCAGCCTGTATATATAGTACAGACACACAGCACACAGCACACAGCGTCACTCTGCTATAGACAGGCTCCTGTGCTGCTAAGAGAGGATTTTAGGAGTTAGTCTGATAAAGTCAGTCAGTCAGTCCACATTCCCTAAATTTTCTTCAAATTAGTTATATCAGTGAGCGATCTACATAGCTAGAGTAGACTAGAGAGTGTCTTTATTAAGGAACAGAAAGAGGCAGAGAGAATTATTCAAGAGATTCCTAAATCAATTGTCCCCTTGCTGGGGTGCAGTGCACAGTCATTTAACAGTGCCATGAGGCCAGTGCCAGACAAAATATAAGTTTTACCTGCAAGCTCAGTGCAGCATCACTGCACTGCATATTTTAGTAAGAGCTACACCATACTCTGTGCATATTCTGCTATTGGAAAAACATTGCAAAAAAAATTAATTTTGCTGTTAATTTCTTTTTTTTTCATTTTTTTCTTTTTTTTCTTTTTTCCAATAGCATTTTCTGCAGTTTAGCAGTTTTTGAGATACACGCTTTACATACTGTGGGTGTATTCTGCTATTGGAAAAACATTGCAAAAAAATTTAATTTTGCTGCGATTTGTGCATTTTTTTTCCAATACCATTTTCTGCATGTTCATACACGCTTTACAGTGTGTATGTGTATTCAAAAATTGAAAAAAAAATTCAAAATTTTTTTACAAAATTTGTAGTGACATTTTTTTTTCCCAATAGCATTTTCTGCAGTTTAGCAGTTTTTGAGATACACGCATATTTCAAGATATTGCAAAAACACCCATTTAGGGCGAGATCATACATTTTGAAAATATGAGGAGATCATCAAAAAGGGGACGTGGCCCGAGTCATGGTGCTGCTGGTGGCGCTCCTGTTGCAGGGAGAGGACATGGTCGATCTGTGCCACTACACGCACTAGTGAAACACCTTCCACAGGTGCGAGTAGGCGACAGAGCCTGCAGCGGTATTTCGGCGCGCCTAATGAGGCTGTACAAATGTTGAGGCCAGGACAAGTACAGGCAATAGTAGATTGGGTTGCTGACAGTGCCTCCGGTTCCTTTACATTGTCTCCCACCCAGTCTCCTGATGAAAGTTCAGAGTTGGCACCTGCAGCCGATGTCCATCAGTCTTTCACCTCACCCCCTTGCAAATCAGCCAATCAGTCTGAGCCCCAAATCATGCAGCAGTCTCTTCTGCTTTTTGATGACTCTGTTAGCAGGGTTTCCCAGGGCCATCCACCTAGCCCTGCCCCAGAAGTGGAAGAGATTGTGTGCACCGATGCCCAACCACTTATGTTTCATGATGAGTACATGGGAGGACCATCGCAGCACGTCTCGGATGATGACGAAACACAGGTGCCAACTGCTGCTGCTTTCGCCATTGTGCAGACCGACAAGGAGGGCAGGGGTGAAGACTGGGTGGAAGATGATGTGGAGGACGATGAGGTCCTTGACCCCACATGGAATCAACGTCATGCAGGTGACCAGTGTAGTTCGGAGGAAGAGGCGGTGGTCGCACAGAGCCACCAGCACAGCAGAAGAGGGAGCAGGGTGCAAAAGCGGAGCGTCCGTCCCCTAGACAGTACGTCTGCTACTGCCCAACGCAGCAAGGGACCGAGCACACCAAAGCCAGGTCCAAGGAGTTCCCTAGCGTGGTTTGCATGCTGTGCAATCAGAGCCTGAAGCGAGGCATAAACGTTCTCAACCTGAGCACAACCTGCATGACCAGGCATCTAAGAGCAAAGCACGAGATGCAGTGGAGTAGACACCTCAAAAACCAAGAAAGGTCTCTGGCTCCTCCTGCTTCCTCTTCTGCTGCAGTCTCGGCCTCTTCATCCACCTCTGTAGTGACAGTGGCACCTGCCAACCCACAAACAGAGAATCTGCCAGCAACACTACCACCTGGGTCACCAACCATCTCCACAATGTCCCATGGAAGCGTTCAGCTCTCTATTTCCCAAACACTGGAGCGGAAGAGGAAGTACCCCCATAGCCACCCACGATCCCTGGCCCTGAATGCCAGCATTTCAAAATTCCTCGCCTTTCAAAATGCTGTCATTCCGTCTGGTGGAGACGCAGAGTTTTAAAAGGCTGATGTCATTGGCTGTCCCACAGTACGTCGTACCCAGCCACCACTTCTTTTCCAGACGAGCTATCCCTTCCCTGCACAACCAAGTGGGGGACAAAATCAGGTGTGCACTGCGCAACGCCATCTGTGGCAAGGTCCACCTAACTACGGATGCGTGGACCAGTAAGCACGGTCAGGGACATTATATCTCCCTAACAGCACACTGGGTAAATGTAGTGGCGGCTGGGCCTGAGGCGGATAGCAGTTTGGCGCATGTCCTTCCACCACCGAGGATTGCAGGGCACTTCAGTTTGCCTCCTGTTGCTAACTCCTCCTACTCCGCCTCCTCATCCTCTACCACCTCCTCATCCGGTCCGGCACAGCCAGGGCTAAACGACAGCAGGCAATTTTAAACTTTCCTGTTTGGGGAAAAAAAAAAAAACACTGTGCAGGAGTTGTGGAGGGACATGGAACAACAGACCGATGAGTGGTTGGTGGCAGTGAGCCTCAAGCCCGGCCTGGTGGTGTGCGATAATGGGTGAAATCTTGTAGCAGCTCTGGGCCTAGGCGGTTTGATGCACATCCCTTACCTGGCGCATGTGCTGAACTTGGTGGTCCAGAGGTTCCTTAAGAATTACCCCGATATGCCAGAGCTGCTGCAGAAAGTGCGGGCCGTCTGTGCGCACTTTCGGCGCTCTCACCCTGCTGCTGCCGCCTGTCAGCGCTGCAGCGTAACTTCGGCCTTCCCGCTCGCCTTCTCATATGTGACGTGCCCACAAGGTGGAACACCACCTTGCACATGCTTGCCAGACTGTGCGAGCAGCAGCAGGCGATAGTGGAGTTTCAGCTGCAGCACGCATGCGTGAGTCGCTCTGCGGAACAGCACCACTTTACCGCCAATAACTGGGCCTCCATGCGAGACCTGTGTGCCTTGTTGTGCTGTTTCGAGTACTCCACCAACATGGCCAGTGCCGATGACGCCGTTCTCAGCGTTACTATCCCAGTTCTATGCCTCCTTGAAAAAACTCTTCAGGCAATGATGGAAGAGGATGTGGCACAGGAGGAGGAGGAGGAGGAGGAAGAGGGTTAATTTCCAAGGCTTTCAGGGCAGTCATTTACAAGTGGCTACGAGGGTGGGTTCCTGCACCAACAAGCGCCAGGTACACAATTGTCCGGCAGCAAGGGCACAGTTCTGGAGGATGATGAGGTGGAGGATGAGGAGGAGATGGAGGAGGAGGAACCATGTTCACTGCAGGGTGGCACCCAGACCAGCTCATGTCCATCACTGGTGCGTGGCTGGGGGGATACAGAGGACACAGTCAATACACCTCCCACAGAGGACAGCTTTTCCTTGCCTCTGGGCAGCCTGGCACACATGAGCGATTACATGCTGCATTGTCTCCGCAACGACCGCCGAGTTGCCCACATTTTAACTGGTACTGATTATTGGGTGGCCACCCTGCTGGATCCCTGTTACAAGGACAACGTGCCGTCCTTAATTACCTCACTGGAGCGTGATCGTAAGATGCGCGAGTACAAGCGCACGCTGGTAGACGCGCTGCTGGTGGCATTCCCACTTGGCAGCGGGGGTACGGTGGAAGCACAAGGCGAAGGCAGAGGAGAAGGAAGAGGTCGCCAACGCAGCCGGGGCACCGCCAGCACCTCGGAAGGCAGGGTTAGCATGGCCGAAATGTGAAAAAGCTTTGTCAGCACGCCACAACAACCAGCACCACCAGCTGAGATGGAACGTCTTAGCAGGAGGCAGCATTTCACCAACATGGTGGAGCAGTATGTGTGCACACGCCTACACGTACTGAATGACGGGTCTGCCCCCTTCAACTTCTGGGTCTCCAAATTGGACACATGGCCTGAGCTTGCCCTTTACGCCTTGGAGGTGCTGGCCTGCCCTGCAGCCAGTGTATTATCTGAACGTGTATTTAGCACGGCAGGGGGCGTTGTCACAGACAAGCGCAGCCGCCTGTCCAGAGCCAATGTGGACAAGCTCACGTTCATTAAAATGAACCAGGCATGGATCCCACAGGACTTGTCCGTACCTTGTGCAGAATAGACACGTATACCGGTGTTCTGACAAAAACTGTCTGGCCATCGGCTAGTGTCCGGCCACTTACTGTGCAGGCGCAGTGCTTGCGCAAGACGGAGGACAAGGCGATTCACAAAATCTCCAAAGATGAACGTCGCCTGGGCAGTGAGTGCAGGTTCAAGCCCCACCATCCAAGTGGACATACGGTAGCACATAGTAACAGGGCCCCTCACAGGCTCGCTTGGCTAGGCTTCAACCTCGGATGATGTGGCTTGAACCTGGAGTTACCGCGCATCGTCTTCGGAGAGTTTCAAAATCCCCTTGTCCTACGTACTGAGCAAGCGCAGTACAGGGCGGACACTATGCGACGGGGGACAGAATTCGGCACATCATTTCCCACTAGCCTTACCCAGCCATTGTTGTATTTTTGAACCAGTGTTGGCTACCTCGTCCCCCTCCACCGCCGCTTCCACATACACCGCCACATCCACCGCCACCTCAACCTCCTACTCCATATGGACCTCGTCCTCCTAGGACAAGATTATAATTTTTTCATTTTTTTAATTTCCAAGTATTTTATTTTCCCACTATCTTGTCCATTAAATTGAATAATTTTTCCAGAAAGTGCGTATTCTGGGGTATTCCCACCATATGTGCGGCATCGTGCTGTTGAGTTTCTGAGGTTCTTAATTAACAATGATAAAGTGAATAACGCGATTAAACCTTTGTCTGTATAAGAATATAAACGTACGATAACAGTGCGAAAAGGATAAACAATTACAATTTATTTATAGGGAGGGGGCAGAGAGAGAGAAACATAAGAAAGAAACATTTTAGATTTCCCAACATAGTATAGAGATGTTATAAATGCCAAATAGTATAGAGATTTTATAAATGCCATGTGTTTACAAAGATAATGCAGAAAGGGGATATAATTACAATGGACATACACAGGCTGTTACTTAAATCTTTAGGCAAAATCTTAATATAGAAGAATAGTCGGGAAGAGTAAAAAGAGAGAGAGATAGAGAGAGAGAGAGAGAGATAGAGAGAGAGAGAGAGATAAGGAAATACATTACCCCGGCAGCTTACATGTCCAGACAATCAGGCTAAGAGAGCCCGAGCATCCAGCTCTAGACTTATTTATATGCCAAAAATGCCCCTTCCCCAGTCTCAATGTTCATTGGCTCCCGGGGGTCTTTGGGCTAGCTCAGTGATTGGTCCTTTTCTAAAGGCAAATCTCCTGTTGTCAGGTAGTCTCCAAGATCTATGAGTCACCAGTTCTACCTAGGTCTGACATTAGTATGTTAATGACCCCTGGGGAGAAGGAGCCACATTGTCTAGCGAAACCCCGGGAAAAGGGAGGGACTGGTGACTCACAGGTCTTGATAACCAGAGATGACAATAGTATGTTAATGACCCCTGGGGAGAAGGAGCCATCTATTGTAAGAGAACAAGGGATATTCAATTAACACCTGGGCACAGTCAATCTATGGATTAACGAACCAATGTCCTAGAGAAAATATCTAGCTTGCCTGTCATAAAAATATATATATATATATATATATATATATATATATATATATATATATATATATATATATGCACATATATACACATCCGATGGGGCATGGCAATCCAATTCCATTTTAAATATTCAAAATCTCCAACACAGTTCCCCCTGAAGTTCATTCTTGAACTTAAGTAGTCCTTCAATGATTTTGTACCCACCCACAACAGCCCAGAAGTCCCAACCCTTCCCCACCACCACCACGGCCTCCTCTTCCTTTCTTGAACACGCCGGAACTCCTCAAGGTAGGCTTAAGACAGGAAACAAATCCAGGTGCCCTTGAGGCTTCACATCTAAACCATGAGTGTCTGTACTGCAATGTTTCATCGCCCCTCTGCCTTGGAAGAGCGGAACTCCAACATTGATGGCGGGATCCTGGCATATCTAGTCCTGTAACTTGGTGAGACCGTGTAGTGGTTTCTCCGCTTGGATCGGACCGCGAGACAGCACTTTTCAGCATGGTGAAGAACAGTTCAGGGTAGTCTTACTTGTCACATTTGTCTCAAGAGATGACTTGATTGTCTTCAGGTGGTGGTTGGGCGGGCCTCCAGACCGTCGTGCATGAATACATAAAGCAAACAAAAAAGGAGAATGTCAGTGTACAGATATTGGAGGAATGCCAGACAGGAGCAATGGTCATCAAGACTTAATACTTATAAGGGGTGCCATGGGGATGAGTAAAGTGGGCTCCCCACAGGGAACAGAGTCCAAGCAACAGACAGTATCATCCATGGCCCTTGATGGTAGGGATAGTCAACACTGCCTGTCATTGCAAGGTCCCGGGGTCCACCACACTTGCTCACGGGGCTCAGGTTAAAGCAGTAGGTAGACTAAGGGGGTAGCATTACATTAAGACATAAAAACACGGGATGTCCAGGGATACTTTTGGTTCAAAGTATGGTACACTACTTGCGGGCAGGGAAAATCCTTTTAAACAGATACATTATCTTGAGAAGATGGATGATGAAAACCCAGAGAAAAATTTAGAATGAAGCAAAAGAAACGGAAGAGAGGTGAGTAATGAAAATGAACGAAAATGGTGGAATTAATAATGGAAAGGGAAGAAAAAAAAAAAAAACTACAGATTTAATGCTACTCCAACCAAGACGGTTAAAGAGCATGGAATCTGGGTTAGACAAAAAAAAAAAATATGGTTGGAAAAAAAAAAAAAAAAAAAAAAATAAAAAACAAAAATGAAAAATAAAAAAAATAGCACCAAAAAATAAAAAAAAAAAATAAAAAAATAGTTTCTGAAAAAAAAAATTCTCCCATACTAGCAATTAGCAGTATTTTTTCCCAGGTCAGGTACACAGATATTAATAATGAGGGGGAGGAAAAAAAAAAAAAAAAAAAAAAAAAATGATCAAAACCTTTTTTGGAATTTAGGTAAAACCTGACCGCATATTATTACTATAAATTGAAAAAAGGCTTATCCCTAGAACAAAAAAAAAAAAAAAAAAAAAAATATAGTTCTAGGGTCCTCTTTTAAATGCACACAATCCCCATACGTTGGTCTCTAATAGTTACCCAAATTAGGACAGCAACAGGGTGGAGTTTACTAAAGCGGTGGCCCTAAGACTGTACCTGAATTAACTTTTCCCACTAAGAAACTCAACATTAGAGATATCTGGATTGACCTCTTTTGATCTTGAGATCACCCAAATCGTCCACTTCACTCCTCCCATGCTCAACATTAGGACCGCTCTGGAACTCCTCCACCCCAATATGTCCAGCCAGCCCCTACCCTGACCACCACTAGGTGATCCCTAGAAACTCTTTTAATGTTACCTCAGCCAGCTCCATATCAGATAATTCCCAACAGCTATTATTTTGCACCACCCTCCTCTCCTTAGATCATAAACCCCTGAGTAGGGCCCTTCTATTCCTGCCCTGCACAGACTGTTGTCATTATCAGATCCTGTTGCACAAACCACCCAACTACCAACTTTTTAACTTCTCCCCGAACCCCAACAGAAGTTTCAGTAGGTGTAAGGGGAGGTCAGGTTTTCCATAAAAACCTTCCTTCAGGGGTGATTGGGGTACAACCCAGGGTTCCTGCTATATCCATGCCAAGGGCAAGAGGAGATGTACAATAGACCCCCCGAGGTAGTGTACCCTGCTGATTACCATTTAACCTGATGCTGAAAACAGTGCATCATTAGACATGTGATACCAGCACCAGTACCCTGGTAACTTTGTTTAGGACCAGTTGGGACACTACCCCGGCCTCCATTAGACACGACCCCCTCCTGTGCCAGCATTGTTGCCTTTTCCCATAGCACAACACCTTCCTTTCTCCAGCACTCATTCGTACCAGTCATCTGAGGCTGTCCGGACTCAAACCATCAGAACAAGATGGACTGCAGGGTGTAACCCAGTAGAGTCTGTTAAAGGCTAGTACCCAGATTGACCGAGATATCTGCACAATGTTCCATCCCTGTCATTAGGGATGAGACCAGTGTAAGTTAGATTTTGATGATCCTGGAACTGAGTCATCTACCAATCTATTATGATTCATAGGCAACCTGGATACTACCCTCACCTACCCAGTGCCCCCCCTCCAGCTCCAACGGCAGTCTCCATTAAGCCTCTCTTTATCCTAAGTATGGGAAATAGTCTGAAAACCCGTATTGAAAACCACCTGCCAACAGGTACACTCGATTCTTTATAGAGGCTGCACACCTTCTCCCTCCTTTATCAATTCGGTAATCAGACCATGTTATCCTTCACCCATACAAAATAAACTGCCTATACTATCCAGACAGGACTCACATGAATGACAGGGGCATAGCGTATCACTGGGGCACTGGGCTTCCTGGCCTGCAGGACACAGATTAACTGAGGAGAATACGGCATGCCTATCTTTCCTGTACAACTTTTTCTCCAGACTCAACCAAAACTATACAATACGAGGCCAGACCTATACACTTTCAACTTGTATGCAATCCGGCAGGCCCTCGTACTTCACCTCTGCAGATAAATCTAAAGAAAATTGAAAAAAAAAAATAAGATAAAAATTGCATAATGTGTATCCAGCTCGAGAAACTTCTGTTACCAAACACCACTGACCAAAGGGCAAAGAAAAATCCCTTGCAGCACTGAGACCGCTGAACAGTCGGGGGTACAATTCGAGCCAACCTGTGTGCTTTGAAACCCCCCAGATATTAGCGACAGATATGCCACAGACACATTAGACAATTCATAACACATCGTCACGTAAACATAGTGACACTGGACAGGATGTAGGTTGAATCTTTACTTGGGGACACAGGTTGCTCAAGGGACATTAACATACCTTAGCCTGGGGCAATGAGCAGAGCTGGTACAGCCAGGTAACTAATTACCATAACCGCAGGGGGGGTGAAACAGTCCTAAACAGTATTTTTTTCCCCCCACAAGTAATCAGTGGAGCACAGAAACTCGTTCTCTATACAGGTTGGATTAGAAAATACCACACCCACTTAGGTAGTCCAAAACACAGCTGAATGGGCTGACCACTAGAAGCATAAACCACATAATGGTGCTGAACCCAGGGAAAATAATAAAACAATTGTCTACGATTTCCTTCTGGTTGTGAAAGCCGTGAAACCCAATTATCATCTGAAAAACACCAATAAAATTTAGTAATAAAACATTCAATTTTTCGCCTGAAAAAAAAACAATGGTTATATATTTGTAACAAGACATTAGCATATGACACAAATATACATTTACATTACATAAACAGTGCACCTTATTTTAAAATAGCAAAAATTGTTGAGCTCAACTTATTATTAATATGTATTACTTAATACATATTAATACCACGTGGATTTTTTTTATGGTATACCAATAATTCCCCAAAAAAAAAATATTCACCATGGTGAGAAAAAAAAAAATTAGCAACTCGCAATAAAACGTTTTTTTTTTTTTTTTTTTTTCATTTTTCAACAAATCATACTTCACCAGAAAACCTCTTGCCGAACTATCTTCTGGAAAACAAACATTTTAGTAGATGCATCTTTCAATTCATACGTACAGATCTCAGGTCATTTGCATGTCAATACAGTTCTTTTTGCATACTCACAGATCTGGTCGGAAACAAGGGGGGGGGGGGGGTCATTTGGGTGGGCTGTCAGCAGCTGCGACAGACACAGGACACAAAATATATATATGGCATATTCCACACCCTCGCACGATTAGTGGGGTCAAAGATGACCTCTAGACGTCACACATATTTTATATTTTCTAAAATAAAAACGCTCACCTTCCAGGGATTTATTCTTGCAAAAACACCCGGAATGAAACATGGTTGGTGACAATTGGATTAGTAGCATTGTTGGTACATACCTTAGGTGTGGAGGCTGTTCCCCTGATCATCACCGTCACTACTCTGGGGATGTGGTTCTATTGGCTGTCATTTGGTGCGCTTTCTCCTTACCTCCCACCATCATATTCCCACGGTGATTGTACCACAGGGCTTCCCATGTTTTTTTTTTTTAGCTTAAAAGTACCTTTTTTAGAATAAATTCTGTCTGTCAGTCCAGCAATCCTAATCTTGCATATTTCACAACCCAAGACCCATATTTACGATGGACCTTGAACTGATCCCCCAACCTCTTTAGAGGTTGCCTACTTCAGAGGTAGCGACCCTCTGGACAAGAATTGGGTAGACAGGCCCCTCCCCTGCCAACGTTGCTGCCTTTTTTTCACTACTTGCCAGAACAATATTCTCTGCCCTGGCTATAGTCCTTCAAAAAATTAGCCTAGAGATTTCCTGAACCAAATAATAGTCCAATCCCTTCCGTGGACTTTTCAGAAATATTCCAAAAGAAATGCTTAACAAAACCTTATTACTTCTGTTATCTCAAGAATGTTTAGCACAAACTTGGATAATCCGGACCCTATGCGTATTATTACAGGAGGTAGTTATCTGATGCACACCTAATTGCAATATGATTTATAGTAGTTACAACATCGCCAGTGTTTACAGATCTAATTACAAAACTTACGATTCACAGTTAGCAGTTTATAAAGAGAAAGATTCATACTAGGGCTGAAACAACTACTCGACTACTAATCGACCATAAAATCAATCGACTACTACCTTCACAATTGATCAATCGGCCAGTAACACAATGGGATTAAAAAACAAAATGAGCCCTCTATTGTACAAAAAAAAACAACAATCACAAATGTAAAATATAGCTTCCACAGTTCTACAGTAAAACTGAACCCATTACAGTAGTGACTATCTGCTCCCCAAAAAGCCAACTCTAGCCTTCTCGACGCCATTACGTTCAAAACCACAAACAGGTCTCAACCAGCGTTAGTCTGCCCCACTCAGCTCTATAGAGCAGGCAGGGACAGAACGAAAACTAAGGACTCTTATGACAAAAAAAAAAAAAAACAGTTCCTCCTCTGAGAATCAAACTACACCTCCATCAATGCACTCACCATTACAGATTTCTGAAGCCACAACTGAACTACTTCCAAAATATTTTTTTTTTTTTTTTCTGGGGTCTACCACCAGACATCAAAAATACCCTCCACAGCTTTAAGGGGTCTCATGTCCGGAGCCCCAAACCCAAAAAATTATAATTCATTTTACCCTCTAGAAATGTATCGATAAATTCCATTTAGAAATGTCTGTTTGGAGTCTTTACCAGTTTGTCACAACTCCTCATACCAATATGCCTATATATATCATACACCGCTGTCATCACTGGGGCACCAGAGCTCCGTGGAGACTCAGAGTAGACCCAACCATGTGTCCTGTTCACTTTCTTAGCTAGTTGGAAAATACACTTTAAAAATATAAATAAAGATACTTCTCTTCCTTGTTGTCTTGTTCATCAATCTTCTCTGCAACGTCCGAGTCACCTGTCACTTGTCACCTGTCACCTGTCACAAACTTGGCTAGAATTAGAGTGGTTAGTATCATTGGTTTGAAAAATTGTCACTCAGCCCATCCTCTTCCCCCCCTTTTCCTCATCTTTACAAAGTGGAGGAAAACACACAGGATTTAGAATGGTGCAGAGCCTCAGAAACTCCTTGGACCTGAAAAGATACTTATACACACAAGTTATTAATGTGTCATTCATAAACAATCCCCAAACCCAGATCTCATGTGTAAGGCAGCTGTCTGACTGGTTTGGAGCCTCACCCAGGGCACCCTTGCACTAATTTTCAGATCAGTACTTCTAGTGACTTATTTTTACAGTACTGGCACCCAGCGTTTTCCGATTATTATACACGGCCTCCTGGTGTGCTAGCGTACTAATCCTCACATTTACATGCTCTACTACCGGTTATCGGTAGCCCCATTTACTCTACTACCGGTTAAAAGTGTTGTCAGACAAACTACAAAACACCATGAAATCCTCCACTATTCAAAACAAATATTATGGCTTCTCTCTGTACCTTGATATTACAATAATTTTAATGTCTCCCCAAAACAGTATTACAATATAAACCTTATTTTGTCTATCAAGACATTAGAAAAATCTATGGCTAGCATCAGCAAAAAAAAAAAACTTTTTTTTTGGAGTGGGTGGAATAAACCCCCATGTGGCAATCCCCCTTGACTCACATATCCCCTGGGAAGTCAAACCACCAGTTTTAAAACCAGAATACCACACAACAGTGCAACAAAACTCCTGCAAAAAGACGGCTGAAAAAGGTCAATCAAAGCCCTTCCCTTCCACTGTAGGCCACAAACAATCAAAAACAACACACACCATTTTAAAAGTATAAAAACTGAAATGATTGAATTCACTTAAAAAGAAACAGTGCCTTAAACTGCGCCTCTATAAACACAAATAGCAATTCCACCCAAACACAGCGGACACAAAATGGCAGCCGGGCCAAACGAAAATCAAGACCTGGCCCATGGTGAAAAATGGCGCCATTAATTCAGTACAAGATTTAGCTCGGGGCTAAAATTAGCAGAGACAAAAAGGTAATTGCAGTAATCGCAAGTCGGTCAACGGCAAAATGGTGGACGAAATCCTACTACTACAGACTACAGAAAAATGGCCGACATTAACAAATGGAAACCAACACAAAAACTTTTTTTTTTCCTACAAACACTGACCATACAATTAAGACACCAATATTACCACTTATCCCTAGACAAACACTTTAGGCTATGTCAATTAGGGTCTATCCTAAAATATAGGCATATTCAACTAAACAGTCCCTCCCTGTGCCCTGAGGGCAGGGACCGATGTGCATTCTTGTCCCAAATACAAAGCACAATATTTGGCTCTGAGAGTTCACAGCACTTCCCCCCATTTTCTCAGTTAGAAGCCTGAGACCCCCCACCCCCCCTCTTAGGGTGTGACAACTTCTATTGTGTCCCAACAATACATGGTCTACTGGATAAGAAACAGGTTTTTCGACTTAAAAACCAAACCCTTTAAAAAATATTTTTACACTTATGGGGACTTGTATCTTGGTCATAAAGGTCAAAATCATAGTTCATTTCCCATATACATCACAACTACCTACAACATATAGTTACAGTCAGCAGTTTCCCATACAATATATGGCTGGTCGCACACAATCATTGTACGCTGATTATACATACACTCCGACCCCACCAACGACCAAAAACATTAAACGAACGCTCCCAAAAAATATAAAAAGTACAAAAATAGAATTCACTTAAAAGGAAATAATGTGTACACAGAACGTGACGTCCCGGACCACATGGCTACACACAAAGGAATCAGAGCTCTGGGATGATTCACAAGCTGAAAATGGCCGCCGTCTGCACCCTCATGGTGCTTACAAACAAATCGCAGGCCATCATAAAATGGGATTTTCCCGCCAAACGAAAACAGCTAACTTACAATAGCTTACATTCACTTAAAGGAAAACAGAAATTATGCCTATAAACAAGGTGGCTCATGTCACATGGTTTCACACACAAGGGAATGGTGTCTGCACCTTCGCCTATAGGAAGACTCACAGGTCTTTAAAATGGCCACCGACCCTGGTCACATGGCAGACTACAAAAGCCAGGCCGTGACAAAATTGTGCATTTTTCCCGCCAAACCAAACTTCTTCGCTAGCTACACAAACTTCTCCCCACAAAATTACACATTTGAAATACCAAATGAACACTTACAAGCATTTCCCTCTATATACCACTAGAGACCTTGGGAGGCCTCAAACACAGGTTCTCCATCTCCACAAAGCCACACACCTGAGACACCACATGAACACTTAAACCATAGACACACTTTAGGAACAGTTCCACTGAAAAGTATGTCATCTCACTGCACAATTGAGAATGTACACTTAGGAACACACGCTATCCAATGAAACAACAACTCCACATTAACCACAATATAACACGGCTCAAACATAAGTTCACATTCTCATTCTGAAAGATCACAAGATACACAGGACAAATGTTACTTGCATGCTTATTCAGAACATTAGAGTTCCCTTGCCACAGGGGGTAGCCCGTTCAACACAAAAACAGTTCCTATTGTAACAACCATTTTGCATTGTAAGCATCCTGACTGCCCTTCCCACAAGGCACATGGCACAAACATGCAGTTACAAACTGCTCAGCCAGCCACATTGTAAGTTGCAACTAAAGCCACATTCGCATGTACAATTTATTTCATATATACCCATTATTCAAAATCAGTCTCATCACAGTATTATTGCAGACAAAAGGTAAACAGTGAAGTTCTGATAAGTTTTTTTAGTCTGGGTATTCACATGGGAGACACAAACCTAGCTTTGTCTTCCATACAAGAAATCGCATTCACCCCAAACATTAAACTTCCTCACACAGGGGGCACCATCTGTTAAAGCTGAATTTCTAGCTTAATTAAATGATTATAGATACAACAATGATAAAGTGAATAACGCGATTAAACCTTTGTCTGTATAAGAATATAAACGTACGATAACAGTGCGAAAAGGATAAACAATTACAATTTATTTAAATAGTAAAGAAACATGATAAAGAAACATTTTAGATTACCCAACATAGTATAGAGATGTTATAAATGCCATGTGTTTACAAAGTTAGTTAATGCAGAAAGGGGATATAATTATAATGGACATACACAGGCTGTTACTTAAATCTTTAGGCAAAATCTTAATATAGAAGAATAGTAGGAGAGAGGGAGAGAGTAGAGAGAGAGAGATAGGGAGAGGGAGAGAGAGAGATAGAGAGAGAGAGAGAGAGATAAGGGAATACATTACCCCGGCAGCTTACATGTCCAGACAATCAGGCTAAGAGAGCCCGAGCATCCAGCTCTAGACTTATTTATATGCCAAAAATGCCCCTTCCCCAGTCTCAATGTTCATTGGCTCCCGGGGGTCTTTGGGCTAGCTCAGTGATTGGTCCTTTTCTAAAGTCAAAACTCCTGTTGTCAGGTAGTCTCCAAGATTTATGAATCACCAGTTCTACCTAGGTCTGACATTAGTATGTTAATGACCCCTGGGGAGAAGGAGCCACATTGTCTAGCGAAACCCCGGGAAAAGGGAGGGACTGGTGACTCACAGGTCTTGATAACCAGAGATGACAATAGTATGTTAATGACCCCTGGGTAGAAGGAGCCATCTATTGTAAGAGAACAAGAGATATTCAATTAACACCTGGGCACAGTCAATCTATGGATTACCGAACCAATGTCCTAGAGAAAAAATCTAGCTTGCCTGTCATAAAAATATATATATAATATATATATACATATATATATATATATATATATATATATATATATATATATATACATATATACACACATCCGATGGGGCTTGGCAATCCAATTCCATTTTAAATATTCAACAACAGCAGAACGGTCTTTCTGACCGGGACGCGAGGGAGTGAAGACACACAAGTAAGTGCACCAACAGTACACTGACACCAGGCACACATTTCCCCCCCCAGTCACCCCCAGATCACCCCCCCCCCCCAGATCACCCCCTGCCCCGCCAGTCACAGTGTCACTGATTGCAGTGGTCATTTATTTACTGATCACTGCATTTAGTGTCATTTGTGACTGTAAAAAGTATCCTTTAGGTCCAAGGTAGCCCCCTACCCCCCCCTAATAAAGTTTAACCCCTTGATTGCCCCCCAGGTAACCCTTTCACCCCCCTTTTGCCAGTGTCACTAAGCAATCGTTTTTCTGATCGCTGCATTAGTATCACTGGTGCCGCTAGATTTATATAGGTTCATAAATAGGTTTATAGGTCAGGTACCCCCATATACAACCTAAATAAAGGTTTTAACCCCCTGATTGCCCCTAGAGTTAACTCTTTCACCAGTGATCACTGTATAAGTGTCACTGGTGACGCTGGTTAGCCAGTTAGATATTTAGTTATTTAGGTTCCCAGTCAGGTTTTTATATAGCGTCAGGTACCCCATATATTACCTAATAAAGGTTTTAACCCCCTGATTGCCCCTAGTTAACCCTTTTCACCAGTGATCACTGTATAACTGTTACGGGTGATGCTGGTTAGTTAGTTTGTTTTTTATACTGTCAGGGCACCCGCCATTTGTTACCCAATAACGATTTAACCCCCTGATCGCCCGGCGGGTGATATCAATTAGGTTTTACGGTCAAATAAGGTCTGTGTCGCCCCAGGTTAGTGCCAGTACCGCAAACACCCACGCGCAAAGCATACACCTCCCTTAGTGTTATAGTATCTGAACAGATCAATATCTGATCTGATCAGATCTATACTAGCGTCCCAGCAGTTTAGGGTTCATATGTAGATGAGAGGGGTGCGGAGTGTATGGTGGGTAGTATGTAGATGAGAGGGGTGCGGAGTGTATGGTGGGTAGTATGTAGATGACATTGGGTGCTGAGTGTATGGTGGGTAGTATGTAGATGAGAGGGGTGCGGAGTGTATGGTGGGTAGTATGTAGATGAGAGGGGTGCTGAGTGTATGGTGGGTAGTATGTAGATGAGAAGGGTGCGGAGGGTATGGTAGGTAGTATGTAGATGAGAGGGGTGCTGAGTGTTAGGTGGGTAGTATGTAGATGAGAGGGGTGCGGAGTGTATGGTGGGTAGTATATAGATGAGAGGGGTGCTGAGTGTATGGTGGGTAGTATGTAGATGAGAGGGGTGCGGAGGGTATGGTAGGTAGTATGTAGATGAGATGGGTGCTGAGTAGGGATGGGTGTTCGGTGTTCGATTCAAGCCCGTTCGGCAAGCCCAGAACTATTTGGGCCGTTCGCATCACATTCGTGTGATGTGAACGGCCCGCAATGCACTGCGCCAGTCACAGCGCCGGCAGTGAGGAGAGACAATTATAGCTCAGCGGGTTTAGTACACGCCCCACAGTATAAAAGGCCGCCGCTGTGGCGGCCTAGTGCACTGTGTTCCGGCTGTGACTGTGATATAGGCAGACTGCTGATGCTGATTCATTATCATTACTGAATACTGATCATTTGAATATATATTCATTCTGCTGATTGCACTGCTGCTCACAGTATCTGCAGTGCTGTGCTGTCTTATACATTCTGCTGTGCTGAGTTATGACATTATCTGCTGCTGAGTCTAACTTTATCTGCTGTGATTCTGGGGATTAGTCTGGTGTGTGTGTGCTGTTAGTACAGCATTGCAGTATCACCTTTATACTCTTTATACTTTATACTTGAGTACAAAGCTGCACATTTTTAGGTGGGTGGGTGGGGTCAGTGGGCAGTAGGGTGACCAAATTTCCAAACTGGCATTCGGGGACAACTTTGCCAAGGACCGGGGGGGCGAATGTAGTCTCGAGGTTGACGGCAAATTCAGAAGTAGGGGGGATTTGTTGGGTGAATGGCTGGTGCTAGCACTGAAATCATTCTGACACCATGCTTAGTATGGTGTCATGATGATCAAATCACATTATTTCTATTATTACATTGTAATATACAATGAAATAGTTCAACTCACCATAACGTAGAGGGAACCCTGAGCTTGTTATTTGCCATGAGATGCAGCGGGTCATTTACCACCATCGCCTGCCACCAGATGCAGCGTGCCACTTGCCACTGTCTCCTGCTACCAGTTGCCGCTTGTCACTTGCCACTGTCTCCTGCCACCAGATACCACTTGTCACTTGCCAATGTTGCCTGCCACCAGATGCCGCTTGTCACTTGCCACCGTTGCATGCCACCAGATGAAGCATGTCACTTGCCACCGTTGCTTGCCACCAGATGAAGCATGACACTTGCCACCATCACCTGCCACCAGATGAAGCGTGTCACTTGTCACCTGCTGCCAAAGAGAGGGCAGGGAGAGAGAGACAGGGGGGACAGGGAGAGAGAGGGGAGGGGGGACAAGGAGAGAGAGGGGGGACAGGGAGAGAGAGAGAGCAGGAAGAGAGAGAGAGGGGGAGGGGGCAGGAAGAGAGAGGGGGAGGTTGGTAAGGAGCCTACAGGGGAGCAGTCCACCCCCCCGGCAAAACGAACCATGCGGGACAGCGCTGGAGGGCCCAGGAGGCAGACAGGCTGCAGGCCTAGTGCGGGAGGCGGGGCCTCGGGCCTAGCTCGTGGAGGATACCCGGGAGTGAGTAGCAGTGCTATCACAGCCTCAGCTGCCCCTGCAGCTCTGCACGAGGTGGGGGGAAGTAGGAACAGTGGGGGAGGGGGGCGGGGGGGGCGTAAGAGACAGGAGGATGGCCGGAGCAGCAGGTTCCTCAGGGACTACATCCCCCCCAGCAGCTCTGCACGAGCAGGGGGGTGGGGATTTACGGGCCACTCGGGCGACGGCCAGGAGGGGGGTGTCAGCCCCCAGACGTGCCACAACAGCGGATCCCCCTGCGGCTCTGCACGAGTCGGGGGGGACAGAAGGAGCAGTGGAGCAGCTTCTAGGGGGAGGGTGGGGGGCAACACAGCAGAGGGTGCGAGGGGTGGCCGGACGCCACCAGCCATCACAGCAAGGGCATATGTCGGCAGGAGCGGAGCCCGGACTGGCCCGCCTGCTCCGGTGAGGGGAAGGTCAGTACAGCCAGGAAGCAGCGCTCAGCCTGAAGCAGGTGCAGGAGGAAGGAGGCACGCTAATTACAGGAGCCCCTCTCCTAGGGAGCGTTCCTTGTCGTTTGCACAGGAAGAAGACTCACGGTCGGAAAGGCGAATTGTCGGAAGAGGAGGAGGAGCTCAGTCGCCCTATCCCACCGGTGGAGGCCCAAGCTCTTGGTTTCAAGATTCCATGCACACTGTCAGTGATTCCCCCGCTGGCCAAAAACTTGAAATCAGCCCTGCAACACCCTAGGGTGGTGTCGGAAAAACTGGCCAAGGAGGTGGATTTGGGTAATATGGCGGGACCATTTGAGGAGAAGCCATTCGGGGATTTAGTAGTGTCCCCGTTAGGGGTGGTACCCAAAAAGGAGCCGAATAAATTTCGGCTGATCCATCACTTATCGTTTCCCAAAGGGGTTCGGTAAATGATTTTATAGATCCCGAAGCGTGCACGGTGTCGTACACGTCGTTTGATGCCGCAGTGCGTTGGGTTAGGCGGTACGGAAAGGGGGCGCAGATGGCAAAATCTGATGTGGAAGCAGCATTTAGACTTTTACCAGTGCACCCGGATAGTTTTCGGTTATTAGGTTGTTGTTGGCAGGAAAAATTTTATGTAGATAGGTGTTTACCGATGGGGTGTTCTATTTCCTGCGCCATGTTTGAAGCTTTTAGTTCTTTTTTGGAATGGGTGGTGAGAGATGTTACAGGGATTGATTCCGTCATCCATTACTTGGATGATTTTCTGTGTGTGGGCCCTCCCTCTTCCAATGTGTGTGCGATACTCTTGTCCACGTTGCAGCACATTGCGGCAAAATTTCGGGTGCCGTTGGCAGCCGATAAAACGGAGGGTCCTCGGACAGAGTTGAGTTTCTTAGGGATAGTGATAGATTCCGTGGCTATGGAATGTAGGTTGCCCGACGAGAAGCTGGGGGATCTGAGAAGGG
>JAQSEC010004143.1:9001031-9003531 GCA_028564925.1 Lithobates sylvaticus | reverse complement strand
TCAGTGGGGGCAGAGCCCCGGGAACTCAGCACAGGGTTGGTGGGAACCCCTCATAATGGGCAGAGTGGGTGTACAGACCCGGGAACTCCGCATAGGGTTGGTGTAAACCCCTCTTAATGGGCAGAGTGGATGTACAGACCCGCTAACTCCTCGCAGGGATTGTAGGACCCCCTCATAATGGGCAGAGCTGGTGTACAGACATGAGAACACAGCACATGGATTGTGGAAACCTCTCATTATGGGTAGAGTGGGTGTACAGACGCAGGAACTCAGCACAGGAATGATGGGAACCACTCATAATGAGATCAGTGGGTTTAGAAACCTGGGAACTCAGCATAGGGCTTGTGGGAACCCCTTATAATGGGCAGAACTGCTGTACAGACCTGGGAACTTGGCACAGGTTTTTTAGGAACCCCTCATAATGGGCAGAGCTGGGGTACAGACCTGGGAACTTGGCACAAGGTTGGTGGGAACCGCTCATAATGGGCAGAGCTGGTCTACAGACCTGGGAACCAGAGGAACCAAAGGAATGATGGGAACCAGTCATAATGGGTTGAGTGGGTGTACATACCCTAAGAACTCAGCACAGGGTTGGTGGGAAGCCCTCATAATGGGCAGAGTGGGTGTACAGACCTGGGAACGCCGCATAGGGTTGGTGTAAACCCCTCTTAATAGGCAGAGTGGGTGTACAGACCCGGGAACTCAGCACAGGGATTGTGGGAACCCCTCATAATGGGCCCAGCAGGTGTACAGACCTGGGAACTCAGGACAGGGTTGGTGGGAACTCCTCATAATGGGCAGAGTGGGTGTACATGCCCGGCAACTCCTCACAGGTATTGTATTAACCCCTCTTAATGGGCAGAGCTGGTGTACAGACCTGGGAACTTAGCACATGGATTGTGGAAACCCCTCATAATGGGATGAGTTGGTTTACAGCCCCGGGAACTCAGCACAGGAATGATGGGAACCAGTCATAATGGGATCAACCCCTTATAATGGGCAGAGCTGGGGTAAAGACCTGGAAACTTGGCACAGGTTTGGTGGGAACCCCTCATAATGGGCAGAGCTGGTCTACAGACCTGGAAACTCGTCATAGAAATGATGGGAACCAGTCATAATGGGCAGAGCTGGTCTACAGACCTGGAAACTCGTCATAGAAATGATGGGAACCAGTCATAATGGGTACATACCCGTGAACTCAGCACATGGTTGGTGGGAACCCCTCATAATGGGATTATTTGGTGTAGGGAGAGGGGGGGCAGGGAGAGAGAGAGAGGGGGGCAGGGAGAGAGATAGGGGCAGGGAGAGAGAGGGGGAGGGGGACAGAAAGAGAGAGAGGGGGAGTGGGACAGGAGGAGAGAGAGGGGGACAGGAAGAGAGAGGGAGGGGGCAGGGAGAGGGGGGCAGGGAGAGAGAGAGAGAGGGAGGAGGGCCAGGAGAGAGAGGGAGGGGGCAGGGAGAGAGAGGGAGGGGGCAAGGAGAGGGGGGCAGAGAGAGAGAGAGAGGAGGGCAGGGAGAGAGAGAGGGGGACAGGGAGAGAGAGGGGGAGGGGGGACAGGGAGAGAGAGAGGGATGGGGGACAGGGAGAAAGGGGGAGGGGGCAGGGGAAGAGAGAGGGAGGGGGGCATGGAGAGAGAGAGGGGGCAGGGAGAGAGAGAGAGGGGAAGGGGGGACAGGGAGAGAGAGAGGGGCAGGGAGAGGGGGCAGGGAGAGAGAGAGAGGAGGGCAGGGAGAGAGAGAGGGAGAGGGGGGACAGGGAGAGAGAGGGGTGGGGGGACAGGGAGAGAGAGGGGGAGGGGGACAGGGAGAGAGAGGGATGGGGGACAGGGAGAGAGGGGGAGGGGGCAGGGAGAGAGAGAGGGGGAGGGGGCAGGGAGAGAGAGGGAGTGGGCAGGGAGAGGGGGCAGGGAGAGAGAGAGGGGGAGCAGGGAGAGAGAGAGGGGGGGCAGCGAGAGAGAGAGAGGGAGGGGGCAGGGAGAGGAATGGGGACAGGGAGAGAGGGGGAGGGGGCAGGGAGAGAGAGATGGGAAGGGGGCAGGGAGAGAGAGAGGAAGAGGGGAGGGAGAAAGAGGGAGAGAGGAGGGCAGGGAGAGAGAGGGGGTGGGGGGACAGGGAGAGAGAGGGGTGGAGGACAGGGAGAGAGGGGGAAGGGGGCAGGGAGAGAGAGAGGGGGAGGGGGCAGGGAGAGAGAGGGAGTGGGCAGGGAGAGGGGGCAGGGAGAGAGAGGGGGAGCAGGGAGAGAGAGAGGGAAGGGGCAGGGAGAGAGAGAGGGAGGGGGCAGGGAGAGAGAGAGAGGGAGGGGGGCCCGGGAGAGAGAGAGAAGGAAGGGGGCCGGGGGAGAAATGGGGGGAGGGGGCAGGGAGAGAGAGGGAGGGGGCAGGGAGAGGGGGCGGTAAGAGAGAGAGAGGAGGGCAGGAAGAGAGAGAGGGGGGGACAGGGAGAGAGAGGAAGGGACAAGGGGGAGGAGAGAGGAGGAGAAGGAGGGAGCAGGGGAGAGGGA
>JAQSEC010004143.1:8884021-9000531 GCA_028564925.1 Lithobates sylvaticus | reverse complement strand
ACAACATTTTTTTACATAACTTGGACAGAGGAGCCTCCCACCAATTGCATAAGATGGGGAGCTGTCCTGTCTACAGGTCACTTCAGTGTGGGCGACCTGCTTAACTGTGCCAGAGAGTGAGCTAGGGTTGCCCTCCACTACATGAACAGTGGAAGGGTCAGGGCTTTCAGCACTTCTCCTGGCTGTGGTAACAGAGTCCTCTGAACTTTCTCCCATTTGGGGGTAAGTTAACCTCTTGGGAGGCTTCACAACTCTGCGAGCTCTCTGTTCTCTTGGGACTTCTTCAGGAACACATTCTGGCAACATCTCTGGTTCTGGAACATCTACTTCTTCTTCTTCTGACATAGAGACCAGGGATATCTTCCCATCACTCAGGCACATCACTGAATGGCACAAACTCAGTGGCTTCTGGGTTCAATGTTTTATCTTCCGCATCTTCAGTAGGTGGAAGATCTATGGCGGAATTTCCTGGAGTTGAGGAAAGCCATAGCCATTCAAGTTCTCCTCTTTCTTCTTCAGGTTGGGGGTCCTGTCCACCCCTAACTAGGGATGTCTGAGACCTAGTATTAGGCCTGGGGGTATCCAGAATGGAAACAGATTCAGGTACGTCTCTCGCTGGAGGCATTCTGACTGCTTCAGTGAGTTGGAGCAAGTGATTCCTATGCCAGGTCTTCAAAGGCCCCACTCTCCCTTCATGCTTCAACTTGTAGACAGGCAATCCTGGAAGTTTCCTACAGATGATATATGGTCCTGATCTCCATCTATCAGCAATCTTGTGTTTTCCAGGGATCCCTAGATTGCGTAACAGTACACGGTCCCAGGCTGTAGGTCCTGTACTCTAACTTTCAAGTCAAAGTTCCTCTTGTTTCGGGCCCCCCTCTGGTCAGAGGCCGCTTGAGCTTTCTCATAAGCTATCTTCAAACTGCGCCTCAGTCTGTCCACATATCCTTTGTGGAGGCAGCAGAGGCATGGTCTAAGGAAATGCCGAAGGCCAAATCCACTGGCAATCTTGCTTCTCTCCCAAACATAAGACGGTAAGGGGAAAAACCTGTCACATCACTTGTGGTGCAATTGTAGGCATGCACCAGAGCTGATATGTGTTGACTCCAATGTTGCTTCTTCTCTGTTTCCAAAGTTCCCAACATGTTCAATAGAGTCCTGTTGAACCTGTCAGGCTGGGCATCACCTTGCGGGTGATACGGTGTGGTTCTAGTCTTCTCTACTCCCAGAGAATCTAGTTACTTCCTGATCAGGCGACTCTTAAAGTCCCTTCCTTGGTCTGAATGGATTCTCTGTGTCAGTCCATAGTGAACAAAGTACTTCTCCAAGAGTACCTTGGCTACTGTAGAGGCCTTCAGGTCCTTGGTTGGGAAAGCCTGAGCATGACGAGTGAAATGGTCGGTTACCACCAGAACATTTCCCAATCCGCTCAAATCGTGTTCAAGGCAGAGAAAATCAATGCATACCAGATCCATTTGGCCTTCACTCTGTAGGTGGCCCATTGGGGCAGCTTGATGGGGTAAAGTCTTTCTCTGAATGCATCTTGCACAGGAATGGCAATACTCCTCCACTTCGGCCCTCATGCAGGGCCAGTAAAACAGGTCTCTGACAAGTTGGAAGGTTCTCTCTGCTCCCAAGAGACCATGCTGGTCATGTAGGCCAATCAGCACAGTCTCTCGATGCTTCTCTGGGAGAAACAACTGCCACATGTCTTCTGGTCCATCAGAGGGGCCCCTTCGGTAGACCTACCCCCTGATGCACCTGTAACTTGTCAACTCTCTCCTCAGTAGACGAGCTTCTTTAGAAGGGTGAAGGCGAAGTCCCTCTGGCCTCTTGTCTTCCAGGGCTTCCAGGACCAATTTCCCCATGGGTCTTCCAATTGGTCACACCTTAACTCTTTCCTGGACAGCTTCGGTAGGCACACTTCTGCTAGTTGAGTTACCCCACAGTAACACTTTGGGACTCCCACTGTGGTAACTCCTATCGCTTCAGCTCTGGATCCTCCTCTGGCTTGGAGTTCAGCCCCCTGACAAAGGGCTCGCACTCCATCTGGTGCCACTTGGGGTCCAGTCTTCCCAGTCATCGACCATGACATGGGATCTTCGGGACAGGGCATCTGCATCCCCATTTCCAGCCCCTGGTCTGTACTTGAGACTGAAATTGAATCCAGACAACGCCGCCAACCATCTGTGTCCAGTTGCATCCAGCTTGGCGGTGGTGAATAGATAGGTCAAGGGGTTGTTATCTGTCTTTACAGTAAACTCGGCCCCATACAAATAGTCTCTCAGTTTGTCAACTACTGCCCACTTGAGGGCTAAGAACTCCAACTTGTGGGTGGGATAGTTCTTCTCGGAGGGGTCAGGCTCCGGCTCACATAGGCCACTGGTCGTAGCTGATCTTCATACTCCTGGTAGAGTACTCCACCTAGGCCCTCATGGCTGGCATCAACATGTAGCTCATATGGTCTAGTGGGATCAGCGTAGGCCAAAACTGGGGCTGTGGTGAGACTTCTCTTCAAGGTTCTGAAAGCCTCTTCACACATTGAGTTCCATTGGTCTTGAACCGACTCACTGGGCCTCCTAGGCCCCATTCCATCCTCCTCTCCTTCTGTCTTCAGCAGCTCGTTGAGGGGTTTGGCAATGCGGGCAAATCCATCCACAAACCTGCGGTAGTAGGAGCAGAACCCCAAGAAAGATCGAAGTTCTGTGACTGTTGTGGGCCTTGGCCACGAAGTAACTGCCTCCAACTTCTCAGGGTCTGTAGCCACTCCTTTTTCAGACACTATGTGTCCCAGATAGTTCACAGAAGACTGATAGAACCGACACTTCTCTGGAGAAAGTTTGAGTCTCTCTTCACTGAGCCTCTTCAATACTCTCTCCAATCTGGCTTCATGTTCTTCTAAAGTCTTTCCAAAGACAATGACATCGTCCAGATACACCAGGACTTCTATGAGATTCATGTCTCCAACCGTCCTTTCCATTAGGCGTTGAAACGTAGCAGGAGCTCCAGATAGGCCCTGGGCATCCTGTTGAACTCAAAGAATCCCACTGGGGTTATGAAGGCAGTCTTTTCTCTATCTTCTGGATGCATGGGGATTTGATAATACCCACTCTTGAGGTCCATCACACTGAACCACTTAGCTCCAGATAAACTCTGCAAGGCATCTTCTATCCTTGGCGTGGTGTACTGGTCAGGAATGGTCCTCCTGTTGAGAGTTCTGTAGTCAATGCAGAGCCTCAATGACCCATTCTTCTTCCTGACCACCACTATTGGGGAAGCATAGGGGCTTCTGGACTCCCTAATCACTCCCGTCTTCTTCAGTTCCGCAAGCTGCTCCCTCAGATCCTCCAGATCTGCTAGCGGGACTCGCCTCACTCTCTCTCTGAATGGCTTTCCTCTTGCATGCGGATTCGGTGGGTGGCACTCCTCGCACACCCCACATCAAACTCATCTTTAGAGAAAATCTTCTCCCATCTGGTCAGCTGGGCCTTGGCTCTCTCTTTCCAAGCTCCAGGTAGGTTTGGGTTTTCCATGGAGAGTTTCTTCCAAACATCTTCTCCTTCACCTGTCCCCTTCACTTCTGACCAGCCAACTGGGACAGCAGGACTCACCTGTCCCAGAAGCATCCTGGCAGGGATCTCCACGGGCCGCTCCGTGGGGTTCCTCACACTGACAGGGACTGTTCCTCTAGCCTTCTTCAGGTCCTTCAGTGAAATTACTTCTGGTATCACCTCCAGACCTGAGTGACCCTCCATTGGGTCAGGTTCCAGCATTACAAAGGGGCCAGGCTGTTCCCAATTAAGTTTTACCGTGGCTCTCAGGCAGGTCACCTCTCCAGGCTGTAACACTGCTCCTTCTCTTCCAAGCCTCCATACCCTTCCTATCCCCTCACTTGGGGTCTTCTGCTCTAGGACCAATCGCTGGTAGGCTGCCTTCAGCATGGGATGGATCTTGGGAGCTGAAAGATTCTGCTTCTTCACAAGGGGGGTCAGAAGCCTTCTGACCAGGTCCGTGTTCGTCCCTATAATCAGGGACGTCTTGCTGGTTCCTGGTGGGCGGGGACACACCACTGCTAGGGTGTCGAACACTTCAGCCTTTCCAGCCACAGATAGGTCAAAGGTCAATCGTATGGGTAAGTATCCATCATAGGGGAAACTCTGAGTTCCCAATCCCCTTATCTCCAACTCTTCTATCTTCTGTATTGGCAGATGACTCAGGTATCTGTCATAGAAGTCCCTGTACAACAGGGTCACTTGTGCTCCAGTGTCCAGGAGGGCCTGTGTGTACACTCCTTCCACTTGGATGGGTACAGTAGGAGATGGACCAACCAGCTCTTCCGGGTAGGGCCGAGTTGGTGCTGTCTTCTTCTTTGGACTCTTTTCTTTACCAGTTGATTTGCACTTGCTCCTTTCTTGAGCCTGATATGCATTAATTTTCTCCCTCTTACTGGGAGTGTGAACCCGTTGAGGGATATTGTTATCTCTCACTTTTAAGGGTTCACGCTTGGGAGTGCTGTGTCTCTCCGGAGGGGTCTTGCCCCCTTTCTCTGGGGTGTACCTTGGTTGAGGATCCCTGGGTTCCTTCCGAGGGGTTTGCTCTCCTCGCTTTCTTTTCCCGTTGTGCTTCTTGGAGCTCACTGAAGGTGATGGGCACCCGGTTGACTCCTTCACCGGGGCCCTTTGGCGTTTCCCGCTGGCTGGCGGCTATCTGTTTTCTTCTTCTTGGGACTGGCACATACAGCTGCAATATGGCCAATTCCTCCACAATTAAAGCAGATCATCTCTCCATAGTCAGGTGGGGATGCTGGTGCTGGAACAGCTGGAAACAATTCCTTCCTGCCCGATTCTTTCTTGGGACTGGGCGTCTCTTTCGCCACTAGAGACGTCAGTATCTCCATCATCTGGGACATCTGCAACTTCAGGGCATCTACCTCTGTGTCTCTTTCAGGGGTTAAGGCCGACCTGACCGTGGCCACTGGAAGTTTTGTAGACCCCATCACCTGCTTCTCCCTTTTCTCTTCCAACATGGCCTCCTCTTCTCTGACCATTCGGATGAGGTCAGGGTAGTCCAGGCTCTTCCCATCCTGCCGGGTACGTAGTACTCGTGCGACAGTGTCTAGGGGTTGGGCTCCCCTCATCACCTGCTGGGCACGGGCTTCATCTACCTTCCCTGGATCTATCCCCTTCTTCAGGATAATCCTATGCAGGATCTTGTCTATGCGTCCCATGTACTCTGACAGCTTCTCCCCTGTCTTCTGGTAACAGTGTTCCAGTTGATAGGTAAGTTCTGTGACCTTTTCTATCCCACCAAACACACTTTCCAGGATGTCTATGTAATCCTGTGCAGTGCAATCTTTCTTGCTTGTCTTCAGGTTGCGTATGGCCTCCAAGGCAGGCCCTTTTAGGCTTTCAACAATCCTTTGCTTCTTTCTACCTTCTGGGACCTCCCATTCTTCTAAGGCCTGCGTGGCACCATCTAACCACTCTTCAAATCCCTCTTCTCCCGAGGGTACAGGTGTCCTCCCAGAGAACATCCAGAGTTTTCTGTATCCCGACATCGGGTAGTCCCCGGGGTCTCTTCTGCACTGAGTCACAATCTCCCCTAGGACAGCGCACAGTTCTGCACTAAGAGTGGTCTGTGCGGGTGCGGGACTTTCCGCGCCCTTCTGCTCTTCCTTCTTTGGGGATAGCATAGTTTTCACTGGAGAACCTTCTCCCTTGCGCGGCAGCGCATGCAGCAATTGATAGGCCTGACCATTCGGTGCTCGTATGCTTTGGCTCCTGAACTGCTCTGGAGTCTCTTTTCTCCATTCTACTATGGCGTATGTATACCCGGCATCATTTCTCATATCCATTATCCGTGACTTGTGGCATGGGGATAATGACATTATGAGCTGCTTGACTGCCTCTTCCTGCCATATCCCTGGCAGTTCAATGACTGCTGCTGCGGCTGGGTCAGTGCCCCATAGTGTGTACCACCGTCCCACTTCTATCGGGTCCATGCCGGTACCTTCTGGCGGCTTTACCCGCTGACTCAGGATCCCGGATTACGAGCCCCCACGTGTAGCGCTACCCCCAGTTAAGAGAGCCGCTGGTTTGTTTTGGGTCCCTGAGTACAGCTCCACCAACCCCCGGCAATTTGGCTCTACCCACTCTGGCACAGTTAGTAAAGGGGTACGTCCCTATGCACATAAAATATCACTTATACTCTAAGTGTAATGGACTCAAACTCACAAGCAGACTGCTGAGATAAGAATAACTGGTTTTACTTTGTCAGTATGAAAAGAAATAGTAACATGCATCAAACATTTGACTTACAACACATTAGCAGGTCCCTGCAATATGCACTTTAACATGTACACATAAATGTATCAAAATAGCAATGGGGAACGGAGCGCCACGTGTGCGACCGTCTACTATGCACCTCTGAGGTGTAACAAATCTAACTGCGACTATCTAATGGATCAGGCCTGATCCCTAGCAATAGAGCTCAGTCCTTGAGGAAATACAGTATTCTTCACCTGCAATGAATCTGTAGAGGTGGTGCACATGTAGCTTTAAATGGTGTCTTTGTAATCCACAAAAAGAAACAGGCTGCTGCTCTGAGGTAATTGTGCCTTGGCAGTTCAATAGGCATAGAACGTGTGTGTCAATGCAGGATGAGCCTTTCAGCTCGCTCACCACTCCAGGGTACCGTCCTCAGCTCCGGGTCCCTCCAATGGTGGCTCTGGTCTCTTCTGGCGGCGTCCGGTCTCCTCCGTCACAGCCCCTGCGCTCCGGTCCTCTCTCCGTCCGACCGTGTGTAGGCAAAAGTCTCCGCTCTGCTGCTGCTGACAGTGAGGGGTGAGAGTCTCTCTCCGTCTGCTGCAAGGCCCAGGCTTCAGGCCTTCAGCTCCGGTCCGCACAGGTGTCTCCTCTCTCAGAAGTGTCTCCGTCACCAGCCCAGTCAGAAGAGGAAGAGGCGGTATCTCCTCTTCCCTTTTATCTCCTCCCCCAGCAGCCTCTCGGGCAGAAACAGCCATCCTCCCGGGACCCTGGGGAATTATGGGGATTGTAGTTTTGTCCCCTAAAAGGGGAACGACCCCGCTACAATAGCAACAATGTATTGGACCGTGCTATATCAATATGTATGAGATAATTCAAATAAATCAATCCAAAGTGAGGAAATAACACATAAATTCGTGAAGTGAATAAATAAAATAAACATAAATAAATAATGAGGTGTATGAATAAATATAGGTGGTGAAAACGCCCAACACGATGCGTGAATTAATAAAAAATGGGTATAATAATTAATTAATTTGTGAATGGTACACAAATAACTATGTGCTAATGAATGTGCAAAATGCAAAAAAATGCAATTATTGCAAAGATTAATAGACAGGTGCAAAAAAAGGGGGGTTAATCCAATTAATGCAAAAAAATGCAAAAATAGCAAAAAAATGTACAAACAAGCATGTGCAAAAGAAACAAACACAACCATCTAAGAATGTGAAAATCCAAATAGTTACTGTGTTAATAAATAAATGTCCAGTGTGTTCAAAATTAATATACTACAATAAAGTGTCCAGTGCAATCAGGATTGCCATTAACAATAGAACTCCCATACACGATACAATCGACAGCTCCTGTGTAATGGTTCCTCCTACTCAGAGTGCACTCTTTGTGTGGTGGTAGTGATCTCTTCCATGCAAGAAAGTGCCGAAAAAAATGTTTTCCCCAGCCTCTTACCTTTAGGCAAGAGGATAACAGCCTTTCAGTGACAGGAAGAAAGGGAGACAAATCACTTCCTTGTGGTTTCTCCAGATACGTGTCCTTACTTGTGTAGAATTCAAAAATAAATTTTATTTAAGGATAAAATAAACTTACAGTTGGTAATTACAAATACAGGCAGCGGTATTAACAAAGCCCGACCCTGGCCGAGAGCGCACTTAGGTCACCTGACTCTGACTCCTCACGCGTATCGCCACGCCCACGTGGCTTTCTCAAAGGAATTTTATCCTTAAATAAAATTTATTTTTGAATTCTACACAATGGAATGTCTCCCTCTTTCTGCCCCTATGTCTGCGGGACCTATGGAGAGAATCTAAGAGGGCAGTCTGGACAGGCGGCGGCGCTTGTCTGTGACAACGCCCCCTGCCGTGCTAAATACACGTTCAGATAATACACTGGCTGCAGGGCAGGCCAGCACCTCCAAGGCGTAAAGGGCAAGCTCAGGCCATGTGTCCAATTTGGAGACCCAGAAGTTGAAGGGGGCAGACCCGTCATTCAGTACGTGTAGGCGTGTGCACACATACTGCTCCACCATGTTGGTGAAATGCTGCCTCCTGCTAAGACGTTCCATCTCAGCTGGTGGTGCTGGTTGTTGTGGCGTGCTGACAAAGCTTTTCCACATTTCGGCCATGCTAACCCTGCCTTCCGAGGTGCTGGCGGTGCCCCGGCTGCGTTGGCGACCTCTTCCTTCTCCTCTGCCTTCGCCTTGTGCTTCCACCGTACCCCCGCTGCCAAGTGGGAATGCCACCAGCAGTGCGTCTACCAGCGTGCGCTTGTACTCGCGCATCTTACGATCACGCTCCAGTGAGGTAATTAAGGACGGCACGTTGTCCTTGTAACGGGGATCCAGCAGGGTGGCCACCCAATAATCAGCACCAGTTAAAATGTGGGCAACTCGGCGGTCATTGCAGAGACACTGCAGCATGTAATCGCTCATCTGTGCCAGGCTGCCCAGAGGCAAGGAAAAGCTGTCCTCTGTGGGAGGTGTATCGACTGTGTCCTCTGTATCCCCCCAGCCATGCACCAGTGATGGACATGAGCTGGTCTGGGTGCCACCCTGCTGTGAACATGGTTCCTCCTCCTCCATCTCCTCCTCATCCTCCACCTCGTCATCCTCCAGAACTGAATCAGCATTTCGGTTGTTACCGGTACACCCCGAGAGTTTTCATTTATTGGGCTGTTGCTGGGAGGGTGAGTTCTATGTTGATCGGTGTCTACCGATGGGTTGTTCAATTTCTTGCGCCATGTTTGAGGCGTTTAGTTCCTTTTTGGAATGGGTGGTGAGGGATGTGACAGGGATCGATTCTGTCATCCACTACCTGGATGATTTTTTGTGCGTGGGTCCTCCATCTTCCAATGTGTGTGCGATACTGTTGTCCACGTTGCAGCACATTGCAGAGAAGTTTCGGGTGCCGTTGGCAGCCGATAAAACGGAGGGCCCGCGGACAGAGTTGAGTTTTTTAGGCATAGTGATAGATTCCATAGCCATGGAATGCAGGTTGCCGGATGAAAAGGTGGTGGATTTGAGAAAAATGGTGGGAGAGGTTTGTGGTTGGAAGAAGGTTCAGTTGCGCACGTTACAATCTTTGTTGGGAAAGTTGAATTTTGCATGCAGGATTATTCCCATGGGTAGGATATTTTGTAGGCGGTTGTCAGCAGCAACTAAAGGGGTGCGGATGCCGACACATTTCATTAGGCTGAACAAGGAACACAGAGAAGATTTGAGGATATGGGATCAGTTTCTGGGACAATACAATGGGAGGGCGGTTTGGATGTCGGGACCGGTAAGTAATTTCGATGTGGAGCTGCTGACAGACGCCGCTGGATCTACGGGTTATGGGGCGTTTTTGCAGGGCCAGTGGAGTGCTGAACCCTGGCCGCAGTCATGGTTAAAGTTGGGTTTTCAGAAAAATTTGGTACTGCTCGAATTGTTTCCGGTGGTGCTGGCTTTAGAGTTGTGGGGAGAGTCGTGCAGGAACCTCAAGTTAAGGCTGAACTGCGATAACATGGGGGTGGTTCAGGTGATTAACAACATGTCTGCGGCTTCACCTCCTGTCATCAGATTGATGAGACATCTGGTGTTGCGTTGCATGCGGTTGAACATCTTTTTGTATGCTGTTCACATCCCTGGTGTTGAGAACACTCTAGCTGACGCCTTGTCTCGCTTTCAGTGGGACAAGTTCAGGGAGCTGGCGCCGAAAGCACGAGCGGAGGGTGTTCCATGCCCGGGCTGGATGTGGGAGTTAGCATTGGAACCACGGCAGAGTGGATTCGGAGGTCCGTAAGTGAGTCGACATGGTTGGCTTATTCTAAAGTGTGGAAGGAATGGACTGACCTCCGGGATACGGCAGGTTCCGGGGGGGAGAACCCTGGAGACAGGTTGTTGTTGCTCGATTTGGTGGCCAGGGATATGGAAACAGGGAAATCGGTGTCAGCAATTGAGAAAAGGATGGCGGGGCTTGCGTTTTGGTTCAAATTAAGGAGAAGGGAGGATCTGACGAGGGATTTCTGGGTAAAACAAGCCATAAAGGGTTATCGGAAGTCGCATAGGAGTAGGGACAAGCGGCGCCCCATCACATTTGGGAACTTGTTAGATATCGGTGCACAGCTAGAAGGGGTGTGTCAGTCAGAGTATGAAGTGAGGTTGTTTTCAGTTGCGTTTGCATTGGCATTTTTTGGAGCGTTCCGTATTGGGGAATTGGTTAGCCCTTCAAAAGAGGTGGCTGGGGGTTTGATGGTTCAGGATGTGGAAGTAAGGGACGACAGGGTTACAGTCAGGGTGAGAAGATCAAAAACGGACCAAAGAGGAAGAGGGACGCAGGTGAGTTTGTTTGCGGTACAGGGGTGCGGGGTGTGCCCTTTAATGACGGTGAGAAAGTTTCTGGCAGTGAGACCAAGGGGGGAGGGTCCGCTGTTATTGCATGCGGACGGACGGTACTTGTCCAAGTTTCAGTTTGTGGCGGTGCTAAGAAAGTGTTTGGGGAGGTTGGGATTGGATAGTCACGCCTACGCGTCACACTCCTTCCGCATTGGGGCAGCTACAGAAGCCGCCAGGTGTGGGTTGGATGAAGCGGATGTGCAAAAGTTAGGTAGATGGGAATCTCAGCGATTCCGTAGTTATGTTAGGCCACAGTTGGTGTGTGAATAAGAAAAAAAAAAAAAAAGGAGGGGGGGTTTTGGTTATTAATATAAGTAACGTATAACATAAGTATTGATTGGTATGAAGGAGTACTGCATAATGTTAAAGTAGTGTGGGGTGTTGTGCGTGTAACGTTGTACGTTGTAATTGTTGTTACAGATGCAGGGCGACAACTCCTTGTATGGATCCTTGGCCATTCCTACGTTTGCTGGGGAGCCAGGAGGGGGGACGTGAGACCAGGTGGGAGACAGCTGGGCATCTCCAGGAGGGAGGCAGTTATCCGGTGGTTGGGAAGGCCGGGTATGATGTGGGGCAGAGTTGTCCCGGAGGTTGAAAGGTACGCATGGCTGGACCGACCACCTGAAGTGTTGGTGATTCACGCCGGAGGCAATGATTTGGGTGTACGGACCGTGAGGGACTTGATAGCTGATATCAAAGCGGACATTATGTTCCTCCGGGCCACATTCCCGGGCACCATATTAATTTGGTCTGACATGGTAGCCAGAACTAATTGGCGCATGGCCAGGTCGGTGTTCAGGATCAATAAAGCCAGGATCCGGGTTAATAAAGTGGTGGGACGTTTCATGGCATGGCAAGGTGGCCTAGTTGTTCGCCACCGGGAGTTGGAGGTTAATGTGGGGATGTATTTGAGAAGGGATGGTGTACATCTTTCAGATGTGGGTATAGACCTTTGGTCTTTGGGTTTGCAAGAGGGTATCCAGGCGGCCCTGCGGGTGTGGAGGTGCCATCAAGGGTGAGGTGTCTCCCTTTTCAGGCTGTGGCATTGGTTGTTTAGTTGGTCAGTGACGGCAGCAGGTATACTGGTGGTAAGTGGGTGGGGGGCTCATCAATAGATGGCCCCTCCTTGTTACATCAAACGTTGTTGATGTATAATGGTATCGTGCACTGCGGGAATGTTGGTTATCGGGCGGTACGGTAGAGACCCATGGGTTTCTTTATCTCCCGCAGTGCCCCCTTGTGTTGATATCAGTTGATATGAGGTTGTGCTTTAAGCACTTAGCTCCGTCACTGACCAACATATATATTGGGGTTTAACCTGTTTTGTTTTGTTTTCAGCAGGGGGTCTGAAAGTGTTTATTGTTATTGTTATTTATGTTTTATTTGTTGAATAAGAAACTGGAGTTCTTATTTTGGTATTTAAAATAAATAGCTGTTATGGCCATTTAACTCCATAACCGGTGTGGTCTCTTATTCATTAATTAAGTTAAGATTATGGGGTTTATGGTCACAGCTATGGGGTCTTATCAGGACTACACTAGTCAAGTAAGGACCGGAATATAGTGGACAGCAGGGAAATGTCATGCAGGTCCGCCCATGACAGTGTGTCAGGTGACACCTTTTGCTAGGAATGAGTTAACAAAGTTAGGGGTGGGCTTTCCTGTGGGGCTAGGGGAGCGGCCATATAAAAAGGAGGGGCGGAGCCGGGAGGTCAGTGCGGGATAGACAGAACACGAGGAGGCAGGTTTTTCCCCACCCACCCTCCCCCTTTTTTGTATAAATGTGATGGCATGTACTAATGTTTGTTGTCGTTTCAGGTCTTTGGAAGCGGTTTCGTCATAACAGCTGGGGGGTTGGCGTTGGTTGTTTAGTTGGTCAGTGACGGCAGCAGGTATACTGGTGGTAAGTGGGTGGGGGGCTCATCAATAGATGGCCCCTCCTTGTTACATCAAACGTTGTTGATGTATAATAGAACACCCCATCGGTAAACACCTATCTACATAAAATTTTTCCTGCCAACAACAACCTAATAACCGAAAACTATCCGGGTGGACTGGTAAAAGTCTAAATGCTGCTTCCACATCAGATTTTGCCATCAGCGCCCCTTTTCCGTACCGCCTTACCCAACGCACTGCGGCATCAAACGACGTGTATGACACTGTGCACGCTTCGGGATCTATAAAATCATTTACCGAACCCCCTTTGGGAAACGATAAGTGATGGATCAGCCGAAATTTATTCGGCTCCTTTTTGGGTACCACCCCTAACGGGGACACTACTAAATCCCCGAATGGCTTTTCCTCAAACGGTCCCGCCATCCTACCTAAAGCCACCTCCTTGGCCAGTTTTTTCGACACCACCCTAGGGTGTTGCAGGGCTGATTTCAAGTTTTTGTCCAGCGGGGGAATCACTGACAGTGTGCATGGAATCTTGAAACCAAGAGCCCACAGCCGCTGCTTGGGCCTCCACCGGCGGGATAGGGCGACTGAGCTCCTCCTCCTCTTCCGACAATTCGCCTTCCGACCGTGAGTCTTCTTCCTGTGCAAACGACAAGGAACGCTCCCTAGGAGAGGGGCTCCTGTAATTAGCGTGCCTCCTTCCTCCTGCACCTGCTTCAGGCTGAGCGCTGCTTCTTGGCTGTACTGACCTTCCCCTCACCGGAGCAGGCGGGCCAGTCCGGGCTCCGCTCCTGCCGACATATGCCCTTGCTGTGATGGCTGGTGGCGTCCGGCCACCCCTCGCACCCTCTGCTGCGTTGCCCCCCACCCTCCCCCTAGAAGCTGCTCCACTGCCCCTTCTGTCCCCCCCCCCGACTCGTGCAGAGCCGCAGGGGGATCCGCTGTTGTGGCACGTCTGGGGGCTGACACCCCCCTCCTGGCCGTCGCCCGAGTGGCCCGTAAATCCCCACCCCCCTGCTCGTGCAGAGCTGCTGGGGGGATGTAGTCCCTGAGGAACCTGCTGCGCCGGCCATCCTCCTGTCTCTTACGGCCCCCCCGCCCACCTCCCCCACTGTTCCTACTTCCCCCCACCTCGTGCAGAGCTGCAGGGGCAGGTGAGGCTGTGATAGCACTGCTACTCGCTCCCGGGGATCCTCCACGTGCTAGGCCCGAGGCCCCGCCTCCCGCACTAGGCCTGCAGCCTGTCTGCCTCCTGGGCCCTCCAGTGCTGTCCCGCATGGTTCGTTTTGCCGGGGGGGTGGACTGCTCCCCCGTAGGCTCCTTACCAACCTCCCCCTCTCTCTTCCTGCCCCCTCTCTCTCTTCCTGCCCCTCTCTCTCTTCCTGCCCCCTCTCTCTCCTTGTCCCCCCTCCCCTCTCTCTCCCTGTTCCCCCTGCCCCCCTGTCTCTCTCTCCCTGCCCTCTCTTTGGCAGCAGGTGACAAGTGACACGCTTCATCTGGTGGCAGGTGATGGTGGCAAGTGTCATGCTTCATCTGGTGGCAAGCAACGGTGGCAAGTGACATGCTTCATCTGGTGGCATGCAACGGTGGCAAGTGACAAGCGGCATCTGGTGGCAGGCAACATTGGCAAGTGACAAGTGGTATCTGGTGGCAGGAGACAGTGGCAAGTGACAAGCGGGAACTGGTAGCAGGAGACAGTGGCAAGTGGCACGCTGCATCTGGTGGCAGGCGATGGTGGTAAATGACCCGCTGCATCTCGTGGCAAATAACAAGCTCAGGGTTCCCTCTACGTTATGGTGAGTTGAACTATTTCATTTTATATTACAATGTAATAATAGAAATAATGTGATTTGATCATCATGACACCATACTAAGCATGGTGTCAGAATGATTTCAGTGCTAGCACCAGCCATTCACCCAACAAATCCCCCCTACTTCTGAATTTGCCATCAACCCCGAGACTACATTCGCCCCCCGGTCCTTGGCAAAGTTGTCCCCGAATGCCAGTTTGGAAATTTGGTCACCCTACTGCCCACTGACCCCACCCACCCACCTAAAAATGTGCAGCTTTGTACTCAAGTATAAAGTATAAAGAGTATAAAGGTGATACTGCAATGCTGTACTAACAGCACACACACACCAGACTAATCCCCAGAATCACAGCAGATAAAGTTAGACTCAGCAGCAGATAATGTCATAACTCAGCACAGCAGAATGTATAAGACAGCACAGCACTGCAGATACTGTGAGCAGCAGTGCAATCAGCAGAATGAATATATATTCAAATGATCAGTATTCAGTAATGATAATGAATCAGCATCAGCATCAGCAGTCTGCCTATATCACAGTCACAGCCGGAACACAGTGCACTAGGCCGCCACAGTGGCGGCCTTTTATACTGTGGGGCGTGTACTAAACCCTGCTGAGCTATAATTCGCTACAGGCATCCTGCCTGTAGCCAATTATGGCTCTCCTCGCTGCCGGCGCTGTGATTGGCCAAGCATGCGGGGTCACAGTGCATGCTTGGCCAATCATCAGCCAGCAATGCACTGCGACTGGCGCAGTGGATTGCGGGCCGTTCACATCACACGAATGTGATGCGAACGGCCCAAATAGTTCTGGGCTCGCCGAACGGGCTTGAATCGAACACCGGGCCCATCTCTACTCAGCACCCATCTCATCTACATACTACCTACCATACCCTCCGCACCCCTCTCATCTACATACTACCCACCATACACTCAGCACCCCTCTCATCTATATACTACCCACCATACACTCCGCACCCCTCTCATCTACATACTACCCACCTAACACTCAGCACCCCTCTCATCTACATACTACCTACCATACCCTCCGCACCCCTCTTATCTACATACTACCCACCATACACTCAGCACCCCTCTCATCTACATACTACCCACCATACACTTCGCACCGCTCTCATCTACATACTACCCACCATACACTCAGCACCCAATGTCATCTACATACTACCCACCATACACTCCGAACCCCTCTCATCTACATACTACCCACCATACACTCTGCACCCCTCTCATCTACATATGAACCCTAAACTGCTGGGACGCTAGTATAGATCTGATCAGATCAGATATTGATCTGTTCAAATACTATAACACTAAGGGAGGTGTATGCTTTGCGCGTGGGTGTTTGCGGTACTGGCACTAACCTGGGGCGACACAGACCTTATTTGACCGTAAAACCTAATTGATATCACCCGCCGGGCGATCAGAGGGTTAAATCGTTATTGGGTAATAAATGGCGGGTGCCCCGACAGTATAAAAAACAAACTAACTAACCAGCATCACCCGTAACAGTTATACGGTGATCACTGCTGAAAGGGTTAACTAGGGGCAATCAGGGGGTTAAAACCTTTATTAGGTAATATATGGGGGTACTGTACTGTTAGTACAGTATTGCAGTAGCACCAATCGCAGTGCTGTTAGCACAGCATTGCACCCCAACTTCTGTCCCAACCTTCTGTCCCATCCATATAGTACCTATAGTGTCTTTGTGTCAGCAGCACCCATATGACTTCTAGTGTGTTAGTGGCAGCACACAGAGCTCCTATATTTTCTTGTCTGCAGCACACATATAGTACCTCTAATGTCTTTGTGTCAGCAGCACCCATATGACTTCTAGTGTGTTAGTGGCAGCACACAGAGCTCCTATATTTTCTTGTCAGCAGCACACCAATAATACCTATAGTGTCTTTGTGTCAGCAGCAGCCATAGGACTTCTAGTGTGTTAGTGGCAGCACACAGAGCTCCTATATTTTCTTGTCAGCAGCCCACATATAGTACCTATAGTGTCTTTGTGTCAGCAGCAGCCATAGGACTTCTAGTGTGTTAGTGGCAGCACACTGAGCTCCTATATTTTCTTGTCAGCAGCCCACATATAGTACCTATAGTGTCTTTGTGTCAGCAGCACCCATAGGACTTCTAGTGTGTTAGTGGCAGCACACTGAGCTCCTATATTTTCTTGTCAGCAGCACACATATAGTACCTATAGTGTCTTTGTGTCAGCAGCACCCATAGTGTGTTAGTGGCAGCACACATAGCTCCTATATTTTCTTGTCAGCAGCACACATATAGTACCTATAGTGTCTTTGTGTCAGCAGCACCCATAGGACTTATAGTGTGTTAGTGGCAGCACACATAGCTCCTATATTTTCTTGTCAGCAGCACACACATATAGTACCTATAGTGTCTTTGTGTCAGCAGCACCCATAGGACTTCTAGTGTGTTAGTGGCAGCACACAGAGCTCCTATATTTTCTTGTCAGCAGCACACATATTGTACCTATAGTGTCTTTGTGTCAGCAGCACCCATAGGACTTCTAGTGTGTTAGTGGCAGCACACAGAGCTCCTATATTTTCTTGTCAGCAGCACACCAATTGTACCTATAGTGTCTTTGTGTCAGCAGCACCCATAGGACTTCTAGTGTGTTAGTGGCAGCACACAGAGCTCCTATATTTTCTTGTCAGCAGCACACATATAGTACCTATAGTGTCTTTGTGTCAGCAGCACCCATAGGACTTCTAGTGTGTTAGTGGCAGCACACAGAGCTCCTATATTTTCTTGTCAGCAGCACACCAATAGTACCTATAGTGTCTTTGTGTCAGCAGCACCCATAGGACTTCTAGTGTGTTAGTGGCAGCACACAGAGCTCCTATATTTTCTTGTCAGCAGCACACATATAGTACCTATAGTGTCTTTGTGTCAGCAGCACCCATAGGACTTCTAGTGTGTTAGTGGCAGCACACAGAGCTCCTATATTTTCTTGTCAGCAGCACACATATAGTACCTATAGTGTCTTTGTGTCAGCAGCACCCATAGGACTTATAGTGTGTTAGTGGCAGCACACAGAGCTCCTATATTTTCTTGTCAGCAGCACACATATAGTACCTATAGTGTCTTTGTGTCAGCAGCACCCATAGGACTTCTAGTGTGTTAGTGGCAGCACACAGAGCTCCTATATTTTCTTGTCAGCAGCACACATATAGTACCTATAGTGTCTTTGTGTCAGCAGCACCCATAGGACTTCTAGTGTGTTAGTGGCAGCACACAGAGCTCCTATATTTTCTTGTCAGCAGCACACATATAGTACCTATAGTGTCTTTGTGTCAGCAGCACCCATAGGACTTCTAGTGTGTTAGTGGCAGCACACAGAGCTCCTATATTTTCTTGTCAGCAGCACACATATAGTACCTATAGTGTCTTTGTGTCAGCAGCACCCATAGGACTTCTAGTGTGTTAGTGGCAGCACACAGAGCTCCTATATTTTCTTGTCAGCAGCACACATATAGTACCTATAGTGTCTTTGTGTCAGCAGCACCCATAGGACTTCTAGTGTGTTAGTGGCAGCACACAGAGCTCCTATATTTTCTTGTCAGCAGCACACATATAGTACCTATAGTGTCTTTGTGTCAGCAGCACCCATAGGACTTCTAGTGTGTTAGTGGCAGCACACAGAGCTCCTATATTTTCTTGTCAGCAGCACACATATAGTACCTATAGTGTCTTTGTGTCAGCAGCACCCATAGGACTTCTAGTGTGTTAGTGGCAGCACACAGAGCTCCTATATTTTCTTGTCAGCAGCACACAAATAGTACCTATAGTGTCTTTGTGTCAGCAGCACCCATAGGACTTCTAGTGTGTTAGTGGCAGCACACAGAGCTCCTATATTTTCTTGTCAGCAGCACACATATAGTACCTATAGTGTCTTTGTGTCAGCAGCACCCATAGGACTTCTAGTGTGTTAGTGGCAGCACACAGAGCTCCTATATTTTCTTGTCAGCAGCACACATATAGTACCTATAGTGTCTTTGTGTCAGCAGCACCCATAGGACTTCTAGTGTGTTAGTGGCAGCACACAGAGCTCCTATATTTTCTTGTCAGCAGCACACATATAGTACCTATAGTGTCTTTGTGTCAGCAGCACCCATAGGACTTCTAGTGTGTTAGTGGCAGCACACAGAGCTCCTATATTTTCTTGTCAGCAGCACACATATAGTACCTATAGTGTCTTTGTGTCAGCAGCACCCATAGGACTTCTAGTGTGTTAGTGGCAGCACACAGAGCTCCTATATTTTCTTGTCAGCAGCACACATATAGTACCTATAGTGTCTTTGTGTCAGCAGCACCCATAGGACTTATAGTGTGTTAGTGGCAGCACACAGAGCTCCTATATTTTCTTGTCAGCAGCACACATATAGTACCTATAGTGTCTTTGTGTCAGCAGCACCCATAGGACTTCTAGTGTGTTAGTGGCAGCACACAGAGCTCCTATATTTTCTTGTCAGCAGCACACATATAGTACCTATAGTGTCTTTGTGTCAGCAGCACCCATAGGACTTCTAGTGTGTTAGTGGCAGCACACAGAGCTCCTATATTTTCTTGTCAGCAGCACACATATAGTACCTATAGTGTCTTTGTGTCAGCAGCACCCATAGGACTTCTAGTGTGTTAGTGGCAGCACACAGAGCTCCTATATTTTCTTGTCAGCAGCACACATATAGTACCTATAGTGTCTTTGTGTCAGCAGCACCCATAGGACTTCTAGTGTGTTAGTGGCAGCACACAGAGCTCCTATATTTTCTTGTCAGCAGCACACATATAGTACCTATAGTGTCTTTGTGTCAGCAGCACCCATAGGACTTCTAGTGTGTTAGTGGCAGCACACAGAGCTCCTATATTTTCTTGTCAGCAGCACACATATAGTACCTATAGTGTCTTTGTGTCAGCAGCACCCATAGGACTTCTAGTGTGTTAGTGGCAGCACACAGAGCTCCTATATTTTCTTGTCAGCAGCACACCAATTGTACCTATAGTGTCTTTGTGTCAGCAGCACCCATAGGACTTCTAGTGTGTTAGTGGCAGCACACAGAGCTCCTATATTTTCTTGTCAGCAGCACACATATAGTACCTATAGTGTCTTTGTGTCAGCAGCACCCATAGGACTTATAGTGTGTTAGTGGCAGCACACGTAGCTCCTATGTTTTCTTGTCAGCAGCACACATATAGTACCTATAGTGTCTTTGTGTCAGCAGCACCCATAGGACTTCTAGTGTGTTAGTGGCAGCACACAGAGCTCCTATATTTTCTTGTCAGCAGCACACATATAGTACCTATAGTGTCTTTGTGTCAGCAGAACCCATAGGACTTATAGTGTGTTAGTGGCAGCACACATAGCTCCTATATTTTCTTGTCAGCAGCACACATATAGTACCTATAGTGTCTTTGTGTCAGCAGCACCCATAGGACTTCTAGTGTGTTAGTGGCAGCACACAGAGCTCCTATATTTTCTTGTCAGCAGCACACATATAGTACCTATAGTGTCTATGTGTCAGCAGAACCCATAGGACTTATAGTGTGTTAGTGGCAGCACACATAGCTCCTATATTTTCTTGTCAGCAGCACACATATAGTACCTATAGTGTCTTTGTGTCAGCAGCACCCATAGGACTTCTAGTGTGTTAGTGGCAGCACACAGAGCTCCTATATTTTCTTGTCAGCAGCACACCAATAGTACCTATAGTGTCTTTGTGTCAGCAGCACCCATAGGACTTCTAGTGTGTTAGTGGCAGCACACAGAGCTCTTATATTTTCTTGTCAGCAGCACACATATAGTACCTATAGTGTCTTTGTGTCAGCAGCACCCATAGGACTTCTAGTGTGTTAGTGGCAGCACACAGAGCTCCTATATTTTCTTGTCAGCAGCACACATATAGTACCTATAGTGTCTTTGTGTCAGCCACACCCATAGGACTTATAGTGTGTTTGTGGCAGCACACATAGCTCCTATATTTTCTTGACAGCAGCACACATAGTACCTATAGTGTGTTAGTGTCAGCACCCATAGGACCTACAGTGTGTTGTGAGCACACATAGGAGCTCTATTTTTTATACTATATACACTACCGACTACAATGGCTGGAAGACCACCAAGGAGAGGCAGACCGTGCCGAGGCAAGAACACAGGGCAAGCAGGCTCTGTTTCTAGAGACAACAGTGCTGGTCGTGGACGTGGTCGTGCATCGTCATCAGCACGTGGCCATGGGACACGCTTGTCTTTGTTTTCGGCAGCTGGACATGTTGAGCCGCATCATGCCAAAGGCTTGGTAGAATGGATGACCAAGCCCTCCTCATCCTCCTCATCCTCTCTCACCCAGGCTCAGGGTACTGGCAGAGCAGCTGCCAACGCGTACTCAATGGCATCATCAGCCACCCCTTCCCTAGACCCACCATGTCCTCCTGAGGAGTCCCCCGAACTGTTTGAGCACAGTGTTGGGTACATGCTCCAGGAGTATGCCCAACGATTCGAAGGCTCGGATGATGATACCCAGCTTGAGGAAGGCAGTAGTGTGCGCGCAGAGAGAGGGGATGCTGAAGGACAGCAATCTGGCAGTACTGTTCCACCAGCTGCAGCTTACTGCCAGGTTTGCTCTAGTGGTGAAGAGGGAGGGGATGATGAGGTCACTGACTCCACGTGGGTGCCTGAAGGCGAGAGAGGAGGAGGAGGAGGAGGATGCGGCGTCACATGTCCAACGAGGCAGGATGCCCCCTGGAGGCCAGCTAGAGGCCAGCACAGCAACTGTATCACACCGCAGAGCTCCGCCTGTGCAGGGCGCTGCCTCTGCACGTTATCACAAAAGTTCTTTGGTGTGGGCCTTTTTTGAGACGAGTGCATCAGATCGCACCACTGCTATTTGCAATATTTGTCTCAAGCGTATCTCGCGTGGCCAAAACATCAGCCGCTTGGGCACCACAAGCATGAGCAGACATATGTCGACCTGCCATGCAGCTCGTTGGCAAGCACACATAAAAGACCCACACCAAAGAACAAAGCGGACCTCTCCTTGCTCCTCATCAGCTGGGATCTCCATCCCCACTATATCTTCAGTCCTCTCTGAAAGCTGCTCTGAGAGGACTGAAGGTGTAGAATTAGGTGTGTCACAACCAAGTACTTGCAGTACACCGACGTCCGATTGTAGCAGGCAAATTTCCCTGCCCCAGCTGCTGGACCGTCGAAAGAAGTATACTCCCAGCCATCCACATGCCCAGCGGTTGAATGCTAGCTTGGCTAAATTGCTAGCACTTCAACTGCTGCCTTTTCAGTTGGTAGACTCGGCCCCCTTCCGTGAGTTTGTTCAATGTGCGGTTCCTCAGTGGCAGGTTCCCAAACGCCACTTTTTCTCACGGAAGGCGATTCCGTCTCTCTACCGGCATGTGGAAGGCAATGTCCATGCCTCGCTGGACAGGGCGGTCAGCGGTAAGGTGCATATTACCACTGACTCATGGTCCAGCAGGCATGGACAGGGACATTATCTTTCTTTCACGGCCCATTGGGTCACTCTATTGGCAGCTGGGAGGGATGCAGGACATGGTGCAGTAGTGTTGGGGGTTGTTCCGCCACCACGCCTCCAAAATGCTACTACTGGTTGTGACACACCTCTCTCCTCCACTCCCTCCTCTTCTTCTTCCTCCAGTGCTCTGTCCTCGGAACCAGCGGTGCTCCGTAGGCGTACAAGGGGCTACGCGAGTACGCAGGCAAAAAGATGCCATGCCGTGCTTGCGCTGGTGTGTTTGGGGGACAGGAGCCACACTGGGGCAGAGGTTCTGGCAGCTCTGCAGGGGCAGGCCGAGAGGTGGTTGACGCCACGCCAGCTTAAGCCAGGAATGGTGGTTTCTGACCATGGCACCAACCTCCTCTCCGCCCTGCAACAGGGGCAGCTCACCCATGTGCCCTGTATGGCTCACGTCCTCAACCTGGTGGTGCAGCGGTTCTTGGGCAGGTACCCAGGCTTACAGGATGTCCTGAGGCAGGCCAGGAAAGTCTGTGTGCATTTCCGCCGATCTTATAATGCCAGTGCTCGGCTGACTGAGCTGCAAAAGGAGCTGAACCTGCCCAAGAACCGACTAATATGTGACATGCCCACCAGGTGGAACTCAACGTTGGCCATGCTGCAGCGACTGCACACGCAGCAGAGGGCCATCAATGAGTACCTTTGCGACTACGGCACCAGGACAGGGTCAGGGGAGCTTGGCTTTTTTTCCCCACGCCAGTGGAGCATGATCAGGGATGCATGCACTGTCCTCTCACCATTTGAGGAGGTCACGAGGATGGTGAGCAGTGACAGTGCATGCATCAGTGACACTGTACCTCTTGTCCACCTGTTGGAGCATACGCTGCGTGGGATAATGGACAGGGCACTTGAGGCAGAACAGAGGCAGGAAGAGGAGGACTTCCTTGCCTCTCAAGGCCCCCTTTATCCAGACAGTGTTCCTTCTGTTCCACCCATCACACAGGAAGAGGATGAGGAGGGAGGAGGAGGAGGAGGAGGATTGTGTGAGCATGGAGGGGGAGCCTGGCACTCAGCATCAGCAGCAGCAGTCTTTTAGGGATGATGTACAGTCCCAACAAACCAGTGGACTTGTACGTGGCTGGGAGGAGGTGGCTGGCGATCATGTCATCCTCAGTGACCCAGAAGACTCCGGACCGAATGCCTCAGCTAACCTACGTAGCATGGCGTCCCTGATCCTGCAAAGCCTGCGGAAGGATCCTCGTGTTCTTCGGATCAAGGAGAGGGACCATTACTGGCTGGCCACTCTCCTTGATCCACGGTACAAGGGTAAGGTTGTGGACCTTATCTTGCCGTCGCAGAGGGAGCAGAGGATGAGACATCTCAGGAAGGCCTTGCAGAAAGGTCTGTGCAACGTGTTTCCAGAAACTGGGAGGTTACAAACTCCTGGTCCTGGACGACGAGTTGCTGAGGCTTCGGTCAGTAGCAGAAGGAGCGGTGGGGAAGGTGGACGTCTGACCGATGCGTTCAGACAATTTTTTAGTCCGCAGCTCCAAGGTATGATCGGTTCCAGCAACCATCGCCAGCGTCTGATATACATGGTGCAGGAATACCTAGGGGCAAGGTCAGACTTGGACACCTTTCCCACCGAAAATCCTCTGGCTTACTGGGTCCTGAGGATGGATCACTGGCCAGAGCTTGCACAGTATGCAATTGAGCTACTGGCCTGTTCTGCATCCAGCGTTCTTTCTGAACGCACATTCAGTGCTGCTGGAGGATTTGTCACCGATCACAGGGTGTGCCTGTCCACCGACTCGGCTGATCGACTGACCTTCATAAAAATGAATCAGTCTTGGATCACCACCAGCTACCAGGCACCTGAAGCGGATATAACTGAATAATTTATAATGTCACATCCCTTCAAGACTGCCTATGCTGATGCTGAGTGACTGTCCTGTTATGTTCACTGACTATCCTGTTCCTCCTCCTCAATGATCCATGCCACCACACCAGTGCCTAAGGCACAATTTTTCAGCCCACAGGGGCGTGTAATTACAATTTTTTTAAAAAAAATGCTTTGCAACAGGTGTGACTGCTGTGCTCCAAGTACAGTATCTGTGAGGGGTTGCAGTGTTGTGGCACCAGCACCAGTGCCTAAGGCACAATTTTTCAGCCCCTGTTGGGGCGTGTAATTACAATTTTTAGGCAATGCTTTGCAACAGGTCTCATTGCTGTGCTCAGAGTACAGTATCTGTGAGGGGTTGCAGTGTTGTGGCACCAGCACCAGTGCCTAAGGCACAATTTTTCAGCCCCTGTTGGGGCGTGTAATTACAATTTTTAGGCAATGCTTTGCAACAGGTCTCATTGCTGTGCTCAGAGTACAGTATCTGTGAGGGGTTGCAGTGTTGTGGCACCAGCACCAATGCCCAAGGCACAATTTTTCTGCCCCTTTTAACAGGGGCGTGTAATTGCAAATATTGATCTAATAGTTCACAGCAGGGCCTATTCCTGCGCCCACCAATAGTAACTATGAGGGCCTACAGTCTTGTGGCAACACCGTCCACCACCACAACCACCACCAAAGGCCCAATTTTTCTGCCCTGTTCAACAGGTGCATGCAATTACAAATCTTGATCTAATAACTCACAGCAGGGCCCATTCCTGCACCCACCAAGAGTAAATATGAGGGCTTACAGTCTTGTGGCAACACCGTCCACCACCATCACCACCAAAGGCCAAATTTTTCTGCCGGTTCAACAGGTGCATGCAATTACAAATCTTGATCTAATAACTCACAGCAGGGCCCATTCCTGCGCCCACCAATAGTAACTGTGAGGGCTTACTGTCTTGTGGCAACACCGTCCACCACCACAACCACCACCAAAGGCCCAATTTTTCTGCCCTGTTCAACAGGTGCATGCAATTACAAATCTTGATCTAATAACTCACAGCAGGGCCCATTCCTGCACCCACCAAGAGTAACTGTGAGGGTGTCAGGTCACCTGAGAGTAGGTGACAGGTGCACTCAGTAGGAATTGGAAGTGCACCGCTAGGTAGTGGACCTTAGGACTGACTGCTGCGGATTGTACCCAGGGAGATTCAGGACACAGGTCTACTGGATCACTAACAGATCCCAGTGGGAACTAGAGCATAGATTCCCCAGGGCGCGGAGTCTAAGAGCCAGCAGGTGTTCGCCAGAGCCTCTAGTGGTGAGGATGGACTTCACTGCAGTCTGGCTCCAGGTCGCGACCCCCAGGGTCTCACAGCTCAGGCTCACAGTAGACTACAGGAGAAGGAAGCAGCAGGCTGGAACGACAAGGATAGTAAGGGGATAAGGCAGAGGTCAGGGTAAACAGGAACAACAGAGTACACGCCAAAGGTTCAGGGTCACAGGCAGACAGGGATGGTCGGGGACATGCCAAAGGGTAAAGATCACAAGCAGACAGGAATCGTTGAGAACACGCCAAGGTCGGTAACAGAGACAAACATAGAGCACACGACAAGCAGGAACCAGGAAGTTGAACACACCACGGATACACAATGGTTGATCAGCACCACTGGCTTGCAGTGCACAGGTTAATATAGGGTTCCCTGATAGGGCCTGGGGTAGAGCCATGCTTAGAGGAGAGGTTATAAAACCCACCAGGTGAGAGTGGCTGGCCTCTTAGTTGGAACACATGAGGAGAGGTAAGCAAACAGGGAAAGATTACTGCATAACCATGACAGAGGGCTTACAGTCTTGTGGCAACACCGTCCACCACCACCAAAGGCCCAATTTTTCTGCCCTGTTCAACAGGTGCATGCAATTACAAATCTTGATCTAATAACTCACAGCAGGGCCCATTCCTGCACCCACCAAGAGTAACTGTGAGGGCTTACAGTCTTGTGGCAACACCGTCCACCACCACCACCACCAAAGGCCCAATTTTTCTGCCTGGTTCAACAGGTGCATGCAAGTACAAATCTTGATCTAATAACTCACAGCAGGGCCCATTCCTGTGCCCACCAAGAGTAACTGTGAGGGCTTACAGTGTTGTGGCTACACCAACATCTAATAGGGCAAATTTCTGCAGAGTATATACGGCAGGCCCATACTTTCAAACATCCAACTTACAAACGACTCCTACTTTCAAACGGAAAGAGAAAACAGGAAGTGAGAGGAAATCTACCCCTAGGAAGGGAAATTCTATCCTGTTACATTTAATTTGGGAAAAAGGTATCTCCTCTCTACTGATGCTTTATCACCAATCCTTGTTTCAATTAAAACCCCACTTTTCCAAAAACATTTGTCATTGGGACGGAAATTGAGGTGAAATGTTCTGAACAGATGTGCAAAGACAGCAAATGTTACAGGGGTGATAACCCCTCCCTATGTTCTCCAAAAAGCTTAAAAATAGATTTTTTTGGGATGGAGCTACACTTCATAATGTACCTGTTCAGATTCTACTTAAGAACAAACCTACAGTCCGTGTCTTGTTTGCACCACCTATATACTGCTGTTCAGAGTATATAGGTCTGTAGGTATAGGGTTTTATTTTGGGTGCGGGGTCCCCCTTAATATCCATACAAGACCCAAAGGGGCTGGGGTGGGGGGGGGGGGTGATGGGGTAGCCATGACATTTTTCTCAAGGATTTTCAGCCATATGGCGGCCAGGACAAGACATGACATTAAAGCCGCAAGTGGTTTTAAATGGCTTCTTTTTTTCCTTTACAAATGTCATTTTGTGCAGGGACAGTTCTAAACACGGGAAACACATGCTACTTCACAGGCATACTTTAGACACCCCCCAGGTACCATATTTAAAGGAAAATTTCACTTTTTTTTTTTCACTTTATGCATCATTAAAATGACTGCTCCTGAAAAAACGTTAGTTTTTAAAAGTTCTTTTTGCATTGATATATGTCCCCTGGGGCAGGACCCGGGTCCCAAAACCTGTTTTATGACATTAACATGCATATTGGCCGTTGTAATTAGCAATTTTGATTTCGAACGTTCGCGTCCATTATAATGAATAGGGTTTGAAAATTTGCGCAAACTTTCGGTCCGTTCGAAGGTTCTGGTGCGAACCGAACCCAGGGGTGTTCGGCTCATCCCTAGCAGTGGCTAAGACTGCGGGCAGACTGAGGCATTCGACATCCAGGAGTCCCTCCCCAGGGGGACTGCCGTTTTTGTCCCAGCAGGAGGAAGCGATCAGGTGAGAAGGTGAAATATCGGAGGAGGAGGAGGTGGAACCCAGTCGCCCACGAACACCGGTGGAGATCGGCACAGCGGCTGTAGGGAGGGCGCCCAGTCAGCCCGGTAAGTCTAGCAATAATATTGCATTTACAGCTGCCTTAAAAAGTTTACTGGGTGTTGTATCTGGGGGGTAGGGGAGGGCTGCGCCTCCAGCGCCGCTGTTGGCAGCCACTGACCAACTGCGGGCAGGGAGTGGGACCACAGGTGGGTCCGGGGGTCAGATACAGGAGAGGGTCTGCGGGCGTTGGTGGGTCGTTTTGAACAAGGACAATCAGCCTCGGGGGGCAGGTGACGGCAATGTGGGAATTACAGGTGGGGTTGGGGCAATGTCCTCTGGGGGGGTGACGGACACAGCAGCCACGGAGGTGTCACGGGCCACTGGGGCAGGTGAGGCGGTGCAGAAGGTGAGTACGGCAGAAAAAGGGGCTACGGAGACGATGGTTAGGGCTGACATCGTGCGGTTGGCGGATGCAGCTAAATGCGTAGTGTATGTCTGCTTCGAGGGACCCCTAGGCGCTCACCTGAAGCAGGAGACGAGGGAAAAAATTTGGAAAGGTGAATACGTGGAGATTTTCTCCTTATTGCCCTTAGAGAAATTTAATCTGGATAGAGTTAAGCCGGATGATACTAAAAAAGATGACGAGGAGAAGCGGAGATACCATTTGATTCCCAGGACGTTTGCCAATTGGCTGCAAGCATTTGCCATTTTGGCGGGGGTAATTGGCGAAAAGAACTCCGAACATTGTTCAGCGTTATTTTGTTATATGGATGCCATAGGGGAGGCATATCGGGTTTACAGAGGCACGGCATGGCTACGCTATGACGAGCAGTTCCGACAAAGCAGGGCGGTTCGTCCCGCGCTTCGATAGGATCACAAGGACATTAGTCTTTGGATGCGGCTTATGGCATCGGCGAAGACACCAGTGCAGCCATTTCATGGGGGGGCCGGAGGTAGTAACTCCTCGGGATCGCCGGCTGGAAGAAAGTGGGGAGTGTGCTGGCAGTCCAGTGGGAAGTGGGAGGGATCCTGCAAGTTTGGAGGCACCTGTAAGTTTAAGCATGAGTGTTCAGGGTGTGGGGGGGCACATACATATGCCAGGTGCTTTAAGAAAGGCAAGCGTACCGGAGAGCCTGGTAACAAGAGGGACGACTCCGGTGATGGGGGAAAGGATGCAGCCTTTTCTAAATAGGTACCCGGACAGGGCTGCGGCAGTATTGATTGGGGAAGGCTTCAAGTATGGGTTTCAGATTCCTTGTGCGCTGAAGGTTATTCCCCCTATGGCCAATAATTTGAGATCGGCATTGCAGCACCCAGCGGTGGTATCTGAAAAATTGGCCAAGGAGGTGGCTTTGGGTCGCATGGCGGGGCCATTTGCGGAGAAACCGTTAGCTGATTTAGTGGTGTCCCCGTTGGGGGTGGTCCCCAAAAAAGAACCGAATAAGTTTCGATTGATCCATCATTTATCGCTCCCCAAAGGGGGCTCGGTAAATGATTTCATTGACCCTGAGGCCTGTACGGTATCATATACATCTTTTGATGCCGTGGTCCGTTGGGTGCAAAGGTATGGGAAAGGGGCACTGATGGCAAAATCGGATTTCGGCGTTTAGTCGGCGTTTAGACTTCTGCCTGTTCACCCGGCCAGTTTTAGGTTGCTGGGTTGTTGTTGGCAAGAAAAGTTTTATGTGGATAGGTGTTTGCCCATGGGTTGTTCTATCTCATGTGCCATGTTTGAAGCATTTAGCTCCTTTTTAGAGTGGGTGGTCAGGGACGTCACGGGCAATGAATCCGCCATCCATTATTTGGATGATTTTCTCTGCGTGGGCCCTCCTTCTTCCAATGTGTGTGCGATACTGTTGTCCACGTTGCAGCACATTGCGGGGAGATTTCGGGTGCCTTTGGCAGCTGATAAGATGGAGGGACCACGGACGGAGCTGAGCTTCTTGGGTATAGTAATCGATTCCATGGCAATGGAATGCAGGTTACCGGAAGAGAAGCTCAGAGACTTGCAAAAAGAGATCAGGGAGATACATGGGTGCAAGAAGGTGCAGCTGCGTACATTGCAATCACTGTTAGGTAAATTGAACTTCGCGTGCAGGATCATTCCTATGGGGAGAATTTTTTGTCGTCGGATGTCATCTGCCACGGCGGGGGTGAAGGCTCCCACGCATTACATTCGGCTGAGGAAGGAACATAGGGATCTGATCTGCAGGTAGGGTGTCAATTTTTGGCGGAGTTTAACGGTAGGTCGGTGTGGATGTCTGGCCCGGTAAGCAACTTCGACGTGGAGTTGGTGACAGATGCCGCTGGATCTACTGGATATGGGGCGTACTTCCAGGGACGGTGGAGTGCGGAACCATAGTCACAGGCGTGGGTTGAGGCTGGCTTTCTGCGGAATTTGGTGCTCCTGGAACTTTTTCCGGTAGTATTAGCACTGGAATTGTGGGGCGAGTCCTGCCGCAATTTAAAATTGTGCTTGTGACAGACCTAGCCGGGACACAGGCTTTTTGAGAGGGCTGAATTGCGACAACATGGGGGTAGTGCAGGTCATCAATAGCATGTCGGTGTCTTCACAACCTGTCATTCGGCTGATGCGACAGTTGGTGTTTCGCTGCTTGCAATTGAATGTCTTTCTTTATGCTGTGCATATTCCGGGAGTTGAAAATACATTGGCTGATTCTCTGTCTCGCTTCCAGTGGGACAAGTTCAGGGTTCTGGCGCCGGAGGCACAGAAGGTGGGCGTTCCTTGCCCGGGCTGGATATGGGATTTGGCACTAGAGTCGCCGTGGGATGGATACAGCGGTCGGTAAGTACGTCCACGTGGGCAGCGTACCAGAAGGTGTGGAGCGAGTGGGGTGCGTTGCTGTGAGAGGCAGGGGTTGGTAAGTATGAGTCGTCAGGGCATCTTCTAGTGCTGTATTTTGTGTCCAGGAACATGGAAGGGGGGCAGTCGATTTAGTCCATAGAAAGGAAGATGGCGGGGTTGGTCTTTTTGTTTAAATTGCAGAAGAAAGTGGATTGGACAAAGGATTTTTGGGTAAAACAGGCCATTAAGAGATACCGTAAAGAGCACAGGACTAGAGATACTAGACGGCCTATTACGTTTGCGAATTTAGTAGCTTTGGGGGAACAGTTGGTTTCGGTTTGTAACGATCGGTACGAGCGTTTGTTGTTTTCAGCTGCCTTCACTGGCATTTTTTGGAGCATTTTGCATAGGGGAGTTGGTTAGCCCGGCAAAAGGGAGGGCGGGCAGTCTACTGTTGGAGGATGTGGTGGTATGGGAGGACAGAGTGTCAGTGCGGCTGCAGAAGTCTAAAACGGACCAAAAAGGTGTGGGGGTATTTACCACCATCGCCTGCCACCAGGTGCAGCGTGCAACTTGCCACTGTCTCCTGCCACCAGTTGCCGCTTGTCACTTGCCACTGTCTCCTGCCACCAGATGCCGCTTGTCACTTGCCAATGTCGCCTGCCACCAGATGCCGCTTGTCACTTGCCACCGTTGCTTGCCACCAGATGAAGCATGTCACTTGCCACCGTTGCTTGCCACTAGATGAAGCGTGTCACTTGCCACCATCACCTGCCACCAGATGAAGCGTGTCACTTGTCACCTGCTGCCAGAGAGAGGGCAGGGAGAGAGAGAGGGGGCGGGGGGACAGGGAGAGAGAGAGGGGGGCAGGGGGGAAAGGGAGAGAGAGGGGAGGGGGAGAGAGAGAGAAAGAGTAGGGGGACATGGAGAGAGAGAGTAGGGGGACATGGAGAGAGAGGGGGCAGGGAGAAAGAGAGAGAGAGGGGGCGGGGGGGAGGGAGAGAGAGAGGGGGGAGAGGGGGGGAGAGAGAGGGAGGGGGGACAGGGAGAGAGAGGGAGGGGGGACAGGGAGAGAGAGAGAGAGGGAGTGGGGACAGGGAGAGGGGGAGGGGGCAGGAAGAGAGAGGGGGAGGGGGACAGGAAGATAGAGGGGAAGGGGGCAGGGAGAGAGAGAGGGAGGGGGCAGGGAGAGAGAGGGGGAGGGGGGCAGGGAGAGAGAGGGGGAGGGGGCAGGAAGAGAGAGAGGGAGGGGGGTTAGGGAGAGAGAGAGGGAGGGGGCAGGGAGAGAGAGAGGGAGGGTGGCAGGGAGAGAGAGAGAGGGGGGCAGGAAGAGAGAGAGGGAGGGGGAAGGGAGAGAGAGAGAGGGAGGGGGCAGGGAGAGAGAGAGAGAAAGAGGGGGTCAGGGAGAGAGAGAGGGGGAGGGGGACAGGAAGAGAGAGGGAGTGGGGACAGGGAGAGGGGGAGGGGGCATGAAGAGAGAGGGGGAGGGGGACAGAAAGATAGAGGGGGAGGGGGCAGGGAGAGAGAGAGAGAAAGAGGGGGCAGGGAGAGAGAGGGGGAGGGGACAGGAAGAGAGAGGGGGAGGGGGACAGGAAGAGAGAGGGAGAGGGGCAGGGAGAGAGGGGGAGAGAGGGGGCAGGGAGAGAGAAGGGGAGGGGGCAGGGAGAGAGAGAGGGGGAGGGGGCAGAAAGAGAGAGAGGGAGGGGGGCAGGGAGAGAGAGAGGTGGAGCAGGAAGAGAATGGGGGGGCAGGGAGAGGGGGCAGGGAGAGAGAGGGGGGACAGGGAGAGAGAGAGGGGAGACAGGTAGAGAGGGGGAGGGGAGCAGAGAGAGGGGTCAGGGTCTGGTTAGTGACAGTGCTCAGCTCACTCACTTGGAAGGTCCAGAGGGGGGCTTACAGTCAGTGGCTTCCCGGTGAGTGTCACAAGCTTGCCCAGGCAGGCATGCTGGATGGAGCAGTGTGCAGATCTCCCCTCTTCTAGGGCAGCTGCACTGAGCTGGCACACTGTACGTGTATTCTGCTATTGACAAAAAATTTAATATTTCAGTGCTTTGTGCAGGAGTGTGACATACAATCGATCGATATTTCTTTTATTGTGCTGTCCCAAAAAAAAAATTGTAGTGACATTTTTTTTTCCCAATAGCATTTTCTGCAGTTTAGCAATTTTTGAGATACACGCTTTACATACTGTGGGTGTATTCTACTATTGGAAAAACATTGCAAAAAAATTAAATTCTGCTGCGATTTGTGCATTTTTTTTTCCAATAGCATTTTCTGCATGTTCATACACGCTTTAGACACTGTACGTGTATTCTGCTATTGACAAAAAATAAAATATTTCAGTGCTTTGTGCAGGAGTGTGACATACAATCGATCGATATTTCTTCTATTGTGCTGTCCCAAAAAAAAATTGTAGTGACATTTTTTTTTCCCAATAGCATTTTCTGCAGTTTAGCAGTTTTTGAGATACACGCATATTTCAAGATATTGCAAAAACACCCATTTAGGGCGAGATCATAAATTTTGAAAATATGAGGAGATCATCAAAAAGGGGTCGTGGTGCTGCACCTTCCTCAGGTGCGAGTAGGCGACAGAGTCTGCAGCGGTATTTCGGCGCGCCTAATGAGGCTGTACGAATGTTGAGGCCAGGACAAGTACAGGCAATAGAAAAAGGGGGGTATTGACACAATAACGAGCTGCAGGTCGCTGCTCACCCCGGGGTTAGTGAAAAAAAGAAAAGAGGTTCTTCCTTGGTGGTGGGGTTTTTAGGCAGCAATTCGTCTGGTACAGTTTATCAGGCGAATGTATTGAGTGAGAGACCAAATCTTATCCAAATCAATTTTCACGTTTATTCAAATTAAAAATAGGAATGACACATAAAAAAGGGGGGATGTAAAACACAAGCCCATACAGGAGAAAATATACAAGTACAGTACACAAATTTAAAAACCAACAAATGACACCTAGCACCACAACTGATATGATCAGAGGGGGTGATTGTGGGGTGTGACAAAAACACTGACGCGTTTCGACCTGTTGTCTATATCGGTCTTCCTCAGAGTATTTTTGTCTGTTGGGAAAAAGAGACAATGTAATAGTAACTACTCAATTATGTGTCACTATACGCTTGCACTCATGTCACTATACATTTTTTATCATCAGTATAGTTACCAGTATGGGTGTAGTGTACGGAATAGTCTTCTGCATGGGTGTTTATAAAAATCCCATCGTTTATTCCCGGTGGCCTCCAATTCCAGCTTCTACTGGAGGATCGAAGCACGGTGAGTCATCCAGGCCGTATGTGGCTTACGAGGAGTTACACTTGTGGTCGACTCGCCGAGAAAAGACCCCACAGGAGGCCCCCGGAGGGCACGGCAGGGATGGGGGGGGGGGAAACAGAAAGCCAGATGGGACACCACCAGCAACGGACTCCTGGAATATACCAAGGAAACGTTTATAGGCACATTTATATAAAGGAGGGACAGATGAGAGTGGGGAAGAACTCTCTATAGGGAGAAGAAAACCCTCATTTCAAAATCAGAGTGGTATAATTATATACTTTGGGAGTGTGGTTCATATCATTAACCTTACACTCTTAGGGAACAGGATTAACCTCATAGAAGAGGAGAGAGGGAGGGATGGAAGCCTAAGATTCTGAGGAAAAATTCCTACAGAGAAAAAGAGGGGAAAAAGAAAGGGAAGAGGGATTGAAGAAGAAATGGGAATGACAAAAGGTGATAAATGAAAAGAAAAAAAAGACCAAATAAGGAAAGAGAGGGAAGAGGGAAGGGAAGGGGAAGGGAGGGAGGGGAGACAGGGTATCAGTCGGAAATATATATGTATGGCGCGCTTCATACACATATGGGGGTGTAGAACAATTGAGGAAGGGAAGATGGAATGGGAAAGGAGTGAAGAAATGGGATGTGAAGGGAAAAAAGAGAGTATGGGATCATGTAAAATGGGATGGAAGGAAAGGCTGGGACTATTGGGAAAAATAAAAAATAATAAAAGGTGGAAAAATGTGCAGAATTTGCAGTGCAAAATCCGTGTGACGCATTATGTGACGAAGAAAAGGGGGGGGGGGAAGAAGGGGAGAGGTGTAACGAAGTGTTGGAGAATTAGGTGCATAAGTGGGGGTGGTTGTGGAAAAAAGGGGGGGGGGGAGGGAAAAAAAGGGAAGGGGGGGAGGGGGACGGAGGTGGGGAAGGGAAAGGGGGGACAGGAGGAACCCAGATTGAGTGATTGTGGTAAGGAAACAGTGTGAGTTGTGCACATGTGTGTGTGTCAAAGGGCGTGTTTTTGGGAGGGGGGAGGGAAGAAGGGGTGGAGGAAAAAGGGGGAGGGAAAGGCAGACCTGGGGTGTGAATGTGGGGAAAGGTGAAGGGGGGAGAGGGGTTGGGGTGGTAGGGAGGGAGGTAGGGAGGGAGGGAGGGGGGGATGGAGAAATAGGAAAAAGAGAGAGGGAGGGGGTAGACCTGTACTTTAGAGATGGTAATGGTTGTTACCTTCAATATGATGTTTAATCACATAGGCCGCAAAGTGACAGTGCATGGGGTTCTCAACCAAAGCACAGCAGCTTTTTGGGAGATTTACCAGAGATCTCTGATGGATTCTAAGGGATAAAGAACAAAAAAACAGAGAAGAGGGATTCTTCTTTAGAACCCTATTATTGATGTAAAGAGGGAAGTCCCTTAAGGGAGAGAGTAATACTCACTGTGAACCCCGATGTGCCTGGAGCATGCTAAGCCTTCTGCGGAAGTGGAGTGTCCTTCTCCACTCCGCTTGGCTTATAAATGCATGCTCCCAAATGTAATTGGTCCGGCTGGTGGGCGGCCACATGGATTCCGACCCCCTCCCCCCCACACACCGCCGCACCCACAGGCGCCCCAGCGGGGTCCCCGAGGCGAGTCATGGCGGCCATTAGGTCCGCCTCGTGTAGGCTCCCCCGGCGTTCTCCGAAGGCTGCGCCCCGCATCTGCGTCATTTCCGTCGCAAACGGCGTGACGTCATGATCGTGCACGCACGTACGGGGCCCCGCACATGCGCGCAACGTCCGGAAATGTCGGAGGACGCCGCCAGCAAAGGACCAACCCCACAGAGACGCCCAGGACCAGCCTGGACGTCTGTAGGGGGAGGATATAGGGAGGGACAAAATTAAGAGGCCACTCCCTTACCTTTGCTGGGAAGGCACAACGGACCTGGATGCTCAGTGCCAGGACATCACCAATAGGAGCGGATGGCGCCACCTAGGGAAAAAATGTGAAAATGGAATAAATGGTCAAAAAAAGATGTTTAATAAGTAGATAAATTTAAACATGGGAAAAGTGATATGAGGAAAAAGGTCTGGGCTGCATGGGACTATTAGGTCACATGGAGTCCATTGTAGCTAGTGTTATTTTCTGTCTCTCGTTTGGTCTACAATCTTAATAGTGGTCCGACTATATTGTAGTGGGATGTTCATTGTTGTGTAGATCGTATAGTGAAAGTACTTATATTTCAAAGTACCTTATTTTGTAAAGTGAAACAGGCGCCAGTATATATGGCAATAGACCACATGTTTGTCTGTACTCTTGACGTAAAAGGGGGTGAGAGGAAAAACAGAGGGGGGAAGAATCGGAGTTGCATATTATGCTATCCCTCTACAATGCCATTTGAGACACATCATACAGACAATCTTAAGATGTCGGGTATGTGTATACATTTCTGGGATGGAGGGAGGCGGGGGAAGACGAAGCAGGGGTGAATGCAGGATGATTTTAGGATCCTCATTGTGTCTTGCCAGACACAAAACCCTTGAGAAAGGGAGCATATGAGATGGATTCATTCAGTCCTGGAGGCACAACCCCTCTCCCCCCTTCACCTTTCCCCACATTCACACCCCAGGTCTGCCTTTCCCTCCCCCTTTTTCCTCCACCCCTTCTTCCCTCCCCCCTCCCAAAAACACGCCCTTTGACACACACACATGTGCACAACTCACACTGTTTCCTTACCACAATCACTCAATCTGGGTTCCTCCTGTCCCCCCTTTCCCTTCCCCACCTCCGTCCCCCTCCCCCCCCCCCTTCCCTTTTTTCCCTCCCCCCCCCTTTTTTCCACAACCTCCCCCACTTATGCACCTAATTCTCCAACACTTCGTTACACCTCTCCCCTTCTTCCCCCCCCCCCCCTTCTCTTCGTCACATAATGCGTCACACGGATTTTGCACTGCAAATTCTGCACATTTTTCCACCTTTTATTATTTTTTATTTTTCCCAATAGTCCCAGCCTTTCCTTCCATCCCATTTTACATGATCCCATACTCTCTTTTTTCCCTTCACATCCCATTTCTTCCCTCCTTTCCCATTCCATCTTCCCTTCCTCAATTGTTCTACACCCCCATATGTGTATGAAGCGCGCCATACATATATATTTCCGACTGATACCCTGTCTCCCCTCCCTCCATTCCCCTTCCCTTCCCTCTTCCCTCTCTTTCCTTATTTGGTCTTTTTTTTCTTTTCATTTATCACCTTTTGTCATTCCCATTTCTTCTTCAATCCCTCTTCCCTTTCTTTTTCCCCTCTTTTTCTCTGTAGGAATTTTTCCTCAGAATCTTAGGCTTCCATCCCTCCCTCTCTCCTCTTCTATGAGGTTAATCCTGTTCCCTAAGAGTGTAAGGTTAATGATATGAACCACACTCCCAAAGTATATAATTATACCACTCTGATTTTGAAATGAGGGTTTTCTTCTCCCTATAGAGAGTTCTTCCCCCCTCTCATCTGTCCCTCCTTTATATAAATGTGCCTATAAACGTTTCCTTGGTATATTCCAGGAGTCCGTTGCTGGTGGTGTCCCATCTGGCTTTCTGTTTCCCCCCCCCCCCATCCCTGCCGTGCCCTCCGGGGGCCTCCTGTGGGGTCTTTTCTCGGCGAGTCGACCACAAGTGTAACTCCTCGTAAGCCACATACGGCCTGGATGACTCACCGTGCTTCGATCCTCCAGTAGAAGCTGGAATTGGAGGCCACCGGGAATAAACGATGGGATTTTTATAAACACCCATGCAGAAGACTATTCCGTACACTACACCCATACTGGTAACTATACTGATGATAAAAAATGTATAGTGACATGAGTGCAAGCGTATAGTGACACATAATTGAGTAGTTACTATTACATTGTCTCTTTTTCCCAACAGACAAAAATACTCTGAGGAAGACCGATATAGACAACAGGTCGAAACGCGTCAGTGTTTTTGTCACACCCCACAATCACCCCCTCTGATCATATCAGTTGTGGTGCTAGGTGTCATTTGTTGGTTTTTAAATTTGTGTACTGTACTTGTATATTTTCTCCTGTATGGGCTTGTGTTTTACATCCCCCCCCTTTTTTATGTGTCATTCCTATTTTTAATTTGAATAAACGTGAAAATTGATTTGGATAAGATTTGGTCTCTCACTCAATACATTCGCCTGATAAACTTTACCAGACGAATTGCTGCCTAAAAACCCCACCACCAAGGGAGAACCTCTTTTCTTTTTTTCAAGTACAGGCAATAGTAGATTGGGTTGCTGACAGTGCCTCCGGTTCCTTTACATTGTCTCCCACCCAGTCTCCTGATGAAAGTTCAGAGTTGGCACCTGCAGCCGATGTCCATCAGTCTTTCACCTCACCCCCTTGCAAATCAGCCAATCAGTCTGAGCCCCAAATCATGCAGCAGTCTCTTCTGCTTTTTGATGACTCTGTTAGCAGGGTTTCCCAGGGCCATCCACCTAGCCCTGCCCCAGAAGTGGAAGAGATTGTGTGCACCGATGCCCAACCACTTATGTTTCATGATGAGTACATGGGAGGACCATCGCAGCACGTCTCGGATGATGACGAAACACAGGTGCTGCTGCTTTCGCCATTGTGCAGACCGACAAGGAGGGCAGGGGTGAAGACTGGGTGGAAGATGATGTGGAGGACGATGAGGTCCTTGACTCCACATGGAATCAACGTCATGCAGGTGACCAGTGTAGTTCGGAGGAAAAGGCGGTGGTCGCACAGAGCCACCAGCACAGCAGAAGAGGGAGCAGGGTGCAAAAGCGGAGCGTCCGTCCCCTAGACAGTACGTCTGCTACTGCCCAATGCAGCAAGGGACCGAGCACACCAAAGCCAGGTCCAAGGAGTTCCCTAGCGTGGCAGTTCTTCAGACAATGTGCTTTTCAGCTCTCTATTTCCCAAACACTGGAGCGGAAGAGGAAGTACCCCCCTAGCCACCCGCGATCCCTGGCCCTGAATGCCAGCATTTCAAAATTCCTCGCCTTTGAAATGCTGTCATTCCGTCTGGTGGAGACGCAGAGTTTTAAAAGGCTGATGTCATTGGCTGTCCCACAGTACGTCGTGCCCAGCCGCCACTACTTTTCCAGACGAGCTAACATTCCCTGCACAACCAAGTGGGGGACAAAATCAGGTATGCACTGCGCAACGCCATCTGTGGCAAGGTCCACCTAACTACGGATGCGTGGACCAGTAAGCACGGTCAGGGACGTTATATCTCCCTAACAGCACACTGGGTAAATGTAGTGGCGGCTGGGCCTGAGGCGGATAGCAGTTTGGCGCATGTCCTTCCACCACCGAGGATTGCAGGGCACTTCAGTTTGCCTCCTGTTGCTAACTCCTCCTACTCCGCCTCCTCATCCTCTACCACCTCCTCATCCGGTCAGCGTAACACCTTCACCACCAACTTCAGCACAGCCAGGGCTAAACGACAGCAGGCAGGTTTAAAACTTTCCTGTTTGGGGGAAAAACCCCACACCGTGCAGGAGTTGTGGAGGGACATGGAACAACAGACCGATGAGTGGTTGGTGGCAGTGAGCCTCAAGCCCGGCCTGGTGGTGTGCGATAATGGGTGAAATCTCGTAGCAGCTCTGGGCCTAGGCGGTTTGACGCACATCCCTTGCCTGGCGCATGTGCTGAACTTGGTGGTCCAGAGGTTCCTTAAGAATTACCCCGATATGCCAGAGCTGCTGCAGAAAGTGCGGGCCGTCTGTGCGCACTTTGGGCGCTCTCACCCTGCTGCTGCACGCCTGTCAGCGCTGCAGCGTAACTTCGGCCTTCCCGCTCACCGGCTCATATGTGACGTGCCCACAAGGTGGAACACCACCTTGCACATGCTTGCCAGACTGTGCGAGCAGCAGCAGGCGATAGTGGAGTTTCAGCTGCAGCACGCACGCGTGAGCCGCTCTGCGGAACAGCACCACTTCACCGCCAATGACTGGGCCTCCATGCGAGACCTGTGTGCCTTGTTGCGTTGTTTCGAGTACTCCACCAACATGGCCAGTGCCGATGACGCCGTTCTCAGCGTTACTATCCCAGTTCTATGCCTCCTTGAAAAAACTCTTCAGGCGATGATGGAAGAGGATGTGGCACAGGAGGAGGAGGAGGAGGAGGAGGAAGAGGGTTCATTTCCAAGGCTTTTAGGGCAGTTATTTACAAGTGGCTACGAGGGTGGGTTCCTGCACCAACAAGCGCCAGGTACACAATTGTCCGGCAGCAAGGGCACAGTTCTGGAGGATGACGAGGTGGAGGATGAGGAGGAGATGGAGGAGGAGGAACCATGTTCAAAGCAGGGTGGCACCCAGACCAGCTCATGTCCATCACTGGTGCAGGGCTGGGGGGATACAGAGGACACAGTCGATACACCTCCCACAGAGGACAGCTTTTCCTTGCCTCTGGGCAGCCTGGCACACATGAGCGATTACATGCTGCAGTGTCTCCGCAATGACCGCCGAGTTGCCCACATTTTAACTGGTGCTGATTATTGGGTGGCCACCCTGCTGGATCCCCGTTACAAGGACAACGTGCCGTCCTTAATTACCTCACTGGAGCGTGATCGTAAGATGCGCGAGTACAAGCGCACGCTGGTAGACGCGCTGCTGGTGGCATTCCCACTTGGCAGCGGGGGTACGGTGGAAGCACAAGGTGAAGGCAGAGGAGAAGGAAGAGGTCGCCAACGCAGCCGGGGCACCGCCAGCACCTCGGAAGGCAGGGTTAGCATGGCCGAAATGTGGAAAAGCTTTGTCAGCACGCCACAACAACCAGCACCACCAGCTGAGATGGAACGTCTTAGCAGGAGGCAGCATTTCACCAACATGGTGGAGCAGTATGTGTGCACACGCCTACACGTACTGAATGACGGGTCTGCCCCCTTCAACTTCTGGGTCTCCAAATTGGACACATGGCCTGAGCCTGCCTTGGAGGTGCTGGCCTGCCCTGCAGCCAGTGTATTATCTGAACGTGTATTTAGCACGGCAGGGGGCGTTGTCACAGACAAGCGCAGCCGCCTGTCCAGAGCCAATGTGGACAAGCTCACGTTCATTAAAATGAACCAGGCATGGATCCCACAGGACTTGTCCATACCTTGTGCAGAATAGACACGTATACCGGTGTTCTGACAAAAACTGTCTGGCCATCGGCTAGTGTCCGGCCACTTACTGTGCAGGCGCAGTGCTTGCGCAAGACGGAGGACAAGGAGATTCACAAAATCTCCAAAGATGAACGTCCCCTGGGCAGTGAGTGCAGGTTCAAGCCCCACCATCCAAGTGGACATATGGTAGCACATAGTAACAGGGCCCCTCACAGGCTCGCTTGGCTAGGCTTCAAACTCGGATGATGTGGCTTGAACCTGGAGTCACCGCGCATCGTCTTCGGAGAGTTTCAAAATCCCCTTGTCCTACGTACTGAGCAAGCGCAGTACAGGGCGGACACTATGCGACGGGGGACAGAATTCGGCACATCATTCACCACTAGCCTTACCCAGCCATTGTTGTATTTTTGAACCAGTGTTGGCTACCTCGTCACCGCCATCTCAACCTCCTACTCCATATGGACCTCGTCCTCCTAGGTCAAGATTATAATTTTTTCATTTTTTTAATTTCCAAGTATTTTATTTTCCCACTATCTTATCCATTAAATTGAATAATTTTTCCAGAAAGTGCGTATTCTGGGGTATTCCCACCATATGTGCGGCATTGTGCTGTTGAGTTTCTGAGGTTCTTAATTACTTCCTGTACCTCTTCTGCTGAGAAGGGGGCCTCCAGCATTTTATTTAAATTTTTTATTTTTTTATGTTATTTTAAGTTATTTCCATATCCACATTTGTTTGCAGATCACATGCCATGCTCTTAACAACATTTTGTTGCCATTTGCAGCCCTCTAGCCCTTTCCATGACTTTTTTACAGCCATTTTAGTCTTCAAAAGTTCGGGTCCCCATTGACTTCAATGGGGTTCGGAGTTCGGGGTCAAGTTCGGGTCAAGTTTCGTCCCGAACCCGGACTTTTTTCCGAAGTTCGGCCGAACCCGCCGAACCCGAACATCCAGGTGTCTGCTCAACTCTAGTGGGAACCCCTCATAATGGGCAGAGCTGGTCTACAGACCTGGGAATTCGTCATAGGAATGATGGGAACCAGTCATAATGGGTTGAGTGGGTGTACATATACCCGTGAACTCAGCACATGGTTGGTGGGAACCCCTCATAATGGGATTATTGGGTGTAGGGAGAGGGGGGCAGGGAGAGAGAGGGGGGCAGGGAGAGAGAGAGGGGGGCAGGGAGAGGGAGAGGGGGGAGGGGGCAGGAAGAGAGAGAGGGGGGGGGGGGGACAGGAAGAGAGAGAAGGGAGGGGGCAGGGAGAGAGAGGGGGAGGGGGGCAGGGAGAGGGAGGGGAGGGGGCAGGAAGAGAGAGAGGGAGGGGGGGTTAGGGAGAGAGAGAGAGGGGGGGCAGGGAGAGAGAGAGGGAGGGGGAAGGGGAGAGAGAGAGAGAGAGGGGGCAGGGAGGGAGAGAGAGAGGGGGCAGGGAGGGAGAGAGAGAGGGGCAGGGAGAGATAGGGAGGGGGCAGGGAGAGAGAGAGGGGGGCAGGGAGAGAGAGAGGGGGGCAGGGAGCACAGCACATGTCTGAAATGCATGTATTTTCTGTGCACGTTTTGTCACTTGGAAAAAAAAACATCCGCTTGGGGTGTCAAACAATGAGGCTGCATTCACATCTGCACATTTCGCAAACTGCGTGCTATGGAGTGCATATTGGAAATGCCCTGTGAATGTGTATTGTGCTTGCATCACTAGAATGGCAATGCGAGGACGATATGCTTTGCAGTAAAAGGGCTGGGGGTGCGATTTTGGTCATTTTGGACCCATTTTGGGCTAAAAGGCTGGCAGTGCGATTTGGTCATTTTGGACCCATTTTGGGCTAAAAGGGCCGGGGTGCGATTTTCTTAATTTTAGAGATCTTCCGTGAAAAACAGCGAAAAAAAATCGGGTTGGCTTAAAATCAGCTGTTTCCACCTGAATACCGGGTTGGCCAGTGAATGGGGGAAGTACGGGTTTTGCAGAAGGGGTGGGCACCCAATCAGGATTGGCGAATTCTGCAGGAAGGACACTATGGGATCAACAGGCCTGCCTTTGTCTTCTTCTTGGTGGCAGCGGGACACTACTTGTGCTTGCCACCTCGCCAGCTTGAACTGCACTTATGGGACTCGCCACGTCACCATGTGAAACTGCAGTGCTGAATGCTGGATGTACGTCAAGAGTGTACTAGGCCGCTGGTGCTTGGCAGTTCACCAGAAGGTATAGCGGCGCTAGTACTCTGCTCCATACGAGGGACCTGCGGTTCTTGCATCTCAACAACAGCAGAACGGTCTTTCTGATCGGGACGCGAGCGAGTGAAGACACACAAGTAAGTGCACCAACAGTACACTGACACCAGGCACACATTTCACCCCCCAGTCACCCCCAGATCACCCCCCCCCCCAGATCACCCCTGCCCCGCCAGTCACAGTGTCACTGATTGCAGTGGTCATTTATTTACTGATCACTGCATTTAGTGTCATTTGTGACTGTAAAAAGTATCCTTTAGGTCCAAGGTAGCCCCCTACCCCCCCTAATAAAGGTTTAACCCCTTGATTGCCCCCCAGGTAACCCTTTCACCCCCTTTTGCCAGTGTCACTAAACATTTCATTAGGTTGACAAGGGAGCATAGGAACGACCTGCGGATATGGGATCATTTCCTGGAAGTATAATGGCAGTTTGGATGTCGGGACCGGTGAGCAACTTCGACGTGGAGTTGGTGACGGAGGTCGCAGGATCGACAGGATATGGGGCGTTTTTCCAGGGTCAGTGGAGTGCGGAACCTTGGCCGCAGTCGTGGGTGGAGGCTGGATTTCAGAAGAATTTAGTACTCCTGGAACTGTTTCCGGTGGTGCTGGCTTTAGAATTGTGGGGGCAGTCTTGCAGGAATCTCAAGTTAAGGTTGAACTGCGGCAACATGGGGGTGGTGCAGGTGATCAACAACATGTCTGCAGCTTCACCTCCTGTCATACGACTGATGCGACAGTTGGTGTTGCGTTGCATGCGGTTGAACATCTTTCTATATGCTGTGCATATCCCTGGCGTGGAGAACACACTAGCTGACGCCTTGTCTCGCTTTCAGTGGGACAAGTTCAGGGAAGCAAAAGAGGAGGGTGTGGAGCCGCGGCGGGCTGGATACAGCGGTCTGTAAGTGAGTCGATGTGGTCAGCATATTCCAAGGTATGGAAGGAATGGACTGACTTATGCCGCGTACACACGTGCGGACTTTTGCCGGCGGACTTAGTCCAGCGGACAATCCCGCGGGACTTTCCAGCTGGGTCCGCTGGACTTTCCGAGCGTGTGGACTTGCCCACACACGTGCGGACTTGCCCACACACGCACGGACGGATAATCCGCCGGCCAAAGTCCGCGGGACTTTTGAAAATGAACGGACTTGCCGCTCATCGGCAAGTCCGTTCATTTAGCACGTGACTTCAGGTACGTAGCTAGCGTAGGCAGTAAATGCCGGCGCGCTAGCTCCGTCACCTGTCATGGATTTAAAGGGAATCCCCACGCCGAAAAACGGCGTGGGGGTCCCCCCCAAAACCATGTCAGACCCTTATCCGAGCACGCAGCCTGGCAGGCCAGGAAAGGGGTGGGGACGAACGAGCGCCCCCCCCCTCCTGAGCCGTACCAGGCCGCGTGCCCTCAACATGGGGGGTGCCCTGGGGAAAGGGGGGCCGTGCGGCCCCCCCAACCCCAAAGCACCTTGTCCCCATGTTGATGAGGACAAGGGCCTCTTCCCGACAACCCTGGCCGTTGGTTGTCGGGGTCTGCGGGCGGGGGCTTATAGGAATCTGAGAGACCCCTTTTATAAGGGGGCCCTCAGATCCCGGCCCCCCACCCTATGTGAATGAGTATGGGGTACGATGTACCCCTACCCATTCACCTAAGGTGTAAAATGTAAAGTAAAAAAAAAACACACACTTTTGAAAAAATAGTTTATTGCACTGCTCCGGGGGTCTTCTTCCGTCTTGGGGGTCTTCTCGCCGGACTCCCCCGCCATTTACCTAGCTCTTTTACCGAGCGGGGGAAGTCCGGCTACCTTCTTCGTCGTCGCCGCCGTCGTCTGGGGTTCTCGATCCGCCTTCGGGGGTCTTCCGGGGGTCTCTTCTGTTCTTGCGGCGGTCGTCGTCTTCTGCGCCGCCGGCGCCTTCTCCTTCTTCTTGTTCTTGTTCTTCTTCTTGTTCTTCTTCTTCCGATGTTGAACCGACGCTCTCTCTGCCCGGAATGCCTGTGCCGCGCTGCGCTGGGACTTATATAGGGGCATGGGGACAGGGTCACATGTTCATGTCACATGGTGACCCCGCCCCCCTTGCGTTGTCACAGTCCCAGCATCCTCCGGGACTGTGACAACACAAGGGGGCGGGGTCACCATGTGACATGAACATGTGACCCTGTCCCCATGCCCCTATATAAGTCCCAGCGCAGCGCGGCACAGGCATTCCGGGCAGAGAGAGCGTCGGGTCAACATCGGAAGAAGAAGAACAAGAAGAAGAACAAGAAGAAGAACAAGAAGAAGGACAAGAAGAAGGAGAAGGCGCCGGCGGCGCGGAAGACGACGACCGCCGCAAGAACAGAAGAGACCCCCGGAAGACCCCCGAAGGCGGATCGAGAACCCCAGACGACGGCGGCGACGACGAAGAAGGTAGCCGGACTTCCCCCGCTCGGTAAAAGAGCTAGGTAAATGGCGGGGGAGTCCGGCGAGAAGACCCCCAAGACGGAAGAAGACCCCCGGAGCAGTGCAATAAACTATTTTTTCAAAAGTGTGTGTTTTTTTTTTACTTTACATTTTACACCTTAGGTGAATGGGTAGGGGTACATCGTACCCCATACTCATTCACATAGGGTGGGGGGCCGGGATCTGAGGGCCCCCTTATAAAAGGGGTCTCTCAGATTCCGATAAGCCCCCGCCCGCAGACCCCGACAACCAACGGCCAGGGTTGTCGGGAAGAGGCACTTGTCCTCATCAACATGGGGACAAGGTGCTTTGGGGTGGGGGGGCCGCACGGCCCCCCTTTCCCCAGGGCACCCCCCATGTTGAGGGCACGCGGCCTGGTACGGCTCAGGAGGGGGGGGGGCGCTCGTTCGTCCCCACCCCTTTCCTGGCCTGCCAGGCTGCGTGCTCGGATAAGGGTCTGACATGGATTTGGGGGGACCCCCACGCCGTTTTTCGGCGTGGGGATTCCCTTTAAATCCATGACAGGTGACGGAGCTAGCGCGCCGGCATTTACTGCCTACGCTAGCTACGTACCTGAAGTTACGTTCGAAATGAACAGACTGCTCCGTGTGTGGGCAAGTCCGTTCATTTTCAAAAGTCCCGCGGACTTGCCTACTAACGGCGGGATTGTCCGCCGGACTGCCAAGTCCAGCGGATAATTTTAAAACCAAACTTAAAACTTTGGCGCCAAAAAGTCCGCCGGACTTTGGCGCCAAAAAGTCCGCCGGCGCCCACACACGAGGGGATTATCCGTTGGACTTCGGTCCAGCGGATAATCCCGCGGGATAGTCCCTTCGTGTGTACGCGGCATTACAGTCTGAAGCGGAGGCCGGGGGGGATGATCCGGGGGCCAGGTTGTTGCTGCTTTATTTGGTGTCTAGAGATATGGAAGAGGGCAAGTCAGTGTCAGCGATTGAAAAGAGGATGGCTGGGCTTGCGTTTTGGTTTAAATTGCGGAGAAGGGAGGACTTGACAAAGGACTTCTGGGTGAAGCAGGCAATAAGGGGCTATAGGAAGTCACGTAGGAGCAAGGACAAGCGGCGCCCGATCACATTTGCGAATTTGGTAGCGATGGGGGGACAGTTGACATGGGTGTGCAAATCAGGGTATGAAAAGAGGTTGTTTTTGGCGGCGTTTTCGCAAGCATTTTTTGGTGCATTTAGGATTGGGGAGTTGGTCAGCCCCTCGAAAGAGGTGGCGGGAGGTTTGCTGGCTCAGGATGTGGAACTGTGGGAGGACAGGGTTTCGGTCAGGTTGCGGAAATCAAAAACGGATCAAAGAGGCAAGGGGATACAGGTGAGTTTATATGCGCTACAAGGATGTGGGGTTTGCCCGGTAAAAGCGGTGGCAAGTTTTTTAGCGGTAAGATGGTCCATTGTTGCTGCATGCGGATGAAGCTTACCTGTCCAGATTTCAATTCATGGCAGTTTTGAGAAAGTGTTTGGGGAGGCTGGGATTGAATAGTCACGCCTACGCTTCCCACTCCTTCCGCATTGGGGCAGCTACAGAGGCCGCCAGGCGCAGGTTGGATGAAGTGGATGTGCAAAAGTTGGGGAGATGGGAATCTCAGCGATTCCGTACCTATATTTGGCCACAGTTGGTTTGCGAATAAAAAAAAAAAAACAGTGGGGGTCTGGGTTACAGTGTGGGGTGCCGTATAATTGTGGGGTAGTGTGTTGGGGCCGTGTTTGGGAATGCTGTGCTTGTTGTTTCAGATGCAGGGCGTCAACTCCTCGTCTGGATCCTCGTGCATTCGTATGTGTGCTGGGGTGCCAGGAGAGGGGACGTGAGACCAGGTGGGAGAGACGCTAAGACAGGCAGATATCTACAACACAAAGCAACTCACCTCGGCAAAATAAAACTTTTTTTTTTATTCCCAAACTAACTGAGGCCGAATATTAGTGCAGAATCGCTTAGATTCCCATCTCCCCATCCGTCGCACATCCACCTCATCCAGCCCACACCTGGCGGCCTCAGTGGCCGCCCCAATGCGGAAGGAGTGTGAGGCGTAGGCGAAACTATCCATCCCCAACTTCCTTAAACATTTCCGAAGAACCGCCACAAACTGAAACCTTGACAGATTGGATTCATCCTTGTGGACCAAAAAGGGGCCACCCACTCCCGGTCTTATTCTCGCAAAATCCCCTACCACTTTAACCGGGCATATTGAACAACCCTCCACTGCATACAAAGAAACCTGTACCCCCACACCTTTTTGGTCCGTTTTAGACTTCTGCAGCCGCACTGACACCCTGTCCTCCCATACCACCACATCCTCCAACAGTAGACTGCCCGCCCTCCCTTTTGCCGGGCTAACCAACTCCCCTATGCGAAATGCCCCAAAAAATGCCAGTGAAAAGGCAGCTAAAAACAACAAACGCTCGTACCGATCGTTACAAACCGAAACCAACTGTTCCCCCAAAGCTACTAAATTCGCAAACGTAATAGGCCGTCTAGTATCTCTAGTCCTGTGCTCTTTACGGTATCCCTTAATGGCCTGTTTTACCCAAAAATCCTTTGTCCAATCCACTTTCTTCTGCAATTTAAACAAAAAGGCCAACCCCACCATCTTCCTTTCTATGGACGATATCGACTGCCCCACTTCCATGTTCCTGGACACAAAATACAGCACTAGAAGATGCCCTGACGACTCATACTTACCAACCCCTGCCTCTCGCAGCAACGCACCCCACTTGCTCCACACCTTCTGGTACGCTGCCCACGTGGACGTACTTACCGACCGCTGTATCCATCCCGCGGCGACTCTAGTGCCAAAGCCCATATCCAGCCCGGGCAAGGAACGCCCACCTTCTGTGCCTCCGGCGCCAGAACCCTGAACTTGTCCCACTGGAAGCGAGACAGAGAATCAGCCAATGTATTTTCAACTCCCGGAATATGCACAGCATAAAGAAAGACATTCAATTGCAAGCAGCGAAACACCAACTGTCGCATCAGCCGAATGACAGGTTGTGAAGACACCGACATGCTATTGATGACCTGCACTACCCCCATGTTGTTGCAATTTAAGCACAATTTTAAATTGCGGCAGGACTCGCCCCACAATTCCAGTGCTAATACTACCGGAAAAAGTTCCAGGAGCACCAAATTCCGCAGAAAGCCAGCCTCAACCCACGCCTGTGGCCATGGAAGTACGCCCCATATCCAGTAGATCCAGCGGCGTCTGTGACCAACTCCACGTCGAAGTTGCTCACCGGGCCAGACATCCACATGTGATGATTGCAGAGTGCACCAGTATTACTATTTACATCGCTTTGATGACGGCTTGGTTCGCGGTCAATAATGAGTAACCTGGCTGCCCAGGGGGGATTTTTGAAGATTGTAAATGGTGCTCTAGAACTTTGATCTGTGGGCTGCAGCACTGATCATTTTATTCTGACGGTGTTTTGTTTTGAGTGGATGCAGGAATATGTTCAGCTTGCTGGAAAACAAATAGCATGTACTAGGGTGGCACTGATACCGGTATCGTTGCTGATACTAAGCATTTGCAAGAGTACTTGTACTACTGCAAATGCTCCAATATCTAAATCCAATACTTTCTGTGCGATTTGAGCTTATACAAAATGAATGGGCTCAAATCGCACTGTAAAGAATCACATGTGATTTGAACAGGAATGTGGTGCGATTCCTGTCTGAATCACATGCAGTTTCCCACACCTCTGCTGTGTGAATCCAATCTTGTCACAATGACTTCAGTCTGGGTTCACACAGGAGTGGTGCGGAAAACCACATGTGATTCAGACAGGAATCGCACCACATTCCTGTTCAAATCACATCTCATTCTTTACAGATTTGAGCCCATTTGAGCCCACTCATTTTGTATAGGCTCAAACCGCACCGCAAAGGTATTGGCAACTAGTATCAGTGAGTACTTGAGCTATTGTTGGTACAAAACAGGTATTGGTGGAACCCTAGTGTGTAATCAGCTTTAGACAATGTGTTGGGGTGTTTAATGAACTCAAAGACAAAGCTCCTGGGCAAACAAATCTGCATAGGTGAGAATAAAGATAACAGGGAAATCATTTGTCACTGTTAGTACTTATGCACAAGAACACTATACTGTAGGTATAGCATACACTATACAATCTGATTGTACAATCTCTGCACAATCTCCTTTAGATTTACGAAAACTTTGTAATAGATGGACAACCTAAACAATTAATTTAAGTAGTAACCAATCAGGCATACCTTTGTACTACATAGTTGGTGGTAGAGCCAAAATATATTGTACAATCAGATTGTATAACGTATGGTAAGCTGGAGGCTGGCCATAGATGGATCGTTTTTATTTTTTTATCAGTCAGCGTATGATTGAAAAAAAATTCATGGATCCCCCCAATCCACACAACTAGGGTGGATGAGGGAGTCCTTTCTGCTGAGACATCGATGTCAGTGCTGCAAATCTAAGGAAACATTTCTGCTGGTTGGAGAGAAGTTCATCATTAAATTGATGTCTCTTTAGCAAGAATGACTACAGAAGGATTGAAACTTGTCCGGTCCTTGCTGGACCAACCCACTGATCCCATTATGAGTGGTTCCCATCATTCCTGTGCCAAGTTCCCAGGTCTGTACACCCACTAATCCCATTATGAGTGGCCCCCTTCATTCCTGTGCTGAGTTCCCGGGTCTGTAAACCAACTCATCCCATTATGAGGGGTTTTCACAATCCATGTGCTAAGTTCCCAGGTCTGTACACCAGCTCTGCCAATTATGAGGGGTTGCCGGGTCTGTACACCCACTAATCCCATTATGAGGGGTTCCCAACAACCATGTGCTGAGTTCACGTGTATGAACAATAGCTCTTCCCATAATTAGGGGTTCCCACCAACCATGTGCTGAGTTACCGGGTATGTACATCCAATAATCCCATTATGAGGGGTTCCCACCACCCATGTGCTGAGTTCACGGGTATGTACACCCACTCAACCCATTATGACTGGTTCCCATCATTCCTTAGCACCCCTCTCATCTACATACTACCCACCATACACTCAGAACCCCTCTCATCTACATACTACCTACAATACACTCAGCACCCCTCTCATCTACATACTACCCACCATACACACCGCACCCCTTTCATCTACATACTACCCACCATACACTTAGCACCCCTCTCATCTACATACTACCCACAATACACTCCTCTCATCTACATACTACCTACAATACACTCAGCACCCCTCTCATCTACATACTACCCAGGATTAACTCAGTACCCCTCTCATCTACATACTGCCCACAATACACTCAGCACTCCTCTCATCTACATACTACCTACAATATATAGAAACCTGGGAACTCAGCATAGGGCTTGTGGGAACCCCTTACAATGGGCAGAACTGGTGTACAGACCTGGGAACTTGGCACAGGTTTGGTAGGAACCCCTCATAATGGGCAGAGCTGGTCTACAGACCTGGGAACTCTGCACAGGAATAATGGGAACCGCTCATATTGGGATCAGTGGGGGCATAGCCCCGGGAACTCAGCACAGGGTTGGTGGGAACCCCTCATAATGGGCAGAGTGGGTGTACAGACCTGGGAACTCCGCATAGGGTTGGTGTAAACCCCTCTTAATGGGCAGAGTGGATGTACAGACCCGCTAACTCCTCGTAGGGATTGTAGGACCCCCTCTCTCTCTTTCTGTCCCCCTCCCCTTCTCTCTCTCCCTGCCCCCTCCCTCTCTCTCTCGCTGCCCCTTCTCTCTCTCCCTGCTCCCCCTCTCTCTCCCTGCCCCCCTCTCCCTGCCCACTCCCTCTCTCTCCCTGCCCCCTTCCTCTCTCTCTCCCTGCCCCCTCCCCCTCTCTCTCCCTGCCCCCCTCCCCCTCTCTCCCTGTCCCCCATCCCTCTCCCTGCCCTCCTCTCTCTCTTTCCCTGCCCCCCCTCTCCCTGCCCCTCCCTCTCTCTCCCTGCCCCCTCCCCCTCTCTCTCCCCCGGCCCCCCTTCCTCTCTCTCTCCCTGCCCCTCCCCCTCTCTCTCTCCATGCCCCCTTCCCCTCTCTCCCTGTCCCCCATCCCTCTCCCTGCCCCCCTCCCCCTCTCTCTCCCTGTCCCCCCTCCCCCTCTCTCTCCCTGTCCCCCCTCTCTCTCCCTGCCCTCCTCTCTCTCTCTCTCTCCCTGCCCCCCTCTCCCTGCCCCCTCCCCCTCTCTCTCCCCCGGCCCCCCTCCCTCTCTCTCCCCCAGCCCCCTCCCTCTCTCTCTCTCCCTGCCCCTCCCTCTCTCTCTCTCCCTGCCCCCCCTCTCTCTCTCCCTGCTCCACCCTCTCTCTCCCTGCCCCCCTCTCCCTGCCCACTGCCCCTCCCCCCTCTCCCTGCCCCCTCCCCCTCTCTCTCCCTGCCCCCCTCCCCCTCCCTCTCCCTGCCCCCCTCCCCCTCTCTCCCTGTCCCCCCCCCCCCCCTGCCCTCCTCTCTCCCCTCCCCTCCCCCCCTCCCCCCCCTCCCCCCCCCCCCCCCCCCCTCTCTCTCCCCCCCCCCCCCCCTCCCTCTCCTCTCTCCCCTCCCCCCCCCCTCCTCCCCCCCTCCCCCTCCCCCTCCCCCTCTCCCCCTCCCTCTCCCCCCTCTCCCCCCCCCCCTCCCCCTCCCCTCTCCCTCTCCCCCCCCCCCCCCTCCCCCCCCCCCCTCCCCCCCCCCCCCCCCCTCTCCTCCTCCCCCCTCTCCCCCCCCTCCCCCCCCTCCCTCCCCCCCCCCCCCCCCTCTCCCTCCTCCCCCCCCCCCCCCCCTCCCTCTCTCTCTCTCCCCCTCTCCCCCCCCTCCCCCCCTCCCCCCCCTCCCTCTCCCTGCCCCCCCCTCTCCCCCCCCCTCCCCCTCCCCCCCCTTTCCATCCCCCCCCCTCCCCCCCCTCCCTCCCCCCCCCTCCCCCTCCCTCTCCCCCCCCCCCCCTCTCCTCCCCTCCCCCCCCCCCCCCCCCCCCGGCCCCCCTCCTCCTCTCTCTCCCCCAGCCCCCCTCCCTCTCCTCTCTCCCTGCCCCCCCTCCTCTCTCTCTCCCCCCTGCCCCTCCCCCCCCCCCTCTCTCCTCCCTCCCTGCCCCCCCCCTCTCTCTCTCTCCCTGCCCCCCCCCCCCTCCCTCTCCTCCCCCCCCCCCCTCTCTCTCCCTGCCCCCCCTCCCCCTCTCTCCCTCCCCCCCCCCTCTCCCTGCAACCCCCCTCCCCCTCCCCCCCTCCCCCCTCTCTCCCCCCCCTCTCCTCTCCCCCCCCCCCCCCCCCTCCCCCCCCCCCTCCTCTCCCTGCCCCCCCTCCCCTCTCCCCTCTCCCTGTCCCCCCTCTCTCCTCCAAGCCCCCCCCTCTCTCCTCTCCCTAGCCCCCCCCCCTCTCCTCTCTCCCCTGCCCCCCCTCTCCCTCTCTCTCCCTGCCCCCCCCTCCCCCCCCTCCTCTCTCTCTCCCTATCCCCCCTCCCCCTGTCTCCCTCTCTCTCTCCCTGCCCCCTCTCCCTGCTCCCCCTCTCCCTGCCCCCTCCCTCTCTCTTTCTATCCCCCCCTCTCTCTCTCCCTGCCCTCCCCCTCCCCCTCTCTCTCTCCCTGCCCCCCCTCTCTCTCCCTGTCTCCCCCCCTCTCCCTCTCCCATGCCCCCCTCTCCCTGCCCACTCCCCCCCTCCCCCTGCCCCCCTTCCTCTCTCTCTCCCTGCCCCCTCCCTCCCCTCCCCCTCTCCCATCCCTCTCCCTGCCCCCCCTCCCCGTCCCTCTCCCTGCCCCCCCTCCCCCTCTCTCCCTTCCCCCTCCCCCTCTCTCTCCCCCGGCCCCCCTCCCTCTCTCTCTCCCGGCCCCCCTCCCTCTCTCTCTCTCCCTGCCCTCTCCCTGCCCTCTCTCCCTGCCCCCCTCCCCCTCTCTCTCCCCCCCCCCCTCTCTTCTCCCGCCCCCCCCTCCCTCTCGCTGGCCTCAGTTAGTTTGGGAATAAAAAAAAAGTTTTATTTTGCAGAGGGGAGTTGCTTTGTGTTGTAGATATCTGCCTGTCTTAGCGTCTCTCCCACCTGGTCTCACGTCCCCTCTCCTGGCACCCCAGCACACATACGAATGCACGAGGATCCAGACGAGGAGTTGACGCCCTGCATCTGAAACAACAAGCACAGCATTCCCAAACACGGCCCCAACACACTACCCCACAATTATACGGCACCCCACACTGTAACCCAGACCCCCACTGTTTTTTTTTTTTTATTCGCAAACCAACTGTGGCCGAATATAGGTACGGAATCGCTGAGATTCCCATCTCCCCAACTTTTGCATATCCACTTCATCCAACCTGCGCCTGGCGGCCTCTGTAGCTGCCCCAATGCGGAAGGAGTGGGAAGCGTAGGCGTGACTATTCAATCCCAGCCTCCCCAAACACTTTCTCAAAACTGCCACGAATTGAAATCTGGACAGGTAAGCTTCATCCGCATGCAGTAACAATGGACCATCTTACCGCTAAAAAACTCGCCACCCGCTTTTACCGGGCAAACCCCACATCCTTGTAGCGCATATAAACTCACCTGTATCCCCTTGCCTCTTTGATCCGTTTTTGATTTCCGCAACCTGACCGAAACCCTGTCCTCCCACAGTTCCACATCCTGAGCCAGCAAACCTCCCGCCACCTCTTTCGAGGGGCTGACCAACTCCCCAATCCTAAATGCACCAAAAAATGCTAGCGAAAACGCCGCCAAAAACAACCTCTTTTCATACCCTGATTTGCACACCCATGTCAACTGTCCCCCCATCGCTACCTAATTCGCAAATGTGATCGGGCGCCGCTTGTCCTTGCTCCTACGTGACTTCCTATAGCCCCCTATTGCCTGCTTCACCCAGAAGTCCTTTGTCAAGTACTCCCTTCTCCGCAATTTAAATCAAAACGCAAGCCCAGCCATCCTCTTTTCAATCGCTGACACTGACTTGCCCTCTTCCATATCTCTAGACACCAAATAAAGCAGCAACAACCTGGCCCCCGGATCATCCCCCCGGCCTCCGCTTCAGACTGTAAGTCAGTCCATTCCTTCCATACCTTGGAATATGCTGACCACGTCGACTCACTTACAGACCGCTGTATCCAGCCCGCCGCGGCTCCAATGCTAACTCCCAAATCCAGCCTGGGCATGGGACACCCTCCTCTTTTGCTTCCGGCGCCAGCTCCCTGAACTTGTCCCACTGAAAGCGAGACAAGGCATCAGCTAGTGTGTTCTCCACGCCAGGGATATGCACAGCATATAGAAAGATGTTCAACCGCATGCAACGCAACACCAACTGTCGCATCAGTCGTATGACAGGAGGTGAAGCTGCAGACATGTTGTTGATCACCTGCACCACCCCCATGTTGCCGCAGTTCAACCTTAACTTGAGATTCCTGCAAGACTGCCCCCACAATTCTAAAGCCAGCACCACCGGAAACAGTTCCAGGAGTACTAAATTCTTCTGAAATCCAGCCTCCACCCACGACTGCGGCCAAGGTTCCGCACTCCACTGACCCTGGAAAAACGCCCCATATCCTGTCGATCCTGCGACCTCCGTCACCAACTCCACGTCGAAGTTGCTCACCGGTCCCGACATCCAAACTGCCATTATACTTCCAGGAAATGATCCCATATCCGCAGGTCGTTCCTATGCTCCCTTGTCAACCTAATGAAATGTTTTGGGGGCCCTCACCCCCGCCGTCGCTGCCGACAACCTTCGACAAAATACCCTCCCCATGGGAATGATTCTACACGCAAAATTCAATTTCCCCAATAGTGATTGTAACGTGCGCAACTGCACCTTCTTACACCCATGGATTTCCCGAACTACCCTTCTCAGATCCCCCAGCTTCTCGTCGGGCAACCTACATTCCATAGCCACAGAATCGATCACTATCCCTAAGAAACTCAACTCTGTCCGAGGACCCTCCGTTTTATCGGCTGCCAACGGCACCAGAAATTTTGCCGCAATGTGCTGCAACGTGGACAAGAGTATCGCACACACATTGGAAGACGGAGGGCCCACACACAGAAAATCATCCAAGTAATGGATGACGGAATCAATCCCTGTAACATCTCTCACCACCCATTCAAAAAAAGAACTAAAAGCTTTAAACATAGCGCAGGAAATAGAACACCCCATCGGTAAACACCTATCTACATAAAATTTTTCCTGCCAACAACAACCTAATAACCGAAAACTATCCGGGTGCACTGGTAAAAGTCTAAATGCTGCTTCCACATCAGATTTTGCCATCAGCGCCCCTTTTCTGTACCGCCTAACCCAACGCACTGCGGCATCAAACGACGTGTACGACACCGTGCACGCTTCGGGATCTATAAAATCATTTACCGAACCCCCTTTGGGAAACGATAAGTGATGGATCAGCCGAAATTTATTCGGCTCCTTTTTGGGTACCACCCCTAACGGGGACACTACTAAATCCCCGAATGGCTTCTCCTCAAACGGTCCCGCCATCCTACCCAAAGCCACCTCCTTGGCCAGTTTTTCCGACACCACCCTAGGGTGTTGCAGGGCTGATTTCAAGTTTTTGGCCAGCGGGGGAATCACTGACAGTGTGCATGGAATCTTGAAACCAAGAGCCCACAGCCGCTGCTTGGGCCTCCACCGGCGGGATAGGGCGACTGAGCTCCTCCTCCTCTTCCGACAATTCGCTTTCCGACCGTGAGTCTTCTTCCTGTGCAAACGACAAGGAACGCTCCCTAGGAGAGGGGCTCCTGTAATTAGCGTGCCTCCTTCCTCCTGCACCTGCTTCAGGCTGAGCGCTGCTTCTTGGCTGTACTGACCTTCCCCTCACCGGAGCAGGCGGGCCAGTCTGGGCTCCGCTCCTGCCGACATATGCCCTTGCTGCGATGGCTGGTGGCGTCTGGCCACCCCTCGCACCCTCTGCTGCGTTGCCCCCCACCCTCCCCCTAGAAGCTGCTCCACGGCCCCTTCTGTCCCCCCCCCTGACTCGTGCAGAGCCACAGAGGGATCCGCTGTTGTGGCACGTCTGGGGGCTGACACCCCCCTCCTGGCCGTCGCCCGAGTGGCCGGTAAATCCCCACCCCCCTGCTCGTGCAGAGCTGCTGGGGGGATGTAGTCCCTGAGGAACCTGCTGCGCCGGCCATCCTCCTGTCTCTTACGGCCCCCCCCGCCCACCTCCCCCACTGTTCCTACTTCCCCCCACCTCGTGCAGAGCTGCAGGGGCAGGTGAGGCTGTGATAGCACTGCTACTCGCTCCCGGGGTTCCTCCACGTGCTAGGCCCGAGGCCCCGCCTCCCGCACTAGGCCTGCGGCCTGTCTGCCTCCTGGGCCCTCCAGTGCTGTCCCGCATGGTTCGTTTTGCCGGGGGGGTGGACTGCTCCCCCGTAGGCTCCTTACCAACCTCCCCCTCTCTCTTCCTGCCCCCTCCCCCTCTCTCTCTCTTCCTGCCCTCTCTCTCTCCCTGTCCCCCCTCCCCTCTCTCTCCTTGTTCCCCCTCCCGTCTCTCTCCCTGTCCCCCCTGCCCCCCTGTCTCTCTCTCCCTGCCCTCTCTTTGGCAGCAGGTGACAAGTGACACGCTTCATCTGGTGGCAGGTGATGGTGGCAAGTGTCATGCTTCATCTGGTGGCAAGCAACGGTGGCAAGTGACATGCTTCATCTGGTGGCATGCAACGGTGGCAAGTGACAAGCGGCATCTGGTGGCAGGCAACATTGGCAAGTGACAAGTGGTATCTGGTGGCAGGAGACAGTGGCAAGTGACAAGCGGCAACTGGTAGCAGGAGACAGTGGCAAGTGGCACGCTGCATCTGGTGGCAGGCGATGGTGGTAAATGACCCGCTGCATCTCGTGGCAAATAACAAGCTCAGGGTTCCCTCTACGTTATGGTGAGTTGAACTATTTCATTTTATATTACAATGTAATAATAGAAATAATGTGATTTGATCATCATGACACCATACTAAGCATGGTGTCAGAATGATTTCAGTGCTAGCAACAGCCTTTCACCCAACAAATCCCCCCTACTTCTGAATTTGCCGTCAACCCCGAGACTACATTCGCCCCCCCCGGTCCTTGGCAAAATTGTCCCCGAATGCCAGTTTGGAAATTTGGTCACCCTACTGCCCACTGACCCCACCCACCCACCTAAAAATGTGCAGCTTTGTACTCAAGTATAAAGTATAAAGAGTATAAAGGTGATACTGCAATGCTGTACTAACAGCACACACACACCAGACTAATCCCCAGAATCACAGCAGATAAAGTTAGACTCAGCAGCAGATAATGTCATAACTCAGCACAGCAGAATGTATAAGACAGCACAGCACTGCAGATACTGTGAGCAGCAGTGCAATCAGCAGAATGAATATATATTCAAATGATCAGTATTCAGTAATGATAATGAATCAGCATCAGCATCAGCAGTCTGCCTATATCACAGTCACAGCCGGAACACAGTGCACTAGGCCGCCACAGCGGCGGCCTTTTATACTGTGGGGCATGTACTAAACCTCGCTGCCGGCGCTGTGATTGGCCAAGCATGCGGGGTCACAGTGCATGCTTGGCCAATCATCAGCCAGCAATGCACTGCGACTGGCGCAGTGCATTGCGGGCCGTTCACATCACACGAATGTGATGCGAACGGCCCAAATAGTTCTGGGCTCGCCGAACGGGCTTGAATCGAACACCGGGCCCATCCCTACTCAGCACCCATCTCATCTACATACTACCTACCATACCCTCCGCACCCCTCTCATCTACATACTACCCACCATACACTCAGCACCCCTCTCATCTATATACTACCCACCATACACTCCGCACCCCTCTCATCTACATACTACCCACCTAACACTCAGCACCCCTCTCATCTACATACTACCTACCATACCCTCCGCACCCTTCTCATCTACATACTACCCACCATACACTCAGCACCCCTCTCATCTACATACTACCCACCATACACTCCGCACCGCTCTCATCTACATACTACCCACCATACACTCAGCACCCAATGTCATCTACATACTACCCACCATACACTCCGAACCCCTCTCATCTACATACTACCCACCATACACTCTGCACCCCTCTCATCTACATATGAACCCTAAACTGCTGGGACGCTAGTATAGATCTGATCAGATCAGATATTGATCTGTTCAGATACAATAACACTAAGGGAGGTGTGTGCTTTGCGCGTGGGTGTTTGCGGTACTGGCACTAACCTGGGGCGACACAGACCTTATTTGACCGTAAAACCTAATTGATATCACCCGCCGGGCGATCAGGGGGTTAAATCGTTATTGGGTAATAAATGGCGGGTGCCCCGACAGTATAAAAAACAAACTAACTAACCAGCATCACCCGTAACAGTTATACGGTGATCACTGCTGAAAGGGTTAACTAGGGGCAATCAGGGGGTTAAAACCTTTATTAGGTAATATATGGGGGTACTGTACTGTTAGTACAGTATTGCAGTAGCACCAATCGCAGTGCTGTTAGCACAGCATTGCACCCCAACTTCTGTCCCAACCTTCTAGTGTGTTAGTGGCAGCACACAGAGCTCCTATATTTTCTTGTCCCATCCATATAGTACCTATAGTGTCTTTGTGTCAGCAGCACCCATAGGACTTCTAGTGTGTTAGTGGCAGCACACATAGCTCCTATATTTTCTTGTCTGCAGCACACATATAGTACCTATAGTGTCTTTGTGTCAGCAGCACCCATAGGACTTATAGTGTGTTAGTGGCAGCACACATAGCTCCTATATTTTCTTGTCAGCAGCACACATATAGTACCTATAGTGTCTTTGTGTCAGCAGCACCCATAGGACTTCTAGTGTGTTAATGGCAGCACACAGAGCTCCTATATTTTCTTGTCAGCAGCACACCAATAGTACCTATAGTGTCTTTGTGTCAGCAGCACCCATAGGACTTCTAGTGTGTTAGCGGCAGCACACAGAGCTCCTATATTTTCTTGTCAGCAGCCCACATATAGTACCTATAGTGTCTTTGTGTCAGCAGCACCCATAAGACTTCTAGTGTGTTAGTGGCAGCACACATAGCTCCTATATTTTCTTGTCAGCAGCACACATATAGTACCTATAGTGTCTTTGTGTCAGCAGCACCCATAGGACTTCTAGTGTGTTAGTGGCAGCACACATAGCTCCTATATTTTCTTGTCAGCAGCACACATATAGTACCTATAGTGTCTTTGTGTCAGCAGAACCCATAGGACTTCTAGTGTGTTAGTGTCAGCACACAGAGCTCCTATATTTTCTTGTCAGCAGCACACATATAGTACCTATAGTGTCTTTGTGTCAGCAGAACCCATAGGACTTCTAGTGTGCTAGTGGCAGCACACATAGCTCCTATATTTTCTTGTCAGCAGCACACATATAGTACCTATAGTGTCTTTGTGTCAGCAGAACCCATAGGACTTATAGTGTGTTAGTGGCAGCACACATAGCTCCTATATTTTCTTGTCAGCAGCACACATATAGTACCTATAGTGTCTTTGTGTCAGCAGCACCCATAGGACTTCTAGTGTGTGAGTGGCAGCACACAGAGCTCCTATATTTTCTTGTCAGCAGCACACATATAGTACCTATAGTGTCTTTGTGTCAGCAGCACCCATAGGACTTCTAGTGTGTTAGTGGCAGGCACACAGAGCTCCTATATTTTCTTGTCAGCAGCACACATATAGTACCTATAGTGTCTTTGTGTCAGCAGCACCCATAGGACTTATAGTGTGTTAGTGGCAGCATAGCTCCTATATTTTCTTGTCAGCAGCACCCATAGGACTTCTATGTGTTAGTGTCAGCTGCACACATATAGTACCTATAGTGTCTTGTCAGCAGCACCCATAGGACTTTTTGTTGTTAGTGGCAGCACACATATAGTACCTATATTGTCTTTGTGTTTTGTGTCAGCACCCATAGGACTTCTAGTGTGTTTGTGGCAGCACACAGAGCTCCTATATTTTCTTGACAGCATCACAGCACACATAGTACCTATAGTGTGTTAGTGTCAGCACCCATAGGACCTACAGTGTGTTGTGAGCACACATAGGAGCTCTATTTATTATACTATATACACTACCGACTACAATGGCTGGAAGACCGCCAAGGAGAGGCAGACCGTGCCGAGGCAAGAACACAGGGCAAGCAGGCTCTGTTTCTAGAGACAACAGTGCTGGTCGTGGACGTGGTTGTGCATCGTCATCAGCACGTGGCCATGGGACACGCTTGTCTTTGTTTTCGGCAGCTGGACATGTTGAGCCGCATCATGCCAAAGGCTTGGTAGAATGGATGACCAAGCCCTCCTCATCCTCTCTCACCCAGGCTCAGGGTACTGGCAGAGCAGCTGCCAACGCGTACTCAATGGCATCATCAGCCACCCCTTCCCTAGACCCACCATGTCCTCCTGAGGAGTCCCCCGAACTGTTTGAGCACAGTGTTGGGTACATGCTCCAGGAGGATGCCCAACGACTCGAAGGCTCGGATGATGATACCCAGCTTGAGGAAGGCAGTAGTGTGCGCGCAGAGAGAGGGGATGCTGAAGGACAGCAATCTGGCAGTACTGTTCCACCAGCTGCAGCTTACTGCCAGGTTTGCTCTAGTGGTGAAGAGGGAGGGGATGATGACGTCACTGACTCCACGTGGGTGCCTGAAGGCGAGAGAGGAGGAGGAGGAGGAGGAGGATGCGGCGTCACATGTCCAACGAGGCAGGATGCCCCCTGGAGGCCAGCTAGAGGCCAGCACAGCAACTGTATCACACCGCAGAGCTCCGCCTGTGCAGGGCGCTGCCTCTGCACGTTATCACAAAAGTTCTTTGGTGTGGCCAAAACATCAGCCGCTTGGGCACCACAAGCATGAGCAGACATATGTCGACCTGCCATGCAGCTCGTTGGCAAGCACACATAAAAGACCCACACCAAAGAACAAAGCGGACCTCTCCTTGCTCCTCATCAGCTGGGATCTCCATCCCCACTATATCTTCAGTCCTCTCTGAAAGCTGCTCTGAGAGGACTGAAGGTGTAGAATTAGGTGTGTCACAACCAAGTACTTGCAGTACACCGACGTCCGATTGTAGCAGGCAAATTTCCCTGCCCCAGCTGCTGGACCGTCGAAAGAAGTATACTCCCAGCCATCCACATGCCCAGCGGTTGAATGCTAGCTTGGCTAAATTGCTAGCACTTCAACTGCTGCCTTTTCAGTTGGTAGACTCGGCCCCCTTCCGTGAGTTTGTTCAATGTGCGGTTCCTCAGTGGCAGGTTCCCAAACGCCACTTTTTCTCACGGAAGGCGATTCCGTCTCTCTACCGGCATGTGGAAGGCAATGTCCATGCCTCGCTGGACAGGGCGGTCAGCGGTAAGGTGCATATTACCGCTGACTCATGGTCCAGCAGGCATGGACAGGGACATTATCTTTCTTTCACGGCCCATTGGGTCACTCTATTGGCAGCTGGGAGGGATGCAGGACAAGGTGCAGTAGTGTTGGAGGTTGTTCCGCCACCACGCCTCCAAAATGCTACTACTGGTTGTGACACACCTCTCTCCTCCACCCCCTCCTCTTCTTCTTCCTCCAGTGCTCTGTCCTCGGAACCAGCGGTGCTCCGTAGGCGTACAAGGGGCTACGCGAGTATGCAGGCAAAAAGATGCCATGCCGTGCTTGCGCTGGTGTGTTTGGGGGACAGGAGCCACACTGGGGCAGAGGTTCTGGCAGCTCTGCAGGGGCAGGCCGAGAGGTGGTTGACGCCACGCCAGCTTAAGCCAGGAATGGTGGTTTCTGACAATGGCACCAACCTCCTCTCCGCCCTGCGACAGGGGCAGCTCACCCATGTGCCCTGTATGGCTCACGTCCTCAACCTGGTGGTGCAGCGGTTCTTGGGCAGGTACCCAGGCTTACAGGATGTCCTGAGGCAGGCCAGGAAAGTCTGTGTGCATTTCCGCCGATCTTATAATACCAGTGCTCGGCTGACTGAGCTGCAAAAGGAGCTGAACCTGCCCAAGAACCGCCTAATATGTGACATGCCCACCAGGTGGAACTCAACGTTGGCCATGCTGCAGCGACTGCACATGCAGCAGAGGGCCATCAATGAGTACCTTTGCGACTACGGCACCAGGACAGGGTCAGGGGAGCTTGGCTTTTTTTCCCCACGCCAGTGGAGCATGATCAGGGATGCATGCACTGTCCTCTCACCATTTGAGGAGGCCACGAGGATGGTGAGCAGTGACAGTGCATGCATCAGTGACACTGTACCTCTTGTCCACCTGTTGGAGCATACGCTGCGTGGGATAATGGACAGGGCACTTGAGGCAGAACAGAGGCAGGAAGAGGAGGACTTCCTTGCCTCTCAAGGCCCCCTTTATCCAGACAGTGTTCCTTCTGTCCCACCCATCACACAGGAAGAGGATGAGGAGGAGGAGGAGGAGGATTGTGTGAGCATGGAGGTGGAGCCTGGCACTCAGCATCAGCAGCAGCAGTCTTTTAGGGATGATGTACAGTCCCAACAAACCAGTGGACTTGTACGTGGCTGGAGGAGGTGGCTGGCGATCATGTCATCCTCAGTGACCCAGAAGACTCCGGACCGAATGCCTCAGCTAACCTACGTAGCATGGCCTCCCTGATCCTGCAAAGCCTGCGGAAGGATCCTCGTGTTCTTCGGATCAAGGAGAGGGACCATTACTGGCTGGCCACTCTCCTTGATCCACGGTACAAGGGTAAGGTTGCGGACCTTATCTTGCCGTCGCAGAGGGAGCAGAGGATGAGACATCTCAGGGAGGCCTTGCAGAAAGGTCTGTGCAACGTGTTTCCAGAAACTGGGAGGTTACAAACTCCTGGTCCTAGACGACGAGTTGCTGAGGCTTCGGTCAGTAGCAGAAGGAGCGATGGGGAAGGTGGACGTCTGACCGATGCGTTCAGACAATTTTTTTTAGTCCGCAGCTCCAAGGTATGATCGGTTCCAGCAACCATCGCCAGCGTCTGATATACATGGTGCAGGAATACCTAGGGCAAGGTCAGACTTGGACACCTTTCCCACCGAAAATCCTCTGGCTTACTGGGTCCTGAGGATGGATCACTGGCCAGAGCTTGCACAGTATGCAATTGAGCTACTGGCCTGTCCTGCATCCAGCGTTCTTTCCGAATGCACATTCAGTGCTGCTGGAGGATTTGTCACCGATCACAGGGTGCGCCTGTCCACCGACTCGGTTGATCGACTGACCTTCATAAAAATGAATCAGTCTTGGATCACCACCAGCTACCAGGCACCTGAAGCGGATATAACTGAATAATTTATAATGTCACATCCCTTCAAGACTGTCTATGCTGATGCTGAGTGACTGTCCTGTTATGTTCACTGACTATCCTGTTCCTCCTCCTCAATGATCCATGCCACCACACCAGTGCCTAAGGCACAATTTTTCAGCCCACAGGGGCGTGTAATTACAATTTTTTTTAAAAATGCTTCGCAACAGGTGTGACTGCTGTGCTCCAAGTACAGTATCTCTGAGGGGGGTCCAGTGCCCAAGGCACAATTTGTCAGCCCCTGTTGGGGCGTGTAATTACAATTTTTAGGCAATGCTTTGCAACAGGTCTCATTGCTGTGCTCAGAGTACAGTATCTGTGAGGGGTTGCAGTGTTGAGGCACCAGCACCAGTGCCTAAGGCACAATTTTTCAGCCCCTATTGGGGCGTGTAATTACAATTTTTAGGCAATGCTTTGCAACAGGTCTCATTGCTGTGCTCAGAGTACAGTATCTGTGAGGGGTTGCAGTGTTGTGGCACCAGCACCAATGCCTAAGGCACAATTTTTCTGCCCCTGTTTAACAGGGGCGTGTAATTGCAAATATTGATCTAATAGTTCACAGCAGGGCCTATTCCTGCGCCCACCAAGAGTAACTATGAGGGCCTACAGTCTTGTGGCAACACCGTCCACCACCACCACCACCACCAAAGGCCCAATTTTTCTGCCCTGTTCAACAGGTGCATGCAATTACAAATCTTGATCTAATAACTTACAGCAGGGCCCATTCCTGCACCCACCAAGAGTAACTGTGAGGGCTTACAGTCTTGTGGCAACACCGTCCACCACCACCACCACCACCAAAGGCCAAATTTTTCTGCCCGGTTCAACAGGTGCATGCAATTACAAATCTTGATCTAATAACTCACAGCAGGGCCCATTCCTGCGCCCACCAAGAGTAACTGTGAGGGCTTACTGTCTTGTGGCAACACCGTCCACCACCACCACCACCAAAGGCCCAATTTTTCTGCCCTGTTCAACAGGTGCATGCAATTACAAATCTTGATCTAATAACTCACAGCAGGGCCCATTCCTGCGCCCACCAAGAGTAACTGTGAGGGTGTCAGGTCACCTGAGAGTAGGTGACAGGTGCACTCAGTAGGAATTGGAAGTGCACCGCTAGGTAGTGGACCTTAGGACTGACTGCTGCGGATTGTACCCAGGGAGATTCAGGACACAGGTCTACTGGATCACTAACAGATCCCAGTGGGAAGTAGAGCATAGATTCCCCAGAGCGCGGAGTCTAAGAGCCAGCAGGTGTTCGCCAGAGCCTCTAGTGGTGAGGATGGACTTCGCTGCAGTCTGGCTCCAGGTCACGACCCCCAGGGTCTCACAGCTCAGTCTCACAGTAGACTACAGGAGAAGGAAGCAGCAGGCTGGAATGACAAGGATAGTAAGGGGATAAGGCAGAGGTCAGGGTAAACAGGAACAACAGAGTACACGCCAAAGGTTCAGGGTCACAGGCAGACAGGGATGGTCGGGGACATGCCAAAGGGTAAAGATCACAAGCAGACAGGAATCGTTGAGAACACGCCAAGGTCGGTAACAGAGACAAACATAGAGCACACGACAAGCAGGAACCAGGAAGCCGAACACACCACGGATACACAATGGTTGATCAGCACCACTGGCTTGCAGTGCACAGGTTAATATAGGGTTCCCTGATAGGGCCTGGGGTGGAGCCATGCTTAGAGGAGAGGTTATAAAACCCACCAGGTGAGAGTGGCTGGCCTCTTAGTTGGAACACATGAGGAGAGGTAAGCAAACAGGGAAAGATTACTGCATAACCATGACAGAGGGCTTACAGTCTTGTGGCAACACCGTCCACCACCACCAAAGGCCCAATTTTTCTGCCCTGTTCAACAGGTGCATGCAATTACAAATCTTGATCTAATAACTCACAGCAGGGCCTATTCCTGCACCCACCAAGAGTAACTGTGAGGGCTTACAGTCTTGTGGCAACACCGTCCACCACCACCACCACCAACACCACCAAAGGCCCAATTTTTCTGCCTGGTTCAACAGGTGCATGCAAGTACAAATCTTGATCTAATAACTCACAGCAGGGCCCATTCCTGTGCCCACCAAGAGTAACTGTGAGGGCTTACAGTGTTGTGGCTACACCAACATCTAATAGGGCAAATTTCTGCAGAGTATATACGGCAGGCCCATACTTTCAAACATCCAACTTACAAACGACTCCTACTTGCAAACGGAAAGAGAAAACAGGAAGTGAGAGGAAATCTACCCCTAGGAAGGGAAATTCTACCCTGTTACATTTAATTTGGGAAAAAGGTATCTCCTCTCTACTGATGCTTTATCACCAATCCTTGTTTCAATTAAAACCCCACTTTTCCAAAAACATTTGTCATTGGGACGGAAATTGAGGTGAAATGTTCTGAACAGATGTGCAAAGACAGCCCTATGTTCTCCAAAAAGCTTAAAAATAGATTTTTTTGGGATGGAGCTACACTTCATAATGTACCTGTTCAGATTCTACTTAAGAACAAACCTACAGTCCGTGTCTTGTTTGCACCACCTATATACTGCTGTTCAGAGTATATAGGTCTGTAGGTATAGGGTTTTATTTTGGGTGCGGGGTCCCCCTTAATATCCATACAAGACCCAAAGGGGCTGGGGTGGGGGGGGGGGGGTGATGGGGTAGCCATGACATTTTTCTCAAGGATTTTCAGCCATATGGCGGCCAGGACAAGACATGACATTAAAGCCGCAAGTGGTTTTAAATGGCTTCTTTTTTTCCTTTACAAATGTCATTTTGTGCAGGGACAGTTCTAAACACGGGAAACACATGCCACTTCACAGGCATACTTTAGACACCCCCCAGGTACCATATTTAAAGGAAAATTTCACTTTTTTTTTTCACTTTATGCATCATTAAAATGACTGCTCCTGAAAAAAACGTTAGTTTTTAAAAGTTCTTTTTGCATTGATATATGTCCCCTGGGGCAGGACCCGGGTCCCAAAACCTGTTTTATGACATTAACATGCATATTGGCCGTTGTAATTAGCAATTTTGATTTTGAACGTTCGCGTCCATTATAATGAATAGGGTTCGAAAATTCGCGCAAACTTTCGGTCCGTTCGAAGGTTCTGGTGCGAACCGAACCCAGGGGTGTTCGGCTCATCCCTAGCAGTGGCTAAGACTGCGGGCAGACTGAGGCATTCGACATCCAGGAGTCCCTCCCCAGGGGGACTGCCGTTTTTGTCCCAGCAGGAGGAAGCGATCAGGTGAGAAGGTGAAATATCGGAGGAGGAGGAGGTGGAACCCAGTCGCCCACGAACACCGGTGGAGATCGGCACAGCGGCTGTAGGGAGGGCGCCCAGTCAGCCCGGTAAGTCTAGCAATAATATTGCATTTACAGCTGCCTTAAAAAGTTTACTGGGTGTTGTATCTGGGGGGTAGGGGAGGGCTGCGCCTCCAGCGCCGTTGTTGGCAGCCACTGACCAACCGCGGGCAGGGAGTGGGACCACAGGTGGGTCCGGGGGTCAGATACAGGAGTTGTTAGAGGGTCTGTGGGCGTTGGTGGGTCGTTTTGAACAAGGATAATCAGCCTCGGGGGGCAGGTGACGGCAATGTGGGAATTACAGGAGGGGTTGGGGCAATGTCCTCTGGGGGGGTGACGGACACAGCAGCCACGGAGGTGTCACGGGCCACTGGGGCAGGTGAGGAGGTGCAGAAGGTGAGTACGGCAGAAAAAGGGGCTACGGAGACGATGGTTAGGGCTGACATCGTGCGGTTTGCGGATGCAGCTAAATGCGTAGTGTATGTCTGCTTCGAGGGACCCCTAGGCGCTCACCTGAAGCAGGAGACGAGGGAAAAAATTTGGAAAGGTGAATACGTGGAGATTTTCTCCTTATTGCCCTTAGAGAAATTTAATCTGGATAGAGTTAAGCCGGATGATACTAAAAAAGATGACGAGGAGAAGCGGAGATACCATTTGATTCCCAGGACGTTTGCCAATTGGCTGCAAGCATTTGCCATTTTGGCGGGGGTAATTGGCGAAAAGAACTCCGAACATTGTTCAGCGTTATTTTGTTATATGGATGCCATAGGGGAGGCATATCGGGTTTACAGAGGCACGGCATGGCTACGCTATGACGAGCAGTTCCGACAAAGCAGGGCGGTTCGTCCCGCGCTTCGATAGGATCACAAGGACATTAGTCTTTGGATGCGGCTTATGGCATCGGCAAAGACACCAGTGCAGCCATTTCATGGGGGGGCCGGAGGTAGTAACTCCTCGGGATCGCCGGCTGGAAGAAAGTGGGGAGTGTGCTGGCAGTCCAGTGGGAAGTGGGAGGGATCCTGCAAGTTTGGAGGCACTTGTAAGTTTAAGCATGAGTGTTCAGGGTGTGGGGGGGGCACATACATATGCCAGGTGCTTTAAGAAAGGCAAGCGTACCGGAGAGCCTGGTAACAAGAGGGACGACTCCGGTGATGGGGGAAAGGATGCAGCCTTTTCTAAATAGGTACCCGGACAGGGCCGCGGCAGTATTGATTGGGGAAGGCTTCAAGTATGGGTTTCAGATTCCTTGTGCGCTGAAGGTTATTCCCCCTATGGCCAATAATTTGAGATCGGCATTGCAGCACCCAGCGGTGGTATCTGAAAAATTGGCCAAGGAGGTGGCTTTGGGTCGCATGGCGGGGCCATTTGCGGAGAAACCGTTAGCTGATTTAGTGGTGTCCCCGTTGGGGGGGGTCCCCAAAAAAGAACCGAATAAGTTTCGATTGATCCATCATTTATCGCTCCCCAAAGGGGGCTCGGTAAATGATTTCATTGACCCTGAGGCCTGTACGGTATCATATACATCTTTTGATGCCGTGGTCCGTTGGGTGCGACGGTATGGGAAAGGGGCACTGATGGCAAAATCGGATTTCGGCGTTTAGTCAGCGTTTAGACTTCTGCCTGTTCACCCGGCCAGTTTTAGGTTGCTGGGTTGTTGTTGGCAAGAAAAGTTTTATGTGGATAGGTGTTTGCCCATGGGTTGTTCTATCTCATGTGCCATGTTTGAAGCATTTAGCTCCTTTTTAGAGTGGGTGGTCAGGGACGTCACGGGCAATGAATCCGTCATCCATTATTTGGATGATTTTCTCTGCGTGGGCCCTCCTTCTTCCAATGTGTGTGCGATACTGTTGTCCACGTTGCAGCACATTGCGGGGTGAGTTCGGGTGCCTTTGGCAGCTGATAAGACGGAGGGACCACGGACGGAGCTGAGCTTCTTGGGTATAGTAATCGATTCCATGGCAATGGAATGCAGGTTACCGGAAGAGAAGCTCAGAGACTTGCAAAAAGAGATCAGGGAGATACATGGGTGCAAGAAGGTGCAGCTGCGTACATTGCAATCACTGTTAGGTAAATTGAACTTCGCGTGCAGGATCATTCCTATGGGGAGAATTTTTTGTCGTCGGATGTCATCTGCCACGGCGGGGGTGAAGGCTCCCACGCATTACATTCGGCTGAGGAAGGAACATAGGGATCTGATCTGCAGGTAGGGTGTAAATTTTTGGCGGAGTTTAACGGTAGGTCGGTGTGGATGTCTGGCCCGGTAAGCAACTTCGACGTGGAGTTGGTGACAGATGCCGCTGGATCTACTGGATATGGGGCGTACTTCCAGGGACGGTGGAGTGCGGAACCATAGTCACAGGCGTGGGTTGAGGCTGGCTTTCTGCGGAATTTGGTGCTCCTGGAACTTTTTCCGGTAGTATTAGCACTGGAATTGTGGGGCGAGTCCTGCCGCAATTTAAAATTGTGCTTGTGACAGACCTAGCCGGGACACAGGCTTTTTGAGAGGGCTGAATTGCGACAACATGGGGGTAGTGCAGGTCATCAATAGCATGTCGGTGTCTTCACAACCTGTCATTCGGCTGATGCGACAGTTGGTGTTTCGCTGCTTGCAATTGAATGTCTTTCTTTATGCTGTGCATATTCCGGGAGTTGAAAATACATTGGCTGATTCTCTGTCTCGCTTCCAGTGGGACAAGTTCAGGGTTCTGGCGCCGGAGGCACAGAAGGTGGGCGTTCCTTGCCCGGGCTGGATATGGGATTTGGCACTAGAGTCGCCGCGGGATGGATACAGCGGTCGGTAAGTACGTCCACGTGGGCAGCGTACCAGAAGGTGTGGAGCGAGTGGGGTGCGTTGCTGCGAGAGGCAGGGGTTGGTAAGTATGAGTCGTCAGGGCATCTTCTAGTGCTGTATTTTGTGTCCAGGAACATGGAAGGGGGGCAGTCGATATAGTCCATAGAAAGGAAGATGGCGGATTTTTGGGTAAAACAGGCCATTAAGGGATACCGTAAAGAGCACAGGACTAGAGATACTAGACGGCCTATTACGTTTGCGAATTTAGTAGCTTTGGGGGAACAGTTGGTTTCGGTTTGTAACGATCGGTACGAGCGTTTGTTGTTTTCAGCTGCCTTTTCACTGGCATTTTTTGGAGCATTTTCTGCCTCTCGCAGCAACGCACCCCACTCGCTCCACACCTTCTGGTACGCTGCCCACGTGGACGTACTTACCGACCGCTGTATCCATCCCGCGGCGACTCTAGTGCCAAATCCCATATCCAGCCCGGGCAAGGAACGCCCACCTTCTGTGCCTCCGGCGCCAGAACCCTGAACTTGTCCCACTGGAAGCGAGACAGAGAATCAGCCAATGTATTTTCAACTCCCGGAATATGCACAGCATAAAGAAAGACATTCAATTGCAAGCAGCGAAACACCAACTGTCGCATCAGCCGAATGACAGGTTGTGAAGACACCGACATGCTATTGATGACCTGCACTACCCCCATGTTGTCGCAATTCAGTCCTCTCAAAAAGCCTGTGTCCCGGCTAGGTCTGTCACAAGCACAATTTTAAATTGCGGCAGGACTCGCCCCACAATTCCAGTGCTAATACTACCGGAAAAAGTTCCAGGAGCACCAAATTCCGCAGAAAGCCAGCCTCAACCCACGCCTGTGACTATGGTTCCGCACTCCACCGTCCCTGGAAGTACGCCCCATATCCAGTAGATCCAGCGGCATCTGTCACCAACTCCACGTCGAAGTTGCTTACCGGGCCAGACATCCACACCGACCTACCGTTAAACTCCGCCAAAAATTGACACCCTACCTGCAGATCAGATCCCTATGTTCCTTCCTCAGCCGAATGTAATGCGTGGGAGCCTTCACCCCCGCCGTGGCAGATGACATCCGACGACAAAAAATTCTCCCCATAGGAATGATCCTGCACGCGAAGTTCAATTTACCTAACAGTGATTGCAATGTACGCAGCTGCACCTTCTTGCACCCATGTATCTCCCTGATCTCTTTTTGCAAGTCTCTGAGCTTCTCTTCCGGTAACCTGCATTCCATTGCCATGGAATCGATTACTATACCCAAGAAGCTCAGCTCCGTCCGTGGTCCCTCCATCTTATCAGCTGCCAAAGGCACCCGAAATCTCCCCGCAATGTGCTGCAACGTGGACAACAGTATCGCACACACATTGGAAGAAGGAGGGCCCACGCAGAGAAAATCATCCAAATAATGGATGGCGGATTCATTGCCCGTGACGTCCCTGACCACCCACTCTAAAAAGGAGCTAAATGCTTCAAACATGGCACATGAGATAGAACAACCCATGGGCAAACACCTATCCACATAAAACTTTTCTTGCCAACAACAACCCAGCAACCTAAAACTGGCCGGGTGAACAGGCAGAAGTCTAAACGCTGACTAAACGCCGAAATCCGATTTTGCCATCAGTGCCCCTTTCCCATACCTTTGCACCCAACGGACCACGGCATCAAAAGATGTATATGATACCGTACAGGCCTCAGGGTCAATGAAATCATTTACCGAGCCCCCTTTGGGGAGCAATAAATGATGGATCAATCGAAACTTATTCGGTTCTTTTTTGGGGACCACCCCCAACGGGGACACCACTAAATCAGCTAACGGTTTCTCCGCAAATGGCCCCGCCATGCGACCCAAAGCCACCTCCTTGGCCAATTTTTCAGATACCACCGCTGGGTGCTGCAATGCCGATCTCAAATTATTGGCCATAGGGGGAATAACCTTCAGCGCACAAGGAATCTGAAACCCATACTTGAAGCCTTCCCCAATCAATACTGCCGCAGCCCTGTCCGGGTACCTATTTAGAAAAGGCTGCATCCTTTCCCCCATCACCGGAGTCGTCCCTCTTGTTACCAGGCTCTCCGGTACGCTTGCCTTTCTTAAAGCACCTGGCATATGTATGTGCCCCCCCACACCCTGAACACTCATGCTTAAACTTACAGGTGCCTCCAAACTTGCAGGATCCCTCCCACTTCCCACTGGACTGCCAGCACACTCCCCACTTTCTTCCAGCCGGCGATCCCGAGGAGTTACTACCTCCGGCCCCCCCATGAAATGGCTGCACTGGTGTCTTCGCCGATGCCATAAGCCGCATCCAAAGACTAATGTCCTTGTAATCTATCCAAGAGCGGGACGAACCGCCCTGCTTTGTCGGAACTGCTCGTCATAGCGTAGCCATGCCGTGCCTCTGTAAACCCGATATGCCTCCCCTATGGCATCCATATAACAAAATAACGCTGAACAATGTTCGGAGTTCTTTTCGCCAATTACCCCCGCCAAAATGGCAAATGCTTGCAGCCAATTGGCAAACGTCCTGGGAATCAAATGGTATCTCCGCTTCTCCTCGTCATCTTTTTTAGTATCATCCGGCTTAACTCTATCCAGATTAAATTTCTCTAAGGGCAATAAGGAGAAAATCTCCACGTATTCACCTTTCCAAATTTTTTCCCTCGTCTCCTGCTTCAGGTGAGCGCCTAGGGGTCCCTCGAAGCAGACATACACTACGCATTTAGCTGCATCCGCCAACCGCACGATGTCAGCCCTAACCGTCGTCTCCGTAGCCCCTTTTTCTGCCGTACTCACCTTCTGCACCGCCTCACCTGCCCCAGTGGCCCGTGACACCTCCGTGGCTGCTGTGTCCGTCACCCCCCCAGAGGACATTGCCCCAACCCCACCTGTAATTCCCACATTGCCGTCACCTGCCCCCCGAGGCTGATTGTCCTTGTTCAAAACGACCCACCAACGCCCGCAGACCCTCTAACAACTCCTGTATCTGACCCCCGGACCCACCTGTGGTCCCACTCCCTGCCCGCGGTTGGTCAGTGGCTGCCAACAGCGGCGCTGGAGGCGCAGCCCTCCCCTACCCCCCAGATACAACACCCAGTAAACTTTTTAAGGCAGCTGTAAATGCAATATTATTGCTAGACTTACCGGGCTGACTGGGCGCCCTCCCTACAGCCGCTGTGCCGATCTCCACCGGTGCTCGTGGGCGACTGGGTTCCACCTCCTCCTCCTCCGATATTTCACCTTCTCACCTGATCGCTTCCTCCTGCTGGGACAAAAACGGCAGTCCCCCTGGGGAGGGACTCCTGGATGTCGAATGCCTCAGTCTGCCCGCAGTCTTAGCCACTGCTAGGGATGAGCCGAACACCCCTGGGTTCGGTTCGCACCAGAACCTTCGAACGGACCGAAAGTTTGCGCAAATTTTCAAACCCTATTCATTATAATGGACGCGAACGTTCGAAATCAAAATTGCTAATTACAACGGCCAATATGCATGTTAATGTCATAAAACAGGTTTTGGGACCCGGGTCCTGCCCCAGGGGACATATATCAATGCAAAAAGAACTTTTAAAAACTAACGTTTTTTCAGGAGCAGTCATTTTAATGATGCATAAAGTGAAAAAAAAAAAGTGAAATTTTCCTTTAACTATGGTACCTGGGGGGTGTCTAAAGTATGCCTGTGAAGTAGCATGTGTTTCCCGTGTTTAGAACTGTCCCTGCACAAAATGACATTTGTAAAGGAAAAAAAGAAGCCATTTAAAACCACTTGCGGCTTTAATGTCATGTCTTGTCCTGGCCGCCATATGGCTGAAAATCCTTGAGAAAAATGTCATGGCTACCCCATCACCCCCCCCCCCACCCCAGCCCCTTTGGGTCTTGTATGGATATTAAGGGGGACCCCGCACCCAAAATAAAACCCTATACCTACAGACCTATATACTCTGAACAGCAGTATATAGGTGGTGCAAACAAGACACGGACTGTAGGTTTGTTCTTAAGTAGAATCTGAACAGGTACATTATGAAGTGTAGCTCCATCCCAAAAAAATCTATTTTTAAGCTTTTTGGAGAACATAGGGAGGGGTTATCACCCCTGTAACATTTGCTGTCTTTGCACATCTGTTCAGAACATTTCACCTCAATTTCCGTCCCAATGACAAATGTTTTTGGAAAAGTGGGGTTTTAATTGAAACAAGGATTGGTGATAAAGCATCAGTAGAGAGGAGATACCTTTTTCCCAAATTAAATGTAACAGGATAGAATTTCCCTTCCTAGGGGTAGATTTCCTCTCACTTCCTGTTTTCTCTTTCCGTTTGAAAGTAGGAGTCGTTTGTAAGTTGGATGTTTGAAAGTATGGGCCTGCCGTATATACTCTGCAGAAATTTGCCCTATTAGATGTTGGTGTAGCCACAACACTGTAAGCCCTCACAGTTACTCTTGGTGGGCACAGGAATGGGCCCTGCTGTGAGTTATTAGATCAAGATTTGTACTTGCATGCACCTGTTGAACCAGGCAGAAAAATTGGGCCTTTGGTGGTGGTGGTGGTGGACGGTGTTGCCACAAGACTGTAAGCCCTCACAGTTACTCTTGGTGGGTGCAGGAATGGGCCCTGCTGTGAGTTATTAGATCAAGATTTGTAATTGCATGCACCTGTTGAACAGGGCAGAAAAATTGGGCCTTTGGTGGTGGTGGACGGTGTTGCCACAAGACTGTAAGCCCTCTGTCATGGTTATGCAGTAATCTTTCCCTGTTTGCTTACCTCTCCTCATGTGTTCCAACTAAGAGGCCAGCCACTCTCACCTGGTGGGTTTTATAACCTCTCCTCTAAGCATGGCTCTACCCCAGGCCCTATCAGGGAACCCTATATTAACCTGTGCACTGCAAGCCAGTGGTGCTGATCAACCATTGTGTATCCGTGGTGTGTTCAACTTCCTGGTTCCTGCTTGTCGTGTGCTCTATGTTTGTCTCTGTTACCGACCTTGGCGTGTTCTCAACGATTCCTGTCTGCTTGTGATCTTTACCCTTTGGCATGTCCCCGACCATCCCTGTCTGCCTGTGACCCTGAACCTTTGGCGTGTACTCTGTTGTTCCTGTTTACCCTGACCTCTGCCTTATCCCCTTACTATCCTTGTCGTTCCAGCCTGCTGCTTCCTTCTCCTGTAGTCTACTGTGAGCCTGAGCTGTGAGACCCTGGGGGTCGCGACCTGGAGCCAGACTGCAGTGAAGTCCATCCTCACCACTAGAGGCTCTGGCGAACACCTGCTGGCTCTTAGACTCCGCGCCCTGGGGAATCTATGCTCTAGTTCCCACTGGGATCTGTTAGTGATCCAGTAGACCTGTGTCCTGAATCTCCCTGGGTACAATCCGCAGCAGTCAGTCCTAAGGTCCACTACCTAGCGGTGCACTTCCAATTCCTACTGAGTGCACCTGTCACCTACTCTCAGGTGACCTGACACCCTCACAGTTACTCTTGGTGGGTGCAGGAATGGGCCCTGCTGTGAGTTATTAGATCAAGATTTGTAATTGCATGCACCTGTTGAACAGGGCAGAAAAATTGGGCCTTTGGTGGTGGTGGTGGTGGACGGTGTTGCCACAAGACAGTTAGCCCTCACAGTTACTCTTGGTGGGCGCAGGAATGGGCCCTGCTGTGAGTTATTAGATCAAGATTTGTAATTGCATGCACCTGTTGAACCGGGCAGAAAAATTTGGCCTTTGGTGGTGATGGTGGTGGACGGTGTTGCCACAAGACTGTAAGCCCTCATATTTACTCTTGGTGGGTGCAGGAATGGGCCCTGCTGTAAGTTATTAGATCAAGATTTGTAATTGCATGCACCTGTTGAACAGGGCAGAAAAATTGGGCCTTTGGTGGTGGTTGTGGTGGTGGACGGTGTTGCCACAAGACTGTAGGCCCTCATAGTTACTATTGGTGGGCACAGGAATAGGCCCTGCTGTGAACTATTAGATCAATATTTGCAATTACACGCCCCTGTTAAACAGGGGCAGAAAAATTGTGCCTTGGGCATTGGTGCTGGTGCCACAACACTGCAACCCCTCACAGATACTGTACTCTGAGCACAGCAATGAGACCTGTTGCAAAGCATTGCCTAAAAATTGTAATTACACGCCCCAACAGGGGCTGAAAAATTGTGCCTTAGGCACTGGTGCTGGTGCCACAACACTGCAACCCCTCACAGATACTGTACTCTGAGCACAGCAATGAGACCTGTTGCAAAGCATTGCCTAAAAATTGTAATTACACGCCCCAACAGGGGCTGAAAAATTGTGCCTTAGGCACTGGTGCTGGTGCCACAACACTGCAACCCCTCACAGATACTGTACTTGGAGCACAGCAGTCACACCTGTTGCAAAGCATTTTTTTAAAAAAAATTGTAATTACACGCCCCTGTGGGCTGAAAAATTGTGCCTTAGGCACTGGTGTGGTGGCATGGATCATTGAGGAGGAGGAACAGGATAGTCAGTGAACATAACAGGACAGTCACTCAGCATCAGCATAGGCAGTCTTGAAGGGATGTGACATTATAAATTATTCAGTTATATCCGCTTCAGGTGCCTGGTAGCTGGTGGTGATCCAAGACTGATTCATTTTTATGAAGGTCAGTCGATCAGCCGAGTCGGTGGACAGGCACACCCTGTGATCGGTGACAAATCCTCCAGCAGCACTGAATGTGCGTTCAGAAAGAACGCTGGATGCAGAACAGGCCAGTAGCTCAATTGCATACTGTGCAAGCTCTGGCCAGTGATCCATCCTCAGGACCCAGTAAGCCAGAGGATTTTCGGTGGGAAAGGTGTCCAAGTCTGACCTTGCCCCTAGGTATTCCTGCACCATGTATATCAGACGCTGGCGATGGTTGCTGGAACCGATCATACCTTGGAGCTGCGGACTAAAAAATTGTCTGAACGCATCGGTCAGACGTCCACCTTCCCCACCGCTCCTTCTGCTACTGACCGAAGCCTCAGCAACTCGTCGTCCAGGACCAGGAGTTTGTAACCTCCCAGTTTCTGGAAACACGTTGCACAGACCTTTCTGCAAGGCCTTCCTGAGATGTCTCATCCTCTGCTCCCTCTGCGACGGCAAGATAAGGTCCACAACCTTACCCTTGTACCGTGGATCAAGGAGAGTGGCCAGCCAGTAATGGTCCCTCTCCTTGATCCGAAGAACACGAGGATCCTTCCGCAGGCTTTGCAGGATCAGGGACGCCATGCTACGTAGGTTAGCTGAGGCATTCGGTCCGGAGTCTTCTGGGTCACTGAGGATGACATGATCGCCAGCCACCTCCTCCCAGCCACGTACAAGTCCACTGGTTTGTTGGGACTGTACATCATCCCTAAAAGACTGCTGCTGCTGATGCTGAGTGCCAGGCTCCCCCTCCATGCTCACACAATCCTCCTCCTCCTCCTCCTCCTCCTCATCCTCTTCCTGTGTGATGGGTGGAACAGAAGGAACACTGTCTGGATAAAGGGGGCCTTGAGAGGCAAGGAAGTCCTCCTCTTCCTGCCTCTGTTCTGCCTCAAGTGCCCTGTCCATTATCCCACGCAGCGTATGCTCCAACAGGTGGACAAGAGGTACAGTGTCACTGATGCATGCACTGTCACTGCTCACCATCCTCGTGACCTCCTCAAATGGTGAGAGGACAGTGCATGCATCCCTGATCATGCTCCACTGGCGTGGGGAAAAAAAGCCAAGCTCCCCTGACCCTGTCCTGGTGCCGTAGTCGCAAAGGTACTCATTGATGGCCCTCTGCTGCGTGTGCAGTCGCTGCAGCATGGCCAACGTTGAGTTCCACCTGGTGGGCATGTCACATATTAGTCGGTTCTTGGGCAGGTTCAGCTCCTTTTGCAGCTCAGTCAGCCGAGCACTGGCATTATAAGATCGGCGGAAATGCACACAGACTTTCCTGGCCTGCCTCAGGACATCCTGTAAGCCTGGGTACCTGCCCAAGAACCGCTGCACCACCAGGTTGAGGACGTGAGCCATACAGGGCACATGGGTGAGCTGCCCCTGTTGCAGGGCGGAGAGGAGGTTGGTGCCATGGTCAGAAACCACCATTCCTGGCTTAAGCTGGCGTGGCGTCAACCACCTCTCGGCCTGCCCCTGCAGAGCTGCCAGAACCTCTGCCCCAGTGTGGCTCCTGTCCCCCAAACACACCAGCGCAAGCACGGCATGGCATCTTTTTGCCTGCGTACTCGCGTAGCCCCTTGTACGCCTACGGAGCACCGCTGGTTCCGAGGACAGAGCACTGGAGGAAGAAGAAGAGGAGGGAGTGGAGGAGAGAGGTGTGTCACAACCAGTAGTAGCATTTTGGAGGCGTGGTGGCGGAACAACCCCCAACACTACTGCACCATGTCCTGCATCCCTCCCAGCTGCCAATAGAGTGACCCAATGGGCCGTGAAAGAAAGATAATGTCCCTGTCCATGCCTGCTGGACCATGAGTCAGTGGTAATATGCACCTTACCGCTGACCGCCCTGTCCAGCGAGGCATGGACATTGCCTTCCACATGCCGGTAGAGAGACGGAATCGCCTTCCGTGAGAAAAAGTGGCGTTTGGGAACCTGCCACTGAGGAACCGCACATTGAACAAACTCACGGAAGGGGGCCGAGTCTACCAACTGAAAAGGCAGCAGTTGAAGTGCTAGCAATTTAGCCAAGCTAGCATTCAACCGCTGGGCATGTGGATGGCTGGGAGTATACTTCTTTCGACGGTCCAGCAGCTGGGGCAGGGAAATTTGCCTGCTACAATCGGACGTCGGTGTACTGCAAGTACTTGGTTGTGACACACCTAATTCTACACCTTCAGTCCTCTCAGAGCAGCTTTCAGAGAGGACTGAAGATATAGTGGGGATGGAGATCCCAGCTGATGAGGAGCAAGGAGAGGTCCGCTTTGTTCTTTGGTGTGGGTCTTTTATGTGTGCTTGCCAACGAGCTGCATGGCAGGTCGACATATGTCTGCTCATGCTTGTGGTGCCCAAGCGGCTGATGTTTTGGCCACGCGAGATACGCTTGAGACAAATATTGCAAATAGCAGTGGTGCGATCTGATGCACTCGTCTCAAAAAAGGCCCACACCAAAGAACTTTTGTGATAACGTGCAGAGGCAGCGCCCTGCACAGGCGGAGCTCTGCGGTGTGATACAGTTGCTGTGCTGGCCTCTAGCTGGCCTCCAGGGGGCATCCTGCCTCGTTGGACATGTGACGCCGCATCCTCCTCCTCCTCCTCCTCTCTCGCCTTCAGGCACCCACGTGGAGTCAGTGACCTCATCATCCCCTCCCTCTTCACCACTAGAGCAAACCTGGCAGTAAGCTGCAGCTGGTGGAACAGTACTGCCAGATTGCTGTCCTTCAGCATCCCCTCTCTCTGCGCGCACACTACTGCCTTCCTCAAGCTGGGTATCATCATCCGAGCCTTCGAATCGTTGGGCATACTCCTGGAGCATGTACCCAACACTGTGCTCAAACAGTTCGGGGGACTCCTCAGGAGGACATGGTGGGTCTAGGGAAGGGGTGGCTGATGATGCCATTGAGTACGCGTTGGCAGCTGCTCTGCCAGTACCCTGAGCCTGGGAGAGAGAGGATGAGGAGGGCTTGGTCATCCATTCTACCAAGCCTTTGGCATGATGCGGCTCAACATGTCCAGCTGCCGAAAACAAAGACAAGCGTGTCCCATGGCCACGTGCTGATGACGATGCACGACCACGTCCACGACCAGCACTGTTGTCTCTAGAAACAGAGCCTGCTTGCCCTGTGTTCTTGCCTCGGCACGGTCTGCCTCTCCTTGGTGGTCTTCCAGCCATTGTAGTCGGTAGTGTATATAGTATAAAAAATAGAGCTCCTATGTGTGCTCACAACACACTGTAGGTCCTATGGGTGCTGACACTAACACACTATAGGTACTATGTGTGCTGCTGTCAAGAAAATATAGGAGCTATGTGTGCTGCCACAAACACACTATAAGTCCTATGGGTGTGGCTGACACAAAGACACTATAGGTACTATATGTGTGCTGCTGACAAGAAAATATAGGAGCTCTGTGTGCTGCCACTAACACATAGAAGTCCTATGGGTGCTGCTGACACAAAGACACTATAGGTACTATATGTGTGCTGCTGACAAGAAAATATAAGAGCTCTGTGTGCTGCCACTAACACACTAGAAGTCCTATGGGTGCTGCTGACACAAAGACACTATAGGTACTATTGGTGTGCTGCTGACAAGAAAATATAGGAGCTCTGTGTGCTGCCACTAACACACTAGAAGTCCTATGGGTACTGCTGACACAAAGACACTATAGGTACTATATGTGTGCTGCTGACAAGAAAATATAGGAGCTATGTGTGCTGCCACTAACACACTATAAGTCCTATGGCAGTGGTCTCAAAGTACCGGCCCGCGGGCCATTTGCGGCCCGCGGACTGGTTATAAATGGCCCGCAGCGGCGATCCCCAGCACACAGGGGGACCCGGACAGCAGAGGGATCGGAGCGGCGGCGGGGGGAGAGATCAGAGTAATCAACACAGAGAGAGAGAGGCAACAGTCAGCTGCTGGTGCAGAGGTTTTTAATAAAATAAATCTGAAAAACAAACAGTCCACTCACTCTCCATCTCAGAGCTGTATATGTCAGACTGTGACGTCGGCTGTCCCATCCTCCCCTCCGATACATGCTGCTCTCTCACTGATATCTGTGGAGGAAGCCCATAATACAGAGCTGCGGGGAGACTGCAGTGAGCTGTCAGCCTGGAATGCTGTGACCAATCAGAGCGTTCTGGAGGCTTAACCACGCCTCCATCATCAGAGGCTGAGAGTTCACATGAGTTTCCCGCGGCTCTCTGTTTGCTCCACAGATATCAGTGATAACAGCAGCATGGAGGGGAGGATGGGACAGCCAACGTCACAGACTGACATATACAGCTCTGACATGGAGAGTGAGTGGACTGTTTGTTTTTAAGCATTTTATTAAAAACCTCTGCACCAGCAGCTGCCTGTCGCCTCTCCCTTATGTTTTGACCCTCCTGTGTATTTGCCCCCCTCTCCTCTGTAATTGTCCCTCCCTCCACTGTATTTGCCACCCGCTCCTGTGTATTTGCCACCCTCTCCTCTGTAATTGTCCCTCCCTTCTTTGTAATTTCCCCCCTCCTCTGTAATTGCCCGCCAATCTCTGTAATTGCTCCCCTCCTCTACCTCCTCTATAATTGCTCCCCACGCTCGCCGCTCCGAACCCCCTGTGGTCCGGGCCTCCCTGGGTGCTGGGGCTTCGCGATACCCCCTGTTGGCTGCCATCGGTGCTGGGTTAATAATGCGTTTTGCTGACATCAGTGCTGGGTTCAATAATGCGATTTGCTGACATCAGTGCTGGGTTCAATAATGCGTTTTGCTGACATCAGTGCTGGGTTCAATAATGCGTTTTGCTGACATTAGTGCTGGGTTCAATAAATAATGCGATTTGCTGACATCAGTGCTGGGTTCAATAATGCGTTTTGCTGACATCGGTGCTGGGGGTTAATAGATCTCAGAAGGGAAACTGTAAGCTCAGCACACAAATATACACACATTGGGGGTTATTTACTAAAGGCAAATCCACTTTGCACTGCAAGTGCACTTGGAATTTCAGTCGCTGTAGATCCGAGGGGGACATGCAAGGAAAAAGTTTGCATGCGGCCCCCATGGCATATGAAAACTTGTCATGTGGCCCTCAGGTAATTTGAGTTTGAGACCCCTGTCCTATGGGTTCTGCTGACACATAGACACTATAGGTACTATATGTGTGCTGCTGACAAGAAAATATAGGAGCTCTGTGTGCTGCCACTAACACACTAGAAGTCCTATGGGTGCTGCTGACACAAAGACACTATAGGTACTATATGTGTGCTGCTGACAAGAAAATATAGGAGCTATGTGTGCTGCCACTAACACACTATAAGTCCTATGGGTTCTGCTGACACAAAGACACTATAGGTACTATATGTGTGCTGCTGACAAGAAAATATAGGAGCTCTGTGTGCTGCCACTAACACACTAGAAGTCCTATGGGTGCTGCTGACACAAAGACACTATAGGTACTATATGTGTGCTGCTGACAAGAAAACATAGGAGCTACGTGTGCTGCCACTAACACACTATAAGTCCTATGGGTGCTGCTGACACAAAGACACTATAGGTACTATATGTGTGCTGCTGACAAGAAAATATAGGAGCTCTGTGTGCTGCCACTAACACACTAGAAGTCCTATGGGTGCTGCTGACACAAAGACACTATAGGTACAATTGGTGTGCTGCTGACAAGAAAATATAGGAGCTCTGTGTGCTGCCACTAACACACTAGAAGTCCTATGGGTGCTGCTGACACAAAGACACTATAGGTACTATATGTGTGCTGCTGACAAGAAAATATAGGAGCTCTGTGTGCTGCCACTAGCACACTATAAGTCCTATGGGTGCTGCTGACACAAAGACACTATAGGTACTATTTGTGTGCTGCTGACAAGAAAATATAGGAGCTCTGTGTGCTGCCACTAACACACTAGAAGTTCTATGGGTGCTGCTGACACAAAGACACTATAGGTACTATATGTGTGCTGCTGACAAGAAAATATAGGAGCTCTGTGTGCTGCCACTAACACACTAGAAGTCCTATGGGTGCTGCTGACACAAAGACACTATAGGTACTATTGGTGTGCTGCTGACAAGAAAATATAGGAGCTCTGTGTGCTGCCACTAACACACTAGAAGTCCTATGGGTGCTGCTGACACAAAGACACTATAGGTACTATATGTGTGCTGCTGACAAGAAAATATAGGAGCTATGTGTGCTGCCACTAACACACTATAAGTCCTATGGGTTCTGCTGACACATAGACACTATAGGTACTATATGTGTGCTGCTGACAAGAAAATATAGGAGCTCTGTGTGCTGCCACTAACACACTAGAAGTCCTATGGGTGCTGCTGACACAAAGACACTATAGGTACTATATGTGTGCTGCTGACAAGAAAACATAGGAGCTACGTGTGCTGCCACTAACACACTATAAGTCCTATGGGTGCTGCTGACACAAAGACACTATAGGTACTATATGTGTGCTGCTGACAAGAAAATATAGGAGCTCTGTGTGCTGCCACTAACACACTAGAAGTCCTATGGGTGCTGCTGACACAAAGACACTATAGGTACAATTGGTGTGCTGCTGACAAGAAAATATAGGAGCTCTGTGTGCTGCCACTAACACACTAGAAGTCCTATGGGTGCTGCTGACACAAAGACACTATAGGTACTATATGTGTGCTGCTGACAAGAAAATATAGGAGCTCTGTGTGCTGCCACTAACACACTAGAAGTCCTATGGGTGCTGCTGACACAAAGACACTATAGGTACTATTTGTGTGCTGCTGACAAGAAAATATAGGAGCTCTGTGTGCTGCCACTAACACACTAGAAGTTCTATGGGTGCTGCTGACACAAAGACACTATAGGTACTATATGTGTGCTGCTGACAAGAAAATATAGGAGCTCTGTGTGCTGCCACTAACACACTAGAAGTCCTATGGGTGCTGCTGACACAAAGACACTATAGGTACTATTGGTGTGCTGCTGACAAGAAAATATAGGAGCTCTGTGTGCTGCCACTAACACACTAGAAGTCCTATGGGTGCTGCTGACACAAAGACACTATAGGTACTATATGTGTGCTGCTGACAAGAAAATATAGGAGCTATGTGTGCTGCCACTAACACACTATAAGTCCTATGGGTTCTGCTGACACATAGACACTATAGGTACTATATGTGTGCTGCTGACAAGAAAATATAGGAGCTCTGTGTGCTGCCACTAACACACTAGAAGTCCTATGGGTGCTGCTGACACAAAGACACTATAGGTACTATATGTGTGCTGCTGACAAGAAAATATAGGAGCTATGTGTGCTGCCACTAACACACTATAAGTCCTATGGGTTCTGCTGACACAAAGACACTATAGGTACTATATGTGTGCTGCTGACAAGAAAATATAGGAGCTCTGTGTGCTGCCACTAACACACTAGAAGTCCTATGGGTGCTGCTGACACAAAGACACTATAGGTACTATATGTGTGCTGCTGACAAGAAAACATAGGAGCTACGTGTGCTGCCTCTAACACACTATAAGTCCTATGGGTGCTGCTGACACAAAGACACTATAGGTACTATATGTGTGCTGCTGACAAGAAAATATAGGAGCTCTGTGTGCTGCCACTAACACACTAGAAGTCCTATGGGTGCTGCTGACACAAAGACACTATAGGTACAATTGGTGTGCTGCTGACAAGAAAATATAGGAGCTCTGTGTGCTGCCACTAACACACTAGAAGTCCTATGGGTGCTGCTGACACAAAGACACTATAGGTACAATTGGTGTGCTGCTGACAAGAAAATATAGGAGCTCTGTGTGCTGCCACTAACACACTAGAAGTCCTATGGGTGCTGCTGACACAAAGACACTATAGGTACTATATGTGTGCTGCTGACAAGAAAATATAGGAGCTCTGTGTGCTGCCACTAACACACTAGAAGTCCTATGGGTGCTGCTGACACAAAGACACTATAGGTACTATTTGTGTGCTGCTGACAAGAAAATATAGGAGCTCTGTGTGCTGCCACTAACACACTAGAAGTCCTATGGGTGCTGCTGACACAAAGACACTATAGGTACTATATGTGGGCTGCTGACAAGAAAATATAGGAGCTCTGTGTGCTGCCACTAACACACTAGAAGTCCTATGGGTGCTGCTGACACAAAGACACTATAGGTACTATTGGTGTGCTGCTGACAAGAAAATATAGGAGCTCAGTGTGCTGCCACTAACACACTAGAAGTCCTATGGGTGCTGCTGACACAAAGACACTATAGGTACTATATGTGTGCTGCTGACAAGAAAATATAGGAGCTCTGTGTGCTGCCACTAACACACTAGAAGTCCTATGGGTGCTGCTGACACAAAGACACTATAGGTACTATATGTGTGCTGCTGACAAGAAAATATAGGAGCTATGTGTGCTGCCACTAACACACTATAAGTCCTATGGGTTCTGCTGACACAAAGACACTATAGGTACTATATGTGTGCTGCTGACAAGAAAATATAGGAGCTCTGTGTGCTGCCACTAGCACACTAGAAGTCCTATGGGTTCTGCTGACACAAAGACACTATAGGTACTATATGTGTGCTGCTGACAAGAAAATATAGGAGCTCTGTGTGCTGCCACTAACACACTAGAAGTCCTATGGGTGCTGCTGACACAAAGACACTATAGGTACTATATGTGTGCTGCTGACAAGAAAATATAGGAGCTATGTGTGCTGCCACTAACACACTATAAGTCCTATGGGTGCTGCTGACACAAAGACACTATAGGTACTATATGTGTGCTGCTGACAAGAAAATATAGGAGCTCTGTGTGCTGCCACTAACACACTAGAAGTCCTATGGGTGCTGCTGACACAAAGACACTATAGGTACAATTGGTGTGCTGCTGACAAGAAAATATAGGAGCTCTGTGTGCTGCCACTAACACACTAGAAGTCCTATGGGTGCTGCTGACACAAAGACACTATAGGTACAATTGGTGTGCTGCTGACAAGAAAATATAGGAGCTCTGTGTGCTGCCACTAACACACTAGAAGTCCTATGGGTGCTGCTGACACAAAGACACTATAGGTACTATATGTGTGCTGCTGACAAGAAAATATAGGAGCTATGTGTGCTGCCACTAACACACTATAAGTCCTATGGGTGCTGCTGACACAAAGACACTATAGGTACTATATGTGTGCTGCTGACAAGAAAATATAGGAGCTATGTGTGCTGCCACTAACACACTATGGGTGCTGCTGACACAAAGACACTATAGGTACTATATGTGTGCTGCTGACAAGAAAATATAGGAGCTCAGTGTGCTGCCACTAACACACTAGAAGTCCTATGGGTGCTGCTGACACAAAGACACTATAGGTACTATATGTGGGCTGCTGACAAGAAAATATAGGAGCTCTGTGTGCTGCCACTAACACACTAGAAGTCCTATGGCTGCTGCTGACACAAAGACACTATAGGTACTATTGGTGTGCTGCTGACAAGAAAATATAGGAGCTCTGTGTGCTGCCACTAACACACTAGAAGTCCTATGGGTGCTGCTGACACAAAGACATTATAGGTACTATATGTGTGCTGCAGACAAGAAAATATAGGAGCTCTGTGTGCTGCACTAACACACTAGAAGTCATATGGGTGCTGCTGACACAAAGACACTATAGGTACTATATGGATGGGACAGAAGGTTGGGACAGAAGTTGGGGTGCAATGCTGTGCTAACAGCACTGCGATTGGTGCTACTGCAATACTGTACTAACAGTACAGTACCCCCATATATTACCTAATAAAGGTTTTACAGAAACCCCCTGATTGCCCCTAGTTAACCCTTTCAGCAGTGATCACCGTATAACTGTTACGGGTGATGCTGGTTAGTTAGTTTGTTTTTTATACTGTCGGGGCACCCGCCATTTATTACCCAATAACGATTTAACCCCCTGATCGCCCTGCGGGTGATATCAATTAGGTTTTACGGTCAAATAAGGTCTGTCGCCCCAGGTTAGTGCCAGTACCGCAAACACCCACGCGCAAAGCATACACCTCCCTTAGTGTTATAGTATCTGAACAGATCAATATCTGATCAGATCTATACTAGCTACCACCAGTACAGTCAGGGTTCATATACACAAACCCAGTCTAGATTATGGAAATCAAAATTCAATAGATGAGAGGGGTGCAGAGTGTATGGTGGGAGGCCTCAAACACAGGTTCTCCATCTCCACAAAGCCACCCACCTGAGACACCACCTGAACACTTAAACCATAGACACATTTTAGGAACAGTTCCACTGAAAAGCATGTCATCTCACCGCACAATTGAGCACGATCACACACACACACACACATACATACACACATACGATCAAAATTGCGGCATTATACCAAAAGACAAAACATTTGTTCTTTTTGCAAAGCTAAACTTTCCCAACGCATCAGGCAGAGAAAACGCACCCCATTTGTCTCAGGACAACAAACGTGTATTGGACTGTGCTCTGTTCTCTCCCCCTCTCTGCCTGTGTAGAGGGAAAGCCCTGTTTGCCCCTTAAACACCTGACTCGCCATTTTAACTGTCGTGGTTATTTCGCCACACTCTTGCGCTAATAAGCGCCTTTCAATCTTATGATATAATGCGCCCTCTGATCGTATGCCTCCCTGGATCCCCAGCTCCCAAAAACAGACATTACCAGCAGCTTCACGTCATCCTCTCATCATCAGCATCCAAACCTCACCAGCCAAGCATTCCATCCATCACCACCTCAGTCTGGCTGCTTCCCATCTAAGCCCCTGGTTCCCCATTGCCCAGTAAACAGCCATCAACAGCAAGTATTCTTACATGTTCATCTCAGCCTCGGTCAGCATCATTGCCCTCTCCCAGCTCATGTGAACTCCTTTATTTAGAAAACATTCCAAGCCACACCCTCAGGGGTTTGCCTCCAACAGCTAAACCCCTCCCACAAAGGATGTGGCCTCATCTCATTCACCCAGGATGTGAATGACCATATAAGGAAATACAATACAGGGACTACAATACAGGGACAATTGTTTTCCTTCAAAAGAACCAATCACAGATGTATACATTCAAACAGACTAAACAGTGATGTACAAACCGTCTAAACTGCTTTCAATGACAACGAACAATATAAACTATGGCTCCGTGGGCCACAATATTTATACCGTTATGCTAAAGTTCCAGTGTACACAGGGATGTTTGCTTGAAGCTATTAATGCCGTCACCGGGAAGTGGCCAGTCTCCCGGTGAGGCACAAATGAACTTCCTTAAACCAGCAAACACGTCTGTAGTGTCCATAGGAAGGTTTACGCAGCCAATGGTCTTCCGCCAACGTCTTTATGTGCGAATGCGCACAGATGAGCGCATTACAGCAAAACCGACACTGGGGGCATCTGACAACATACATTAATAAAATTTTCCATGACATACTGCAATACTGTACTAACAGTACAGTACCCCCATATATTACCTAATAAAGGTTTTAACCCCCTGATTGCCCCTAGTTAACCCTTTCAGCAGTGATCACCGTATAACTGTTACGGGTGATGCTGGTTAGTTAGTTTGTTTTTTATACTGTCGGGGCACCCGCCATTTATTACCCAATAACGATTTAACCCTCTGATCGCCCGGCGGGTGATATCAATTAGGTTTTACGGTCAAATAAGGTCTGTGTCGCCCCAGGTTAGTGCCAGTACCGCAAACACCCACGCGCAAAGCATACACCTCCCTTAGTGTTATAGTATTTGAACAGATCAATATCTGATCTGATCAGATCTATACTAGCGTCCCAGCAGTTTAGGGTTCATATGTAGATGAGAGGGGTGCAGAGTGTATGGTGGGTAGTATGTAGATGAGAGGGGTTCGGAGTGTATGGTGGGTAGTATGTAGATGACATTGGGTGCTGAGTGTATGGTGGGTAGTATGTAGATGAGAGCGGTGCGAAGTGTATGGTGGGTAGTATGAAGATGAGAGGGGTGCTGAGTGTATGGTGGGTAGTATGTAGATAAGAGGGGTGCGGAGGGTATGGTAGGTAGTATGTAGATGAGAGGGGTGCTGAGTGTTAGGTGGGTAGTATGTAGATGAGAGGGGTGCGGAGTGTATGGTGGGTAGTATATAGATGAGAGGGGTGCTGAGTGTATGGTGGGTAGTATGTAGATGAGAGGGGTGCGGAGGGTATGGTAGGTAGTATGTAGATGAGATGGGTGCTGAGTAGAGATGGGCCCGGTGTTCGATTCAAGCCCGTTCGGCGAGCCCAGAACTATTTGGGCCGTTCGCATCACATTCGTGTGATGTGAACGGCCCGCAATCCACTGCGCCAGTCGCAGTGCATTGCTGGCTGATGATTGGCCAAGCATGCACTGTGACCCCGCATGCTTGGCCAATCACAGCGCCGGCAGCGAGGAGAGCCATAATTGGCTACAGGCAGGATGCCTGTAGCGAATTATAGCTCAGCAGGGTTTAGTACACGCCCCACAGTATAAAAGGCCGCCACTGTGGCGGCCTAGTGCACTGTGTTCCGGCTGTGACTGTGATATAGGCAGACTGCTGATGCTGATGCTGATTCATTATCATTACTGAATACTGATCATTTGAATATATATTCATTCTGCTGATTGCACTGCTGCTCACAGTATCTGCAGTCCTGTGCTGTCTTATACATTCTGCTGTGCTGAGTTATGACATTATCTGCTGCTGAGTCTAACTTTATCTGCTGTGATTCTGGGGATTAGTCTGGTGTGTGTGTGCTGTTAGTACAGCATTGCAGTATCACCTTTATACTCTTTATACTTTATACTTGAGTACAAAGCTGCACATTTTTAGGTGGGTGGGTGGGGTCAGTGGGCAGTAGGGTGACCAAATTTCCAAACTGGCATTCGGGGACAACTTTGCCAAGGACCGGGGGGCGAATGTAGTCTCGGGGTTGATGGCAAATTCAGAAGTAGGGGGGATTTGTTGGGTGAATGGCTGGTGCTAGCACTGAAATCATTCTGACACCATGCTTAGTATGGTGTCATGATGATCAAATCACATTATTTCTATTATTACATTGTAATATAAAATGAAATAGTTCAACTCACCATAACGTAGAGGGAACCCTGAGCTTGTTATTTGCCACGAGATGCAGCGGGTCATTTACCACCATCGCCTGCCACCAGATGCAGCGTGCCACTTGCCACTGTCTCCTGCTACCAGTTCCCGCTTGTCACTTGCCACTGTCTCCTGCCACCAGATACCACTTGTCACTTGCCAATGTTGCCTGCCACCAGATGCCGCTTGTCACTTGCCACCGTTGCATGCCACCAGATGAAGCATGTCACTTGCCACCGTTGCTTGCCACCAGATGAAGCATGACACTTGCCACCATCACCTGCCACCAGATGAAGCGTGTCACTTGTCACCTGCTGCCAAAGAGAGGGCAGGGAGAGAGAGACAGGGGGGCAGGGGGAACAGGGAGAGAGAGGGGAGGGGGGACAAGGAGAGAGAGGGGAGGGGGGACAGGGAGAGAGAGAGGGCAGGAAGAGAGAGAGAGGGGGAGGGGGCAGGAAGAGAGAGGGGGAGGTTGGTAAGGAGCCTACGGGGGAGCAGTCCACCCCCCCAGCAAAACGAACCATGCGGGACAGCACTGGAGGGCCCAGGAGGCAGACAGGCTGCAGGCCTAGTGCGGGAGGCGGGGCCTCGGGCCTAGCACGTGGAGGATCCCCGGGAGCGAGTAGCAGTGCTATCACAGCCTCACCTGCCCCTGCAGCTCTGCACGAGGTGGGGGGAAGTAGGAACAGTGGGGGAGGTGGGCGGGGGGGGCCGTAAGAGACAGGAGGATGGCCGGCGCAGCAGGTTCCTCAGGGACTACATCCCCCCAGCAGCTCTGCACGAGCAGGGGGGTGGGGATTTACGGGCCACTCGGGCGACGGCCAGGAGGGGGGTGTCAGCCCCCAGACGTGCCACAACAGCGGATCCCCCTGCGGCTCTGCACGAGTCGGGGGGGGGACAGAAGGGGCAGTGGAGCAGCTTCTAGGGGGAGGGTGGGGGGCAACGCAGCAGAGGGTGCGAGGGGTGGCCGGACGCCACCAGCCATCACAGCAAGGGCATATGTCGGCAGGAGCGGAGCCCGGACTGGCCCGCCTGCTCCGGTGAGGGGAAGGTCAGTACAGCCAAGAAGCAGCGCTCAGCCTGAAGCAGGTGCAGGAGGAAGGAGGCACGCTAATTACAGGAGCCCCTCTCCTAGGGAGCGTTCCTTGTCGTTTGCACAGGAAGAAGACTCACGGTCGGAAGGCGAATTGTCGGAAGAGGAGGAGGAGCTCAGTCGCCCTATCCCGCCGGTGGAGGCCCAAGCAGCGGCTGTGGGCTCTTGGTTTCAAGATTCCATGCACACTGTCAGTGATTCCCCCGCTGGACAAAAACTTGAAATCAGCCCTGCAACACCCTGGCCAAGGAGGTGGCTTTAGGTAGGATGGCGGGACCGTTTGAGGAAAAGCCATTCGGGGATTTAGTAGTGTCCCCGTTAGGGGTGGTACCCAAAAAGGAGCCGAATAAATTTCGGCTGATCCATCACTTATCGTTTCCCAAAGGGGGTTCGGTAAATGATTTTATAGATCCCGAAGCGTGCACAGTGTCGTACACGTCGTTTGATGCCGCAGTGCGTTGGGTAAGGCGGTACGGAAAAGGGGCGCTGATGGCAAAATCTGATGTGGAAGCAGCATTTAGACTTTTACCAGTCCACCCGGATAGTTTTCGGTTATTAGGTTGTTGTTGGCAGGAAAAATTTTATGTAGATAGGTGTTTACCGATGGGGTGTTCTATTATACATCAACAACGTTTGATGTAACAAGGAGGGGCCATCTATTGATGAGCCCCCCACCCACTTACCACCAGTATACCTGCTGCCGTCACTGACCAACTAAACAACCAACGCCAACCCCCCAGCTGTTATGACGAAACCGCTTCCAAAGACCTGAAACGACAACAAACATTAGTACATGCCATCACATTTATACAAAAAAGGGGGAGGGTGGGTGGGGAAAAACCTGCCTCCTCGTGTTCTGTCTATCCCGCACTGACCTCCCGGCTCCGCCCCTCCTTTTTATATGGCCGCTCCCCTAGCCCCACAGGAAAGCCCACCCCTAACTTTGTTAACTCATTCCTAGCAAAAGGTGTCACCTGACACACTGTCATGGGCGGACCTGCATGACATTTCCCTGCTGTCCACTATATTCCGGTCCTTACTTGACTAGTGTAGTCCTGATAAGACCCCATAGCTGTGACCATAAACCCCATAATCTTAACTTAATTAATGAATAAGAGACCACACCGGTTATGGAGTTAAATGGCCATAACAGCTATTTATTTTAAATACCAAAATAAGAACTCCAGTTTCTTATTCAACAAATAAAACATAAATAACAATAACAATAAACACTTTCAGACCCCCTGCTGAAAACAAAACAAAACAGGTTAAACCCCAATATATATGTTGGTCAGTGACGGAGCTAAATGCTTAAAGCACAACCTGATATCAACTGATATCAACACAAGGGGGCACTGCGGGAGATAAAGAAACCCATGGGTCTCTACCGTACCGCCCGATAACCAACATTCCCGCAGTGCACGATACCATTATACATCAACAACGTTTGATGTAACAAGGAGGGGCCATCTATTGATGAGCCCCCCACCCACTTACCACCAGTATACCTGCTGCCGTCACTGACCAACTAAACAACCAATGCCACAGCCTGAAAAGGGAGACACCTCACCCTTGATGGCACCTCCACACCCGCAGGGCCGCCTGGATACCCTCTTGCAAACCCAAAGACCAAAGGTCTATACCCACATCTGAAAGATGTACACCATCCCTTCTCAAATACATCCCCACATTAACCTCCAACTCCCGGTGGCGAACAACTAGGCCACCTTGCCATGCCATGAAACGTCCCACCACTTTATTAACCCGGATCCTGGCTTTATTGATCCTGAACACCGACCTGGCCATGCGCCAATTAGTTCTGGCTACCATGTCAGACCAAATTAATATGGTGCCCGGGAATGTGGCCCGGAGGAACATAATGTCCGCTTTGATATCAGCTATCAAGTCCCTCACGGTCCGTACACCCAAATCATTGCCTCCGGCGTGAATCACCAACACTTCAGGTGGTCGGTCCAGCCATGCGTACCTTTCAACCTCCGGGACAACTCTGCCCCACATCATACCCGGCCTTCCCAACCACCGGATAACTGCCTCCCTCCTGGAGATGCCCAGCTGTCTCCCACCTGGTCTCACGTCCCCCCTCCTGGCTCCCCAGCAAACGTAGGAATGGCCAAGGATCCATACAAGGAGTTGTCGCCCTGCATCTGTAACAACAATTACAACGTACAACGTTACACGCACAACACCCCACACTACTTTAACATTATGCAGTACTCCTTCATACCAATCAATACTTATGTTATACGTTACTTATATTAATAACCAAAACCCCCCCTCCTTTTTTTTTTTTTTCTTATTCACACACCAACTGTGGCCTAACATAACTACGGAATCGCTGAGATTCCCATCTACCTAACTTTTGCACATCCGCTTCATCCAACCCACACCTGGCGGCTTCTGTAGCTGCCCCAATGCGGAAGGAGTGTGACGCGTAGGCGTGACTATCCAATCCCAACCTCCCCAAACACTTTCTTAGCACCGCCACAAACTGAAACTTGGACAAGTACCGTCCGTCCGCATGCAATAACAGCGGACCCTCCCCCCTTGGTCTCACTGCCAGAAACTTTCTCACCGTCATTAAAGGGCACACCCCGCACCCCTGTACCGCAAACAAACTCACCTGCGTCCCTCTTCCTCTTTGGTCCGTTTTTGATCTTCTCACCCTGACTGTAACCCTGTCGTCCCTTACTTCCACATCCTGAACCATCAAACCCCCAGCCACTTCTTTTGAAGGGCTAACCAATTCCCCAATACGGAACGCTCCAAAAAATGCCAATGCAAACGCAACTGAAAACAACCTCACTTCATACTCTGACTGACACACCCCTTCTAGCTGTGCACCGATATCTAACAAGTTCCCAAATGTGATGGGGCGCCGCTTGTCCCTACTCCTATGCGACTTCCGATAACCCTTTATGGCTTGTTTTACCCAGAAATCCCTCGTCAGATCCTCCCTTCTCCTTAATTTGAACCAAAACGCAAGCCCCGCCATCCTTTTCTCAATTGCTGACACCGATTTCCCTGTTTCCATATCCCTGGCCACCAAATCGAGCAACAACAACCTGTCTCCAGGGTTCTCCCCCCCGGAACCTGCCGTATCCCGGAGGTCAGTCCATTCCTTCCACACTTTAGAATAAGCCAACCATGTCGACTCACTTACGGACCTCCGAATCCACTCTGCCGTGGTTCCAATGCTAACTCCCACATCCAGCCCGGGCATGGAACACCCTCCGCTCGTGCTTTCGGCGCCAGCTCCCTGAACTTGTCCCACTGAAAGCGAGACAAGGCGTCAGCTAGAGTGTTCTCAACACCAGGGATGTGAACAGCATACAAAAAGATGTTCAACCGCATGCAACGCAACACCAGATGTCTCATCAATCTGATGACAGGAGGTGAAGCCGCAGACATGTTGTTAATCACCTGAACCACCCCCATGTTATCGCAGTTCAGCCTTAACTTGAGGTTCCTGCACGACTCTCCCCACAACTCTAAAGCCAGCACCACCGGAAACAATTCGAGCAGTACCAAATTTTTCTGAAAACCCAACTTTAACCATGACTGCGGCCAGGGTTCAGCACTCCACTGGCCCTGCAAAAACGCCCCATAACCCGTAGATCCAGCGGCGTCTGTCAGCAGCTCCACATCGAAATTACTTACCGGTCCCGACATCCAAACCGCCCTCCCATTGTATTGTCCCAGAAACTGATCCCATATCCTCAAATCTTCTCTGTGTTCCTTGTTCAGCCTAATGAAATGTGTCGGCATCCGCACCCCTTTAGTTGCTGCTGACAACCGCCTACAAAATATCCTACCCATGGGAATAATCCTGCATGCAAAATTCAACTTTCCCAACAAAGATTGTAACGTGCGCAACTGAACCTTCTTCCAACCACAAACCTCTCCCACCATTTTTCTCAAATCCACCACCTTTTCATCCGGCAACCTGCATTCCATGGCTATGGAATCTATCACTATGCCTAAAAAACTCAACTCTGTCCGCAGGCCCTCCGTTTTATCGGCTGCCAACGGCACCCGAAACTTCTCCGCAATGTGCTGCAACGTGGACAACAGTATCGCACACACATTGGAAGATGGAGGACCCACGCACAAAAAATCATCCAGGTAGTGGATGACAGAATCGATCCCTGTCACATCCCTCACCACCCATTCCAAAAAGGAACTAAACGCCTCAAACATGGCGCAAGAAATTGAACAACCCATCGGTAGACACCGATCAACATAGAACTCACCCTCCCAGCAACAGCCCAATAAATGAAAACTCTCGGGGTGTACCGGTAACAACCGAAATGCTGATTCAGTTCTGGAGGATGACGAGGTGGAGGATGAGGAGGAGATGGAGGAGGAGGAACCATGTTCACAGCAGGGTGGCACCCAGACCAGCTCATGTCCATCACTGGTGCATGGCTGGGGGGATACAGAGGACACAGTCGATACACCTCCCACAGAGGACAGCTTTTCCTTGCCTCTGGGCAGCCTGGCACAGATGAGCGATTACATGCTGCAGTGTCTCCGCAATGACCGCAGAGTTGCCCACATTTTAACTGGTGCTGATTATTGGGTGGCCACCCTGCTGGATCCCCGTTACAAGGACAACGTGCCGTCCTTAATTACCTCACTGGAGCGTGATCGTAAGATGCGCGAGTACAAGCGCACGCTGGTAGACGCACTGCTGGTGGCATTCCCACTTGGCAGCGGGGGTACGGTGGAAGCACAAGGCGAAGGCAGAGGAGAAGGAAGAGGTCGCCAACGCAGCCGGGGCACCGCCAGCACCTCGGAAGGCAGGGTTAGCATGGCCGAAATGTGGAAAAGCTTTGTCAGCACGCCACAACAACCAGCACCACCAGCTGAGATGGAACGTCTTAGCAGGAGGCAGCATTTCACCAACATGGTGGAGCAGTATGTGTGCACACGCCTACACGTACTGAATGACGGGTCTGCCCCCTTCAACTTCTGGGTCTCCAAATTGGACACATGGCCTGAGCTTGCCCTTTACGCCTTGGAGGTGCTGGCCTGCCCTGCAGCCAGTGTATTATCTGAACGTGTATTTAGCACGGCAGGGGGCGTTGTCACAGACAAGCGCAGCCGCCTGTCCAGACTGCCCTCTTAGATTCTCTCCATAGGTCCCGCAGACATAGGGGCAGAAAGAGGGAGACATTCCATTGTGTAGAATTCAAAAATAAATTTTATTTAAGGATAAAATTCCTTTGAGAAAGCCACGTGGGCGTGGCGATACGCGTGAGGAGTCAGAGTCAGGTGACCTAAGTGCGCTCTCGGCCGGGGTCGGGCTTTGTTAATACCGCTGCCTGTATTTGTAATTACCAACTGTAAGTTTATTTTATCCTTAAATAAAATTTATTTTTGAATTCTACACAAGTAAGGACACGTATCTGGAGAAACCACAAGGAAGTGATTTGTCTCCCTTTCTTCCTGTCACTGAAAGGCTGTTATCCTCTTGCCTAAAGGTAAGAGGCTGGGGAAAACATTTTTTTCGGCACTTTCTTGCATGGAAGAGATCACTACCACCACACAAAGAGTGCACTCTGAGTAGGAGGAACCATTACACAGGAGCTGTCGATTGTATCGTGTATGGGAGTTCTATTGTTAATGGCAATCCTGATTGCACTGGACACTTTATTGTAGTATATTAATTTTGAACACACTGGACATTTATTTATTAACACAGTAACTATTTGGATTTTCACATTCTTAGATGGTTGTGTTTGTTTCTTTTGCACATGCTTGTTTGCACATTTTTTTGCTATTTTTGCATTTTTTTGCATTAATTGGATTAACCCCCCTTTTTTTGCACCTGTCTATTAATCTTTGCAATAATTGCATTTTTTTGCATTTTGCACATTCATTTGCACATAGTTATTTGTGTACCATTCACAAATTAATTAATTATTATACCCATTTTTTATTAATTCACGCATCGTGTTGGGCGTTTTCACCACCTATATTTATTCATACACCTCATTATTTATTTATGTTTATTTTATTTATTCACTTCACGAATTTATGTGTTATTTCCTCACTTTGGATTGATTTATTTGAATTATCTCATACATGTAGCGGGGTTCTACCCCTTTTAGGGGAAGAGACTACATCTCCCATGATTCCTCAGGCCCCAGGATTATAAAAGGGAAGAGCGGAGACCGCCTCTCTCTCTTGGGACACTTCCTCTTCTGAGGCCTGACAGGACTGGCCTGCCTCTGCTGACAGAGCGTGTGACGCGGAGAATACAGCCAGCAGAGACACCTGTGCGGACCGGAGCTGAAGGCCTGAAGCCTGGGCCTTGCAGCCGATGGAGTGAGACTCTCACCCCTCAGAGTCCACAGCAGCGGAGCGGAGACTTCCCCTTACTGTCGGTCGGACGGAGCTGATGACCGGAGTTCAGGGCTGTGACTGAGGAGACCGGACGCCGCCATTGAAGAGACCAGAGCCACCATTGGAGGGACCGGAGCTGAGGACGGTACCCAAGGATTGGTGAGAGAGCCGAGAGGCTCATCCTGCATTGACACACACGTTTTATGCCTATTGAACTGCCTAGGCGCAATTTACCTCAGAGCAGCAATGTTACTTTTTGTGGATTACAAAGACACCATTTAAAGCTACATGTGCACCACCTCTACAGATTCATTGCCGGTGAAGAACACTGTACTAGTACAAGGACTGAGCTCTATTGCTAGGGATCAGGCCTGGTCCATTAGGTAGACGCAGATAGATTTATTGCACCTCAGGGGTGCATAGCAGACGGTCGCCACACTGGGCGCTCCGTTTCCCCACTGCCAGTTGTTACATATGTGTGTACATGTTAAAGTGCATATTGCAGGGACCTGCTAAAGTATTGTAAGTCATATGTTCAAACGCATGTTGCTATTTCTTTTCCTTACTGACAAAAGTAAAGCCAGTTATTCTTATTTCAGCAGTCTGCTTGTGAGTTCATACCAATTACACTTAGAGTATAAGCTAAGTTTTATGTGCATAGGGACGTACCCCTTTACTAACTGTGCCAGAGTGGGTAGAGCCAAATTGCCGGGGGTTGGTGGAGCTGTACTCAGGGACCCAAAACAAACCAGCGGCTCTCTTAACTGGGGGTAGCGCTACACGTGGGGGCTCGTAATCCGGGATCCTGAGTCAGCGGGAAAAGCCGCCAGAAGGTACCGGCATGGACCCGATAGAAGTGGGACGGTGGTCCGCAACATGGGCCGCTGACCCAGCCGCAGCAGCAGTCATTGAACTGCCAGGGATATGGCAGAGAGAGGCAGTGAAGCAGCTCATAATGTCATTATCCCCATGCCAGAAGTCATGGATAATGGACATGAGAAATGATGCTGGGCACACATACGCCTTAATAGAATGGAAGGAAGAGACTCCAGAGCAGTTCAGGAGCCAAAGTATACAGGCACCGAATGGTCAGGCCTACCAAGTGCTGCATGCGCTGCCGCGCAAGGGAGAAGGTTCTCCTATGAAAGCCATTCTATCCCCAAAGAAGGAGGAGCAGAAGGGCGCGGAAAGTCCCGCACCCGCACACACTACTCTTAGTGCAGAACTGTGTGCTGTCCTAGGGGAGATTGTGACCCAGTGCAGAAGAGACCCGGGGATTACCCAATGTCGGGATACAGGAAACTCCGGATGTTCTCTGGGAGGACACCTGTACCCTCGGGAGAAGAGGGATTTGAAGAGTGGTTAGATGGTGCCACGCAGGCCCTAGAAGAATGGGAGGTCTCAGAAGGCAGAAAGAAGCAAAGGATTGTTGAAAGCCTAAAAGGACCTGCCTTGGAGGCCATACGCAATCTGAAGACAAGCAAAAAGGATTGCACTGCCCAGGACTACATAGACATCCTGGAAGGTGTGTTTGGTGGGATAGAAAAGGTCACAGAACTTACCTATCAACTGGAACACTGTTACCAGAAGACAGGGGAGAAGCTGTCAGAGTACATGGGACGCATAGACAAGATCCTGCATAGGATTATCCTGAAGAAGGGGATAGATCCAGGGAAGGTAGATGAAGCCCGTGCCCAGCAGGTGATGAGGGGAGCCCAACCCTTGGACCCTGTCGCACTAATTCTACGCACCCGGCAGGATGGGAAGAGCCTGGACTACCCTGACCTCATCCGAGTGGTCAGAGAAGAGGAGGCCATGTTGGAAGAGAAAAGGGAGAAGCAGGTGATGGGGTCTACAAAACTTCCAGTGGCCACGGTCAGGTCGGCCTTAACCCCTGAAAGAGACACAGAGGTAGATGCCCTGAAGTTGCAGATGTCCCAGATGATGGAGATACTGACGTCTCTAGTGGCGAAAGAGACGCCCAGTCCCAAGAAAGAAACGGGCAGGAAGGAATTGTTTCCAGCTGTTCCAGCACCAGCATCCCCACCTGACTACGGTGAGATGATTTGCTTTAATTGTGGAGGAATTGGTCATATTGCAGCTGTATGTTCCAGTCCCAAGAAGAAGAAGACAGATAGCCGCCAGCCGGCGGGAAACGCCAAAGGGCCCCGGTGAAGGAGTCAACCGGGTGCCCATCACCTTCAGTGAGCTCCAAGAAGCACAACGGGAAGAGAAAGCGAGGAGAGCAAACCCCTCGGAAGGAACCCAGGGATCCTCAACCAAGGTGCACTCCAGAGAAAGGGGGCAAGACCCCTCCGGAGAGACACAGCACCCCCAAGCGTGAACTCTTCAAAGTGAGAGATAACAATATCCCTCAACGGGTTCACACTCCCAGTAAGAGGGAGAAAATCAATGCATATCAGGCTCAAGAAAGGAGCAAGTGCAAATCAAGTGCTGGTAAAGCAAAGAGTCCAAAGAAGAGGACAGCATCAACTCAGCCTTACCCAGAAGAGCTAGTTGGTCCATCCCCTACTGTACCCATCCAAGTGGAAGGAGTGTACACGAAGGCCCTCCTGGACACTGGAGCACAAGTGACCCTGTTGTACAGGGACTTCTATGACAGATACCTGAGTCATCTGCCAATACAGAAGATAGAAGAGTTGGAGATAAGGGGATTGGGAACTCAGAGTTTCCCCTATGATGGATACTTACCCATACGGCTGACGTTTGACCCATCCGTAGCTGGGAAGTCTGAAGTGTTCGACACCTTAGCAGTGGTGTGTCCCCGCCCACCAGGAACCAGCAAGACGTCCCTGATTATAGGGACGAACACGGACCTAGTCAGAAGGCTTCTGACCCCCCTGGTGAAGAAAGAGAATCTTTCAACTCCCAAGATCCATCCCATGCTGAAGGCAGCCTACCAGCGATTGGTCTTAGAGCAGAAGACCCCAAGTGAGGGGATAGGAAGGGTATGGAGGCTTGGAAGAGAAGGAGCAGTGTTACAGCCTGGAGAGGTGACCTGCATGAGAGCCACGGTAAAACTTACTTGGGAGCAGCCTGGCCCCTTTGTAATGCTGGAACCTGACCCAATGGAGGGTCACTCAGGTCTGGAGGTGATACCAGAAGTAATTTCACTGAAGGACCTGAAGAAGGCTAGAGGAAGAGTCCCTGTCAGTGTGAGGAACCCCACGGAGCGGCCCGTGGAGATCCCTGCCAGGATGCTTCTGGGACAGGTGAGTCCTGCTGTCCCAGTTGGCTGGTCAGAAGTGAAAGGAACGGGTGAAGGAGAAGATGTTTGGAAGAAACTCTCCATGGAAAACCCAAACCTACCTGGAGCTTGGAAAGAGAGAGCCAAGGCCCAGCTGACCAGATGGGAGAAGATTTTCTCTAAAGATGAGTTTGATGTGGGGTGTGCGAGGAGTGCCACCCACCGAATCCGCATGCAAGAGGACAAGCCATTCAGAGAGAGAGTGAGGCGAGTCCCGCTAGCAGATCTGGAGGATCTGAGGGAGCAGCTTGCGGAACTGAAGAAGACGGGAGTGATTAGGGAGTCCAGAAGCCCCTATGCCTCCCCCATAGTGGTGGTCAGGAAGAAGAATGGGTCATTGAGGCTCTGCATTGACTACAGAACTCTCAACAGGAGGACCATTCCTGACCAGTACACCACGCCAAGGATAGAAGATGCCTTGCAGAGTTTATCTGGAGCTAAGTGGTTCAGTGTGATGGACCTCAAGAGTGGGTATTATCAAATCCCCATGCATCCAGAAGATAGAGAAAAGACTGCCTTCATAACCCCAGTGGGATTCTTTGAGTTCAACAGGATGCCCCAGGGCCTATCTGGAGCTCCTGCTACGTTTCAACGCCTAATGGAAAGGACGGTTGGAGACATGAACCTCATAGAAGTCCTGGTGTATCTGGACGATGTCATTGTCTTTGGAAAGACTTTGGAAGAACATGAAGCCAGATTGGAGAGAGTACTGAAGAGGCTCAGTGAAGAGGGACTTAAACTTTCTCCAGAGAAGTGTCGGTTCTATCAGTCTTCTGTGAACTATCTGGGACACATAGTGTCTGAAAAAGGAGTGGCTACAGACCCTGAGAAGTTGGAGGCAGTTACTTCGTGGCCAAGGCCCACAACAGTTACAGAACTTCGGTCTTTCTTGGGGTTCTGCTCCTACTACCGCAGGTTTGTGGATGGATTTGCCCGCATTGCCAAACCCCTCAACGAGCTGCTGAAGACAGAAGGAGAGGAGGATGGAATGGGGCCTAGGAGGTCCAGTGAGTCGGTCAAAGACCAGTGGAATTCAAGGTGTGAAGAGGCTTTCAGAACCTTGAAGAGAAGTCTCACCACAGCCCCAGTTTTGGCCTACGCTGATCCCACTAGACCATATGAGCTACATGTTGATGCCAGCCATGAGGGCCTAGGTGGAGTACACTACCAGGAGTATGAAGACCAGCTACGACCAGTGGCCTATGTGAGCCGGAGCCTGACCCCCTCCGAGAAGAACTATCCCACCCACAAGTTGGAGTTCTTAGCCCTCAAGTGGGCAGTAGTTGACAAACTGAGAGACTATTTGTATGGGGCCGAGTTTACTGTAAAGACAGATAACAACCCCTTGACCTATCTATTCACCACCGCCAAGCTGGATGCAACTGGACACAGATGGTTGGCGGCGTTGTCTGGATTCAATTTCAGTCTCAAGTACAGACCAGGGGCTGGAAATAGGGATGCAGATGCCCTGTCCCGAAGATCCCATGTCATGGTCGATGACTGGGAAGACTGGACCCAAGTGGCACCAGATGGAGTGCGAGCCCTTTGTCAGGGGGCTGAACTCCAAGCCAGAGGAGGATCCAGAGCTGAAGAGATAGGAGTTACCACAGTGGGAGTCCCAAAGTGTTACTGTGGGGTAACTCAACTAGCAGAAGAGTGCCTACCGAAGCTGTCCAAGAAAGAGTTAAGGTGTGACCAATTGGAAGACCCCATGGGGAAATTGGTCCTGGAAGCCCTGGAAGACAAGAGTCCAGAGGGACTTCGCCTTCACCCTTCTAAAGAAGCTCGTCTACTGAGGAGAGAGTTGGACAAGTTACAGGTGCATCAGGGGGTAGTCTACCGAAGGGGCCCCTCTGATGGACCAGAAGACAAGTGGCAGTTGTTTCTCCCAGAGAAGCATCGAGAGACTGTGCTGATTGCCCTACATGACCAGCATGGTCACTTGGGAGCAGAGAGAACCTTCCAACTTGTCAGAGACCGGTTTTACTGGCCCTGCATGAGGGCCGAAGTGGAGGAGTATTGCCATTCCTGTGCAAGATGCATTCAGAGAAAGACTTTACCCCATCAAGCTGCCCCAATGGGCCACCTACAGAGTGAAGGCCCAATGGATCTGGTATGCATTGATTTTCTCTGCCTTGAACCCGATTTGAGCGGATTGGGAAATGTTCTGGTGGTAACCGACCATTTCACTCGTTATGCTCAGGCTTTCCCAACCAAGGACCAGAAGGCCTCTACAGTAGCCAAGGTACTCTTGGAGAAGTACTTTGTTCACTATGGACTGCCACAGAGAATCCATTCAGACCAAGGAAGGGACTTTAAGAGTCGCCTGATCAGGAAGCTACTAGATTCTCTGGGAGTAGAGAAGACTAGAACCACACCGTATCACCCTCAAGGTGATGCCCAGCCTGAAAGGTTCAACAGGACACTATTGAACATGTTGGGAACTTTGGAAACAGAGAAGAAGCAACATTGGAGTCAACACATATCAGCTCTGGTGCATGCCTACAATTGCACCACAAGTGATGTGACAGGTTTTTCCCCTTACCGACTTATGTTTGGGAGAGAAGCAAGATTGCCAGTGGATTTGGCCTTCGGCATTTCCTTAGACCATGCCTCTGCTGCCTCCCACAAAGGATATGTGGACAGACTGAGGTGCAGTTTGAAGATAGCTTATGAGAAAGCTCAAGCGGCCTCTAACCAGAGGGGGGCCCGAAATAAGAGGAACTTTGATTTGAAAGTTAGAGTACAGGACCTACAGCCTGGGGACCGTGTACTGTTACGCAATCTAGGGATCCCTGGAAAACACAAGATTGCTGATAGATGGAGATCAGAACCATATATCATCTGTAGGAAACTTCCAGGATTGCCTGTCTACAAGTTGAAGCCAGAAGGGAGAGTGGGGCCTTTGAAGACCTGGCATAGGAATCACTTGCTCCCACTCACTGAAGCAGTCAGAATGCCTCCAGCAAGAGACGTACCTGAATCTGTTTCCATTCTGGATACCCCCAGGCCTAATACTAGGTCTCAGACATCCCAAGTTAGGGGTGGACAGGACCCCCAACCTGAAGAAGAAAGAGGAGAACTTGAATGGCTATGGCCTTCCTCAACTCCAGGAAATTCTGCCATAGATCTTCCACCTACTGAAGATGCGGAAGATAACACATTGAACCCAGAAGCCACAGAGTTTGTGCCATTCAGTGATGTGCCTGAGTGCTGGGAAGATATCCCTGGTCTCTACCCAGAACAAGAAGTAGATGTTCCAGAACCAGAGATGTTGCCAGAATGTGTTCCTGAAGAAGTTCCAAGAGAACAGAGAGCTCGCAGAGTTGTGAAGCCTCCCAAGAAGTTAACTTACCCCAAGATGGGAGAAAGTTCAGAGGACTCTGTTACCACAGCAAGGAGAAGTGCTGAAAGCCCTGACCCTTCCGCTGTTCATTTAGTGGAGGGCAACCCTAGCTCACTCTCTGGCACAGTTAAGCAGGTTGCACACACTGAAGTGACCTGTAGACAGGACAGCTCCCCATCTTATGCCAATTGGTGGGAGGCTCCTCTGTCCAAATTATGTAAAAATGTTGTTCCTGAGAAAGTTTGTAGTTTGAGCACTGTCTTTGGGGACCAAAGATTCAAAGTGGGGGGAGTGTGTAGCGGGGTTCTACCCCTTTTAGGGGAAGAGACTACATCTCCCATGATTCCTCAGGCCCCAGGGCTGCTGACTTCCGCCCGGGAGGCTGCTGGGGGAGATTATAAAAGGGAAGAGCGGAGACCGCCTCTCTCTCTTGGGACACTTCCTCTTCTGAGGCCTGACAGGACTGGCCTGCCTCTGCTGACAGAGCGTGTGACGCGGAGAATACAGCCAGCAGAGACACCTGTGCGGACCGGAGCTGAAGGCCTGAAGCCTGGGCCTTGCAGCCGATGGAGTGAGACACTCACCCCTCAGAGTCCACAGCAGCGGAGCGGAGACTTCCCCTTACTGTCGGTCGGACGGAGCTGATGACCGGAGTTCAGGGCTGTGACTGAGGAGACCGGACGCCGCCATTGAAGAGACCAGAGCCACCATTGGAGGGACCGGAGCTGAGGACGGTACCCAAGGATTGGTGAGAGAGCCGAGAGGCTCATCCTGCATTGACACACACGTTTTATGCCTATTGAACTGCCTAGGCACAATTTACCTCAGAGCAGCAATGTTACTTTTTGTGGATTACAAAGACACCATTTAAAGCTACATGTGCACCACCTCTACAGATTCATTGCCGGTGAAGAACACTGTACTAGTACAAGGACTGAGCTCTATTGCTAGGGATCAGGCCTGGTCCATTAGGTAGACGCAGATAGATTTATTGCACCTCAGGGGTGCATAGCAGACGGTCGCCACACTGGGCGCTCCGTTTCCCCACTGCCAGTTGTTACATATGTGTGTACATGTTAAAGTGCATATTGCAGGGACCTGCTAAAGTATTGTAAGTCATATGTTCAAACGCATGTTGCTATTTCTTTTCCTTACTGACAAAAGTAAAGCCAGTTATTCTTATTTCAGCAGTCTGCTTGTGAGTTCATACCAATTACACTTAGAGTATAAGCTAAGTTTTATGTGCATAGGGACGTACCCCTTTACTAACTGTGCCAGAGTGGGTAGAGCCAAATTGCCGGGGGTTGGTGGAGCTGTACTCAGGGACCCAAAACAAACCAGCGGCTCTCTTAACTGGGGGTAGCGCTACATACATATTGATATAGCACGGTCCAATACATTGTTGCTATTGTAGCAGGGTCGTTCCCCTTTTAGGGGACAAAACTACAATCCCCATAATTCCCCAGGGTCCCGGGAGGATGGCTGTTTCCGCCCGAGAGGCTGCTGGGGGAGGAGATAAAAGGGAAGAGGAGAGACCGCCTCTTCCTCTTCTGACTGGGCTGGTGACGGAGACACTTCTGAGAGAGGAGACACCTGTGCGGACGGGACTGCTGAAGGCCTGAAGCCTGGGCCTTGCAGCAGACGGAGAGAGACTCTCACCCCTCACTGTCAGCAGCAGCAGAGCGGAGACTTTTGCCTACACACGGTCGGACGGAGAGAGGACCGGAGCGCAGGGGCTGTGACGGAGGAGGCCGGATGCCGCCAGTGGAGGTCCCGGAGCTGAGGACGGTACCCTGGAGTGGTGAGCGAGCTGAAAGGCTCATCATACATTGTCACTTTCACTTCTATGCCTATTGAACTGCCAAGGCACAATTACCTCAGAGCAGCAGCCTGTTTCTTTCTGTGGATTACAAACACACCATTTAAAGCTACATGTGCACCACCTCTACAGTTCTCTTGCTGGTGAAGAATACTGTATTTCCTCAAGGACTGAGCTCTATTGCTAGGGATCAGGCCTGATCCATTAGATAGTCGCAGTTAGATTTGTTACACCTCAGAGGTGCATAGTAGACGGTCGCACACGTGGCGCTCCGTTCCCCATTGCTATTTTGATACATTTATGTGTACATGTTAAAGTGCATATTGCAGGGACCTGCTAATGTGTTGTAAGTCAAATGTTTGATGCATGTTACTATTTCTTTTCATACTGCCAAAGTAAAACCAGTTATTCTTATCTCAGCAGTCTGCTTGTGAGTTTGAGTCCATTACACTTAGAGTATAAGTGATATTTATATGTGCATAGATACATACCCCTTTACTAACTGTGCCAGAGCGGGTAGAGCAAATTGCCGGGGGGTTGGTGGAGCTGTACTCAGGGACCCAAAACAAACTTGCGGCCCTCTTAACTGGGGGTATCGCTACACGTGGGGGCTCGTAATCCGGGATCCTGAGACAGCGGGTAAAGCCGCCAGAAGGTACCGGCATGGACCCGATAGAAGTGGGACGGTGGTACACACTATGGGGCACTGACCCAGCCGCAGCAGCAGTCATTGAACTGCCAGGGATATGGCAGGAAGAGGCAGTCAAGCAGCTCATAATGTCATTATCCCCATGCCACAAGTCACGGATAATGGATATGAGAAATGATGCCGGGTATACATACGCCATAGTAGAATGGAGAAAAGAGACTCCAGAGCAGTTCAGGAGCCAAAGCATACGAGCACTGGATGGTCAGACCTATCAATTGCTGCATGCGCTGCCGCGCAAGGGAGACTGTTCTCCAGTGAAAACTATGCTATCCCCAAAGAAGGAAGAGCAGAAGGGCGCGGAAAGTCCCGCACCCGCACAGACCACTCTTAGTGCAGAACTGTGCGCTGTCCTAGGGGAGATTGTGACTCAGTGCAGAAGAGACCCCGGGGACTACCCGATGTCGGGATACAGAAAACTCTGGATGTTTTCAGGGAGGAAACCTGTACCCTCGGGAGAAGAGGGATTTGAAGAGTGGTTAGATGGTGCCACGCAGGCCTTAGAAGAATGGGAGGTCCCAGAAGGTAGAAAGAAGCAAAGGATTGTTGAGAGCCTAAAAGGGCCTGCCTTAGAGGCCATACGCAACCTGAAGACAAGCAAGAAAGATTGCACTGCACAGGATTACATAGACATCCTGGAAAGTGTGTTTGGTGGGACAGAAAAAGTCACAGAACTTACCTATCAACTGGAACACTGTTACCAGAAGACAGGGGAGAAGCTGTCGGAGTACATGGGACGTATAGACAAGATCCTGCATAGGATTATCCTGAAGAAGGGGATAGATCCGGGGAAGGTAGATGAAGCCCGTGCCCAGCAGGTGATGAGGGGAGCCCAACCCCTAGACACTGTCGCACGAGTACTACATACCCGGCAGGATGGGAAGAGCCTGGACTACCCCGATCTCATTCGAATGGTCAGAGAAGAAGAGGCCATGTTGGAAGAGAAACGGGAAAAGCAAGTGATGGGGTCTACAAAACTTCCAGTGGCCACGGTCAGGTCGGCCTTAACCCCTGAAAGAGAGACAGAGGTAGATGCCCTGAAGTTGCAGATGTCCCAGATGATGGAGATACTGACATCTCTAGTGGCGAAAGAGACGCCCAGTCCCAAGAAAGAATCAAGCAGGAGGGAATTGTTTCCAACTGTTTCAGCACCAGCATCCCCACCTGACTATGGAGAGATGATCTGTTTTAATTGTGGGGGAATTGGCCATATTGCAGCTGTATGTGCCAGTCCCAAGAAGAAGAAAACAGATAGCCGCCAGCCAGCGGGAAACGCCAAAGGGCCCCGGTGAAGGAGTCAACCGGGTGCCCATCACCTTCAGTGAGCTCCAAGAAGTATAACGGGAAAAGAAAGCGAGGAGATCAAACCCCTCGGAAGGAACCCAGGGATCCTCAACCAAGGTACACCCCAGAGAAAGGGGGCAAGACCCCTCCGAAGAGACACAGCACTCCCAAGCGAGAACCCTTAAAAGTGAGAGATAACAATGTCCCTCAACGGGTTCACACTCCCACTAAGAGGGAGAAAATTAATGCATACCAGGCTCAGGAAAGAATCAAGCGCAAATCAACTGGTAAAGAAAAGAGTCCAAAGAAGAAGACAGCACCAACTCGGCCCTACCCGGAAGAGCTGGTTGGTCCATCTCCTACTGTACCCATCCAAGTGGAAGGAGTGTACACACAGGCCCTCCTGGACACTGGAGCACAAGTGACCCTATTGTACAGGGACTTCTATGACAGATACCTGAGTCATCTGCCCATACAGAAGATAGAAGAGTTGGAGATACGGGGGCTGGGAACTCAGAGTTTCCCCTATGATGGATACCTACCCATACGATTGACCTTTGACCTATCTGTGGCTGGAAAGGCTGAAGTGTTTGACACCCTGGCAGTGGTGTGCCCTCGCCCGCCAGGAACCAGCAAGACCTCCCTGATCATAGGGACGAACACGGATCTGGTCAGAAGGCTCCTGACCCCCCTTGTACAGAAGCAGAATCTTTCAGCTCCCAAGATCCATCCCATGCTGAAGGCGGCCTACCAGCGGTTGGTCCTAGAGCAGAAGACCCCAAGTGAGGGGATAGGAAGGGTATGGAGGCTTGGAAGAGAAGGAGCGGTGTTACAGCCTGGAGAGGTGACCTGCCTGAGGGCCACGGTGAAACTTAATTGGGAACAGCCTGGCCCCTTTGTAATGTTGGAACCCGACCCAATGGAGGGTCACTCAGGTCTGGAAGTGATACCAGAAGTGATCTCATTGAAGGACCTGAAGAAGGCCAGAGGAAGAGTCCCTGTCAGTGTGAGGAACCCCACGGAGCGGCCCGTGGAGATCCCTGCCAGGATGCTTCTGGGACAGGTGAGTCCTGCTGTCCCAGTTGGCTGGTCAGAAGTGAAGGGGACAGGTGAAGGAGAAGATGTTTGGAAGAAACTCTCCATGGAAAACCCAAACCTACCTGGAGCTTGGAAAGAGAGAGCCAAGGCCCAGCTGACCAGATGGGAGAAGATTTTCTCTAAAGATGAGTTTGATGTGGGGTGTGCGAGGAGTGCCACCCACCGAATCCGCATGCAAGAGGAAAGCCATTCAGAGAGAGAGTGAGGCGAGTCCCGCTAGCAGATCTGGAGGATCTGAGGGAGCAGCTTGCGGAACTGAAGAAGACGGGAGTGATTAGGGAGTCCAGAAGCCCCTATGCTTCCCCAATAGTGGTGGTCAGGAAGAAGAATGGGTCATTGAGGCTCTGCATTGACTACAGAACTCTCAACAGGAGGACCATTCCTGACCAGTACACCACGCCAAGGATAGAGGATGCCTTGCAGAGTTTATCTGGAGCTAAGTGGTTCAGTGTGATGGACCTCAAGAGTGGGTACTATCAAATCCCCATGCATCCAGAAGATAGAGAAAAGACTGCCTTCATAACCCCAGTAGGGTTCTTTGAGTTCAACAGGATGCCTCAGGGCCTATCTGGAGCTCCTGCTACATTTCAACGCCTTATGGAAAGGACAGTTGGAGACATGAATCTCATAGAAGTCCTTGTGTACCTGGACGATGTCATTGTCTTTGGAAAGACTTTAGAAGAACATGAAGCCAGATTGGAGAAAGTATTGAAGAGGCTCAGTGAAGAGAGACTCAAACTTTCCCCCGAGAAGTGCCGGTTTTACCAGTCTTCTGTGAACTATCTGGGACACATAGTGTCTGAAAAAGGAGTGGCCACAGACCCTGAGAAGTTGGAGGCAGTTACTTCGTGGCCAAGACCCACAACAGTCACCGAACTTCGATCTTTCTTGGGGTTCTGCTCCTACTACCGCAGGTTTGTGGATGGGTTTGCCCGCATTGCAAAACCCCTAAACGAACTGCTTAAGACAGAAGGAGAGGAAGATGGATTGGGGCCTAGGAGGCCCGGTGAATCGGTTCAAGACCAATGGAACCCAAGGTGTGAAGAGGCTTTCAGAACCTTGAAGAGAAGTCTCACCACAGCCCCAATTTTGGCCTATGCTGACCCCACCAGACCATATGAGCTACATGTTGATGCCAGCCATGAGGGCCTAGGTGGAGTACTCTACCAGGAGTATGAAGATCAGCTACGACCAGTGGCCTATGTGAGCCGGAGCCTGACCCCCTCCGAGAAGAACTACCCCACCCACAAGTTGGAGTTCTTAGCCCTCAAGTGGGCAGTAGTTGACAAACTGAAAGACTATCTTTATGGGGCCGAGTTTACTGTAAAGACAGATAACAACCCCTTGACCTATCTATTCACCACCGCCAAGCTGGATGCAACTGGACACAGATGGTTGGCGGCGTTGTCTGGATTCAATTTCCAACTTGTCAGAGACCAGTTTTATTGGCCCTGCATGAGGGCCGAAGTGGAGGAGTATTGCCATTCCTGTGCAAGATGCATTCAGAGGAAGACTTTACCCCATCAAGCTGCCCCAATGGGCCATCTACAGAGTCAAGGCCCAATGGATCTGGTATGCATTGATTTTCTCTGCCTCAAATCCGATTTGAGTGGATTGGGAAATGTTCTGGTGGTAACCGACCATTTCACTCGTTATGCTCAGGCTTTCCCAACCAAGGTACTTTTGGAGAAGTACTTTGTTCATTATGGACTACCACAGAGAGTCCATTCAGACCAAGGAAGGGACTTTGAGAGTCGCCTGATCAGGAAGCTACTAGATTCTCTGGGAGTAGAGAAGACTAGAACTACACCATATCACCCTCAAGGTGATGCCCAGCCTGAACGGTTCAACAGGACCCTATTGAACATGTTGGGAACTTTAGAGACAGAGAAGAAGCAACACTGGAGCCAACACATTTCAGCTCTGGTGCATGCTTACAACTGTACAACCAGTGATGTGACAGGTTTCTCCCCTTACCGTCTTATGTTTGGGAGAGAAGCAAGATTGCCAGTGGATTTGGCCTTTGGCATTTCCTTAGACCATGCCTCTGCTGCCTCCCACAAAGGATATGTGGACAGACTGAGGCACAGTTTGAAGATAGCTTATGAAAAAGCTCAGGCGGCCTCTGACCAGAGGGGGGCCCGAAACAAGAGGAACTTTGACTTGAAGGGTCGAGTACAGGACCTACAGCCTGGGGACCGTGTACTGTTACGCAATCTAGGGATCCCTGGAAAACACAAGATTGCTGATAGATGGAGATCAGAGCCATATATCATCTGTAGAAAACTTCCAGGATTGCCTGTCTACAAGTTGAAGCATGAAGGGAGAGTGGGGCCTTTGAAGACCTGGCATAGGAATCACTTGCTTCCACTCACTGAAGCAGTCAGAATACCTCCAGCGAGAGACTTACCTGAATCTGTTTCCATTCTGGATACCCCCAGGCCTAATACTCGGTCTCAGACATCCCGAGTTAGGGGTGGACAGGACCCCCAATCAGCAGAAGAAGAAAGAGGAGAACTTGAATGGCTATGGCCTTCCTCAACTCCAGGAAATTCCGCCATAGATCTTCCACCTACTGAAGATGTGGAAGATAAAACATTGAACCCAGAAGTTACTGAGTTTGTTCCATTCAGTGTTGTGCCTGAGTGCTGGGAAGATATCCCTGGTCTCTATTCAGAAGAAGAAGAAGTAGATGTTCCAGAACCAGAGAGGTTGCCAGAATGTGTTCCTGAAGAAGTCCCAAGAGAACAGAGAGCTCGCAGAGTTGTGAGGCCTCCCAAGAGGTTAACTTACCCCCAAATGGGAAAAAGTTCAGAGGACTCTGTTACCACAGCAAGGAGAAGTGCTGAACGCCCTGACCCATCCACTGTTCATTTGGTGGAGGGCAACCCCAGCTCACTCTCTGGCACAGTTAGACAGGTCGCCCACACTGAAGTGACCTGTAGACAGGACAGCTCCCCATCCTATGCTAATTGGTGGGAGGCTCCTCTGTCTGAATTATGTGAACGTGTTGTCTCAAAGAAAGCTTGTAGATTGAACAATGTCTTTGGGGACCAAAGATTCAAAGTGGGGGGAGTGTGTAGCGGGGTCGTTCCCCTTTTAGGGGACAAAACTACAATCCCCATAATTCCCCAGGCTCCCGGGAGGATGGCTGTTTCCGCCCGAGAGGCTGCTGGGGGAGGAAATAAAAGGGAAGAGGAGAGACCGCCTCTTCCTCTTCTGACTGGGCTGGTGACGGAGACACTTCTGAGAGAGGAGACACCTGTGCGGACCGGGACTGCTGAAGGCTTGAAGCCTGGGCCTTGCAGCAGACGGAGAGAGACTCTCACCCCTCACTGTCAGCAGCAGCAGAGCGGAGACTTTTGCCTACACACGGTCGGACGGAGAGAGGACCGGAGCGCAGGGGCTGTGACGGAGGAGGCCGGACGCCGCCAGTGGAGGTCCCGGAGCTGAGGACGGTACCCTGGAGTGGTGAGCGAGCTGAAAGGCTCATCATACATTGTCACTTTCACTTCTATGCCTATTGAACTGCCAAGGCACAATTACCTCAGAGCAGCAGCCTGTTTCTTTCTGTGGATTACAAACACACCATTTAAAGCTACATGTGCACCACCTCTACAGTTCTCTTGCCGGTGAAGAATACTGTATTTTCTCAAGGACTGAGCTCTATTGCTAGGGATCAGGCCTGATCCATTAGATAGTCGCAGTTAGATTTGTTACACCTCAGAGGTGCATAGTAGACGGTCGCACACGTGGTGCTCCGTTCCCCATTGCTATTTTGATACATTTATGTGTACATGTTAAAGTGCATATTGCAGGGACCTGCTAATGTGTTGTAAGTCAAATGTTTGATGCATGTTACTATTTCTTTTCATACTGCCAAAGTAAAGCCAGTTATTCTTATCTCAGCAGTCTGCTTGTGAGTTTGAGTCCATTACACTTAGAGTATAAGTGATATTTATATGTGCATAGATACATACCCCTTTACTAACTGTGCCAGAGCGGGTATAGCAAATTGCCGGGGGGTTGGTGGAGCTGTACTCAGGGACCCAAAACAAACTTGCGGCCCTCTTAACTGGGGGTATCGCTACACGATATATACTGGAATATTGATATTAATAAGTAGACGCTTCTGTGGAACCGTTCTTTGGAGTTTACTACTCCATATGGACCTCGTCCTCCTAGGTCAAGATTATAATTTTTTCATTTTTTTAATTTCCAAGTATTTTATTTTCCCACTATCTTATCCATTAAATTGAATAATTTTTCCAGAAAGTGCGTATTTTGGGGTATTCCCACCATATGTGCGGCATCGTGCTGTTGAGTTTCTGAGGTTCTTAATTACTTCCTGTACCTCTTCTGCTGAGAAGGGGGCCTCCAGCATTTTATTTAAATGTTTTATTTTTTTATGTTATTTTAAGTTATTTCCATATCCACATTTGTTTGCAGATCACTTGCCATGCTCTTAACAACATTTTGTTGCCATTTGCAGCCCTCTAGCCCTTTCCATTACTTTTTTACAGCCATTTTAGTCTTCAAAAGTTCGGGTCCCCATTGACTTCAATGGGGTTCGGAGTTCGGGGTCAAGTTCGGGTCAAGTTCGGTCCCGAACCCGGACTTTTTTCCGAAGTTCGGCCGAACCCGCCGAACCCGAACATCCAGGTGTCCGCTCAACTCTAGTGGGAACCCCTCATAATGGGCAGAGCTGGTCTACAGACCTGGGAATTTGTCATAGGAATGATGGGAACCAGTCATAATGGGTTGAGTGGGTGTACATATACCCGTGAACTCAGCACATGGTTGGTGGGAACCCCTCATAATGGGATTATTGGGTGTAGGGAGAGGGGGGGCAGGGAGAGAGAGGGGGGCAGGGAGAGTGAGAGAGGGGGACAGGGAGAGAGAGGGAGGGGGGACAGGGAGAGAGAGAGGGGGGAGGGGGCAGGAAGAGAGAGAGGGGGAGGGGGACAGGAAGAGAGAGAAGGGAGGGGGCAGGGAGAGAGAGGGGGAGGGGGGCAGGGAGAGAGAGGGGAGGGGGCAGGAAGAGAGAGAGGGAGGGGGGGTTAGGGAGAGAGAGGGGGAAGGGAGAGAGAGAGGGAGGGGGAAGGGGGAGAGAGAGAGAGAGAGGGGGCAGGGAGAGAGAGAGGGGGCAGGGAGGGAGAGAGAGAGGGGCAGGGAGAGATAGGGAGGGGGCAGGGAGAGAGAGAGGGGGGGGCAGGGAGAGAGGGGGCAGGGAGCACAGCACATGTCTGAAATGCATGTACTTTCTGTGCACGTTTTGTCACTTGGAAAAAAAAAACATCTGCTTGGGGTGTCAAACAATGAGGCTGCATTCACATCTGCACATTTCCCATCGCAAACTGCGTGCTATGGAGTGCATATTGGAAATGCCCTGTGAATGTGTATTGTGCTTGCATCACTAGAATGGCAATGCGAGGACGATATGCTTTGCAGTAAAAGGGCTGGGGGTGCGATTTTGGTCATTTTGGACCCATTTTGGGCTAAAAGGCTGGCAGTGCGATTTTGGTCATTTTGGACCCATTTTCGGCTAAAAAGGCCGGTAGTGCAATTTGGTCATTTTGGACCCATTTTGGGCTAAAAGGGCCGGGGTGCGATTTTCTTAATTTTAGAGATCTTCCGTGAAAAACAGCGAAAAAAAATCAGGTGGCTTAAAATCAGCTGTTTCCACCTGAATACCGGGTTGGCCAATGAATGGGGGAAGTACGGGTTTTGCAGAAGTGGTGGGCACCCAATCAGGATTGGCGAATTCTGCAGGAAGGACACTATGGGATCAACAGGCCTGCCTTTGTCTTCTTCTTTGGTGGCAGCGGGACACTACTTGTGCTTGCCACCTCGCCAGCTTGAATTGCACTTATGGGACGCACCAGAACCCGCAAACGGACCTAAAGTCTGTGCGAGCTTTAGAACCCTATTAGTTATAATGGATGCAAACGTTCGAAATTAAAAGTGCTAATTTTAAAGGCTAATATGCATGATAATGTCATAAAAAGTGTTTGGGGACCTGGGTCCTGCCCCAGGGGACATGTATCAATGCAAATTTTTTTTTTAAAAACGTCCGTTTTTTCAGGAGCAGTGATTTTAATAATGCTTAAATTGAAACAATAAAAGTGTAATATTCCTTTAAATTTCGTACCTGGGGGGTGTCTATAGTATGCATGTAAAGGGGCGCATGTTTCCCGTGTTTAGAACTGTCTCTGCGCAAAGTGTCATTTTTGAAAGTAAAAAAGCTATTTAAAATCACTCGCGGCTAATGTTAATTGACGGCTCCCGTAATACAGAGAACAGTCATTCATTGAAACTCATTCATAAAAAAAAAGTCATTGATAAAAAATAAAAAAAATGAAAAAAAAAAAAAAAAAAAAAAAAAAGCGTAGGGGTCCCCCCAAATTCAATAACCAGGCCCTTCAGGTCTGGGATGGATATTAAGGGGAACCCCAGCCAAAAAAAAAAAAAAAATGGCGTAGGGTCCCCCTCAAAATCCATACCAGACCCTTGAGGTCTGGTATGGATTTTAAGGGGAACCCTAGCCCAAAAAAATGGCGTGGGGTCCCCCTCAAAATCCATACCAGACCCTTATCCGAGCACGCAACCTGGCAGGCTGCAGGAAAAGAGGGGGGGACAAGAGCGCCCCCCCCTCCCGCCTGAACCATACCAGGCCACATGCCCTCAACATTGGGAGGATGCTTTGGGGGTCTAAGACCCCCAAAGCACCTTGTCCCCATGTTGATGAGGACAAGGGCCTCTTCCCCACAACCCTGGCCATTGATTGTGGGGGTCTGCGGGCGGGGGGCTTATCGGAATCTGGAAGCCCCCTTTAACAAGGGGACCCCCAGATCCCGCCCCCCCCCCCCTGTGTGAAATGGTAAGGGGGTACTTACCCTACCATTTCACCAAAAAAGTGGCAAAAATTGTAAAAATGACAGGAGACGGTCTTTGACAATTCCTTTATTAAAATCTTCTTTCTTCTTTCTTCATCCTTCGGTTTCTTCATCTTCTCCTTCCGTCATCTTCTTCCATCTTCTTCTTCCTCCGATCCGCTTCTTCTTGCGCTGGTCTTCTCGTCCTTCTGGTCCGGCATCTTCTTCCGTCGGCGTCGGTGTCTTCTTGGGCCGCTCCGCGCAATGGGAGGCTCCCGCTATGTGAGGCTCCGCTCCGTCTGACAGGTCTTTTAAAACGGAGGGCACCTGGTGACCCCGCCCCCCTCTGACGTCATGGGGAAAGCCATCATGGAATTCCCCATGACGTCCCCGTGCGTCAGAGGGGGCGGGGTCACCAGGTGCCCTCCATTATAAAAGACCTGTCAGACGGAGCGGAGCCTCACACAGCGGGAGCCTCCCATTGCGCGGAGCGGCCCAAGAAGAGACAGAGACGCCAACGCCGACGGAAGAAGATGCCGGACGAGAAGGACGAGAAGACCAGCGCAAGAAGAAGCGGATCGGAGGAAGAAGAAAATGGAAGAAGAAGATGGAAGAAGATGACGGAAGGAGAAGATGAAGAAACCGAAGGATTAAGAAAGAAGAAAGAAGATTTTAATAAAGGAATTGTCAAAGACTGTCTCCTGTCATTTTTACAATTTTTGCCACTTTTTTGGTGAAATGGTAGGGGTACTTTTGTACCCCCTTACCATTTCACACAGGGGGGGGCAGGATCTGGGGGTCCCCTTGTTAAAGGGGGCTTCCAGATTCCGATAAGCCCCCGGCCCGCAGACCCCCACAACCACCGGGCACGGTTGTGGGGAAGAGGCCCTTGTCCTCATCAACATGGGGACAAGGTGCTTTGGGGGTCTTAGACCCCCAAAGCATCCTCCCAATGTTGAGGGCATGTGGCCTGGTACGGTTCAGGCGGGAGGGGGGGCCGCTCTCGTCCCCCCCTCTTTTCCTGCGGCCTGCCAGGTTGCGTGCTCGGATAAGGGTCTGGTATGGATTTTGAGGGGGGCCCCACGCCATTTTTTTTGGCTAGGGTTCCCCTTAAAATCCATACCAGACCTCAAGGGAGAGGGGGACAGGGAGAGAGAGGGAGGGAGGACAGGGAGAGAGAGAGGGGGGAGGGGGCAGGAAGAGAGAGAGGGGGAGGGGGACAGGAAGAGAGAGAAGGGAGGGGGCAGGGAGAGAGAGGGGGAGGGGGGCAGGGAGAGAGAGGGGAGGGGGCAGGAAGAGAGAGAGGGAGGGGGGTTAGGGAGAGAGAGAGAGAGGGGGCAGGGAGAGAGAGAGGGAGGGGGAAGGGGGGAGAGAGAGAGAGAGAGGGGCAGGGAGGGAGAGAGAGAGGGGGCAGGGAGGGAGAGAGAGAGGGGCAGGGAGAGATAGGGAGGGGGCAGGGAGAGAGAGAGGGGGGGCAGAGAGAGAGAGAGAGGGGGACAGGGAGCACAGCACATGTCTGAAATGCATGTACTTTCTGTGCACGTTTTGTCACTTGAAAAAAAAAAACATCTGC
>JAQSEC010004143.1:8865272-8883521 GCA_028564925.1 Lithobates sylvaticus | reverse complement strand
TTTTCAGCAGAAGAGGTACAGGAAGTAATTAAGAACCTCAGAAACTCAACAGCACGATGCCGCACATATGGTGGGAATACCCCAGAATACGCACTTTCTGGAAAAAATTATTCAATTTAATGGATAAGATAGTGGGAAAATAAAATACTTGGAAATTAAAAAAAATGAAAAAATTATAATCTTGACCTAGGAGGACGAGGTCCATATGGAGTAGGAGGTTGAGATGGCGGTGACGAGGTAGCCAACACTGGTTCAAAAATACATCAATGGCTGGGTAAGGCTAGTGGTGAATGATGTGGCGAATTCTGTCCCCCGTCGCATAGTGTCCGCCCTGTACTGCGCTTGCTCAGTACGTAGGACAAGGGGAGTTTGAAACTCTCCGAAGACGATGCGCGGTGACTCCAGGTTCAAGCCACATCATCCGAGGTTGAAGCCTAGCCAAGCGAGCCTGTGAGGGGCCCTGTTACTATGTGCTACCATATGTCCACTTGGATGGTGGGGCTTGAACCTGCACTCACTGCCCAGGCGACGTTCATCTTTGGAGATTTTGTGAATCTCCTTGTCCTCCGTCTTGCGCAAGCACTGCGCCTGCACAGTAAGTGGCCGGACACTAGCCGATGGCCCAGACAGTTTTTGTCAGAACAACCGGTATACGTGTCTATTCTGCACAAGGTACGGACAAGTCCTGGGGATCCATGCCTGGTTCATTTTAATGAACGTGAGCTTGTCCACATTGGCTCTGGACAGGCGGCTGCGCTTGTCTGTGACAACGCCCCCTGCCGTGCTAAATACACGTTCAGATAATACACTGGCTGCAGGGCAGGCCAGCACCTCCAAGGCAGGCTCAGGCCATGTGTCCAATTTGGAGACCCAGAAGTTGAAGGGGGCAGACCCGTCATTCAGTACGTGTAGGCGTGTGCACACATACTGCTCCACCATGTTGGTGAAATGCTGCCTCCTGCTAAGACGTTCCATCTCAGCTGGTGGTGCTGGTTGTTGTGGCGTGCTGACAAAGCTTTTCCACATTTCGGCCATGCTAACCCTGCCTTCCGAGGTGCTGGCGGTGCCCCGGCTGTGGGGTTGGCGACCTCTTCCTTCTCCTCTGCCTTCACCTTGTGCTTCCACCGTACCCCTGCTGCCAAGTGGGATTGCCACCAGCAGCGCGTCTACCAGTGTGAGCTTGTACTCGCGCATCTTACGATCTCGCTCCAGTGAGGTAATTAAGGAGGGCACGTTGTCCTTGTAACGGGGATCCAGCAGGGTGGCCACCCAATAATCTGCACCAGTTAAAATGTGGGCAACTCGGCGGTCATTGCGGAGACACTGCTGCATGTAATCGCTCATGTGTGCCAGGCTGCCCAGAGCAAGGAAAAGCTGTCCTCTGTGGGAGGTGTATCGTCTGTGTCCTCTGTATCCCCCCAGCCACGCACCAGTGATGGACATGAGCTGGTCTGGGTGCCACCCTGCTGTGAACATGGTTCCTCCTCCTCCATCTCCTCCTCATCCTCCACCTCGTCATCCTCCCAGAACTGTGCCCTTGCTGCCGGACAATTGTGTACCTGGCGCTTGTTGGTGCAGGAAACCACCCTCGTAGCCACTTGTAAATGACTGCCCTGAAAGCCTTGGAAATGAACCCTCTTCCTCCTCCTCCTCCTCCTCCTGTGCCACATCCTCTTCCATCATCGCCTGAAGAGTTTTTTCAAGGAGGCATAGAACTGGGATAGTAACGCTGAGAACGGCGTCATCGGCACTGGCCATGTTGGTGGAGTACTCGAAACAACGCAACAAGGCACACAGGTCTCGCATGGAGGCCCAGTTATTGGCGGTGAAGTGGTGCTGTTCCGCAGAGCGACTCACGCGTGCGTGCTGCAGCTGAAACTCCACTATCGCCTGCTGCTGCTCGCACAGTCTGGCAAGCATGTGCAAGGTGGAGTTCCACCTTGTGGGCACGTCACATATGAGACCGTGAGCGGGAAGGCCGAAGTTACGCTGCAGCGCTGACAGGCGAGCAGCAGCAGGGTGAGAACGCCGAAAGTGCGCACAGACGGCCCGCACTTTCTGCAGCAGCTCTGGCATATCGGGGTCATTTTTAAGGAACCTCTGGACCACCAAGTTCAGCACATGCGCCGGCAAGGGATGTGCGTCAAACCGCCTAGGCCAGAGCTGCTACGAGATTTCACCCATTATCGCACACCACCAGGCCGGGCTTGAGGCTCACTGCCACCAACCACTCATCGGTCTGTTGTTCCATGTCCCCTCCACAACTCCTGCACGGTGTGGGGTTTTTCCCCCAAACAGGAAAGTTTTAAACTGCCTGCTGTCGTTTAGCCTGGCTGTGCTGAAGTTGGTGGTGAAGGTGTTACGCTGACGGATGAGGAGGTGGTAGAGGTGAGGAGGCGGAGTAGGAGGAGTTAGCAACAGGAGGCAAACTGAAGTGCCCTGCAATCCTCGGTGGTGGAAGGACATGCGCCAAACTGCTATCCGCCTCAGGCCCAGCCGCACTACATTTACCCAGTGTGCTGTAGGGAGATATAACGTCCCCTGACCGTGCCTTACTGGTCCGACGCATCCGTAGTTAGGTGGACCCTTGCCACAGATGGCGTGCGCAGTGCATACCTGATTTTGTCCCCCACTTGGTTTGCAGGGAATGTTACTCGTCTGGAAAAGTATGGCGGCTGGGCACGACGAACTGTGGACAGCCAATGACATCACCTTTTAAAACTCGCGTCTCCACCAGACGGAATGACAGCAATTCAAGAGGCGAGAATTTTGAAATGCTGGCATTCAGGGCCAGGGATCGCTGGGGGGGGGGTTGTGGGGGGGGGGGGTGGCTAGGGGGTACTTCCTCTTCCTTCCGCTTCCTGTGTTTGGGAAATAAGAGCTGATAAGCAACTTTGTCTGAAGAACTGCCACGCTTAGGGAACTCCTTGACCGGCTTTGGTGTTGCTCGTCCCCTTTGCTGCATTGGGCAGTAGCAGAAACGTACTGTCTAGGGGACGGAAAACGCTCCGCTTTTTGCCACCCTGCTCCCATTCTTCTTGCTGTGCTGGGGCTCTGTGCGACCACCAGCCTTTTCCGCCGAACTACACTGTCACATGCATGACGTTGATTCCCTGTGGAGTCAAGGACCACATCGACCTCCACATCATCTTCCACCCAGTTTTCAACCCCCTGCCCTCCCTGGTCGGTCCTGCACAATGGCGAAAGCAGCAGCACCTGGTTTCGTCATCATCCGAGACGTGCTGCGATGGTCCTCCCATGTACTCATCATGAAACATAAGTGGTTGGGCATCGGTGCACACAATCTCTTCCACTTCTGGGGCAGGGCTAGGTGGATGGCCCTGGGAAACCCTGCTAACAGAGTCATCAAAAAGCAGAAGAGACTGCTGCATGATTTGGGGCTCAGACTGATTGGCTGATTTGCAAGGGGGTGAGGTGAAAGACTGATGGACATCGGCTGCAGGTGCCAACTCTGAACTTTCATCAGGAGACTGGGTGGGAGACAATGTCAAAGGGAAAGAAAGAAAAGAGGTTCTCCCTTGTTGGTGGGGTTTTTAGGCAGCAATTCGTCTGGTAAAGTTTATCAGGCGAATGTATTGAGTGAGAGACCAAATCTTATCCAAATCAATTTTCACGTTTATTCAAATTAAAAATAAGAATGACACATAAAAAAGGGGGGGGATGTAAAACACAAGCCCATACAGGAGAAAATATACAAGTACAGTACACAAATTTAAAAACCAACAAATGACACCTAGCACCACAACTGATATGATCAGAGGGGGTGATTGTGGGGTGTGACAAAAATACTGACGCGTTTCGACCTTTTGTCTATATCGGTCTTCCTCAGAGTATTTTTGTCTGTTGGGAAAAAGAGACAATGTAATAGTAACTACTCAATTATGTGTCACTATACGCTTGCACTCATGTCACTATACATTTTTTATCATCAGTATAGTTACCAGTATGGGTGTAGTGTACGGAATAGTCTTCTGCATGGGTGTTTATAAAAATCCCATCGTTTATTCCCGGTGGCCTCCAATTCCAGCTTCTACTGGAGGATCGAAGCACGGTGAGTCATCCAGGCCGTATGTGGCTTACGAGGAGTTACACTTGTGGTCGACTCGCCGAGAAAAGACCCCCCAGGAGGCCCCCGGAGGGCACGGCAGGGATGGGAGGGGGGGGGGGGAGAAACAGAAAGCCAAATGGGACACCACCAGCAACGGACTCCTGGAATATACCAAGGAAACGTTTATAGGCACATTTATATAAAGGAGGGACAGATGAGAGGGGGGAAGAACTCTCTATAGGGAGAACAAAACCCTCATTTCAAAATCAGAGTGGTATAATTATATACTTTGGGAGTGTGGTTCATATCATTAACTTTACACTCTTAGGGAACAGGATTAACCTCATAGAAGAGGAGAGAGGGAGGGATGGAAGCCTAAGATTCTGAGGATAAATTCCTACAGAGAAAAAGAGGGGAAAAAGAAAAGGAAGAGGAATTGAAGAAGAAATGGGAATGACAAAAGGTGATAAATAAAAAGAAAAAAAGACCAAATAAGGAAAGAGAGGGAAGAGGGAAGGGAAGGGGAAGGGAGGAAGGGGAGACAGGGTATCAGTCGGAAATATATATGTATGGCGCGCTTCATACACATATGGGGGTGTAGAACAATTGAGGAAGGGAAGATGGAATGGGAAAGGAGGGAAGGAATGGGATGTGAAGGGAAAAAAGAGTATGGGATCATGTAAAATGGGATGGAAGGAAAGGCTGGGACTATTGGGAAAAATAAAAAATAATAAAAGGTGGAAAAATGTGCAGAAAAGTTTGCAGTGCAAAATCAGTGTGACGCATTATGTGACGAAGAAAAGGGGGGGGGGGAGAAGGGGAGAGGTGTTACAAAGTGTTGGAGAATTAGGTGCATAAGTGAGGGAGGTTGTGGAAAAAAGGGGGGGGAGGGAAAAAAAGGATGGGGGGGGAGGGGGGACGGAGGTGGGGAAGGGAAGGGGGGGACAGGAGGAACCCAGATTGAGTGATTGTGGTAAGGAAACAGTGTGAGTTGTGCACATGTGTGTGTGTCAAAGGGCGTGTGTTTTTGGGAGGGGGGAGGGAAGGAGGGGTGGGGGAAAAAGGGGGGAGGGAAAGGCGGACCTGGGGTGTGAATGTGGGGAAAGGTGAAGGGGGGAGAGGGGTTGGGGGTGGTGGGGGGGGGAGGGAGGGGGGGATGGAGAAATGGGAAAAAGAGAGAGGGAGGGGGTAGACCTGTACTTTAGAGATGGTAATGGTTGTTACCTTCAATATGATGTTTAATCACATAGGCCGCAAAGTGACAGTGCATGGGGTTCTCAACCAAAGCACAGCAGCTTTTTGGGAGATTTACCAGAGATCTCTGATGGATTCTAAGGAATAAAGAACAAAAAAAAACAGAGAAGAGGGATTCTTCTTTAGAACCCTATTATTGATGTAAAGAGGGAAGTCCCTTAAGGGAGAGAGTAATACTCACTGTGAACCCCGTTGTGCCTGGAGCATGCTAAGCCTTCTGCGGAAGTGGAGTGTCCTTCTCCACTCCGCTTGGCTTATAAATGCATGCTCCCAAATGTGATTGGTCCAGCTGGTGGGCGGCCACATGGATTCCGACCCCCTCCCCCCCACACACCGCCGCACCCACAGGCGCCCCAGCGGGGTCCCCGAGGCGAGTCATGGCGGCCATTAGATCCGCCTCGTGTAGGCTCCCCCGGCGTTCTCCGAAGGCTGCGCCCCGCATCTGCGTCATTTCCGTCGCAAACGGCGTGACGTCATGACCGTGCGCGCACGTACGGGGCCCCGCACATGCGCGCAACGTCCGGAAATGTCGGAGGACGCCGCCAGCAAAGGACCAACCCCACAGAGACGCCCAGGACCAGCCTGGAGGTCTGTAGGGGGAGGATATAGGGAGGGACAAAATTAAGAGGCCACTCCCTTACCTTTGCTGGGAAGGCACAACGGACCGGGATGCTCAGTGCCAGGACATCACCAATAGGAGCGGATGGCGCCACCTAGGGAAAAAATGTGAAAATGGAATAAATGGTCAAAAAAAGATGTTTAATACGTAGATAAATTTAAACATGGGAAAAGTGATATGAGGAAAAAGGTCTGGGCTGCATGGGACTATTAGGTCACATGGAGTCCATTGTAGCTAGTGTTATTTTCTGTCTCTCGTTTGGTCTACAATCTTAATAGTGGTCCGACTATATTGTAGTGGGATATCCATTGTTGTGTAGATCGTATAGTGAAAGTACTTATATTTCAAAGTACCTTATTTTGTAAAGTGAAACAGGCGCCAGTATATATGGCAATGGACCATATGTTAGTCTGTACTCTTGACGTAAAAGGGGGTGAAAGGAAAAACAGAGGGGGGAAGAATCGGAGTTGCATATTATGCTATCCCTCTACAATGCCATTTGAGACACATCATACAGACAGTCTTAAGATGTCGGGTATGTGTATACATTTCTGGGATGGAGGGAGGCGGGGGAAGACGAAGCAGGGGTGAATGCAGGATGATTTTAGGATCCTCATTGTGTCTTGCCAGACACAAAACCCTTGAGAAAGGGAGCATATGAGATGGATTCATTCAGTCCTGGAGGCACATTGGCCTGCAGTCTATGAATCCATCTCTGTTCATGCTGTAATAATATCTTATTCCAGTCACCGCCTCGACCGGGGATATGTACCCGGTCGAGGGCGGTGAAGGATATGCGAGGCATTTTATAATTGTGTTGGACAACAACATGCCTGCCTAGGGCTAGATAGTGATTACCTATTTGCATGGAATATATGTGTTTAGAGATCCTGCGATGGAACTCCTGCTTCGTCTTCCCCACATAGAAAGCCCCGCATTCACACGACATGATGTAGACAATGCCTCTAGTTTGGCAGTTGACATAGTGTGAGGGTTTAAAGACAATCCCATTAGGGAGACTGAAAATCCTCTCACGTCTGACATATTGACAGAAAGAGCAGTGCCCACAGGGGAATGTGCCCAGAGTGGTGCAATGTTTTAAACGTTTTTGTTCTTTTTTGTATTCACTCTGTACAAGTTTATCCTTAAGGGAAGTAGCCCTTTTAAAAGTGATTGCTGGTTGGTCGGATAGAAAGATGTTTACTTTGGGGTCATCCAGAAGGATGCTCCAATGTTTCTTTATGATATTCCGAATATGTTTGTGCTGTTGGGAAAAACTTTTTTTGACCATTTATTCCATTTTCACATTTTTTCCCTAGGTGGCGCCATCCGCTCCTATTGGTGATGTCCTGGCACTGAGCATCCCGGTCCGTTGTGCCTTCCCAGCAAAGGTAAGGGAGTGGCCTCTTAATTTTGTCCCTCCCTATATCCTCCCCCTACAGACGTCCGGACGTTGCGCGCATGTGCGGGGCCCCGTACGTGCGTGCGCGCGGTCATGACGTCACGCCGTTTGCGACGGAAATGACGCAGATGCGGGGCGTAGCCTTCGGAGAACGCCGGGGGAGCTTACACGAGGCGGACCTAATGGCCACCATGACTCGCCTCGGGGACCCCGCTGGGGCGCCTGTGGGTGCGGCGGTGTGTGGGGGGGAGGGGGTCGGAATCCATGTGGCCGCCCACCAGCCGGACCAATTACATTTGGGAGCATGCATTTATAAGCCAAGCGGAGTGGAGAAGGACACTCCACTTCCGCAGAAGGCTTAGCATGCTCCAGGCACATCGGGGTTCACAGTGAGTATTACTCTCTCCCTTAAGGGACTTCCCTCTTTACATCAATAATAGGGTTCTAAAGAAGAATCCCTCTTCTCTGTTTTTTTGTTCTTTATCCCTTAGAATCCATCAGAGATCTCTGGTAAATCTCCCAAAAAGCTGCTGTGCTTTGGTTGAGAACCCCATGCACTGTCACTTTGCGGCCTATGTGATTAAACATCATATTGAAGGTAACAACCATTACCATCTCTAAAGTACAGGTCTACCCCCTCCCTCTCTCTTTTTCCTATTTCTCCATCCCCCCTCCCTCCCTCCCCACCACCCCAACCCCATCTCCCCCCTTCACCTTTCCCCACATTCACACCCCAGGTCCGCCTTTCCCTCCCCCCTTTTTCCCCCACCCCTCCTTCCCTCCCCCCTCCCAATAAACACGCCCTTTGACACACACACATGTGCACAACTCACACTGTTTCCTTACCACAATCACTCAATCTGGGTTCCTCCTGTTCCCCACCTCCGTCCCCCTCCCCCCCTTCCTTTTTTTCCCTCCCCCCCCCCCTTTTTTCCACAACCGCCCTCACTTATGCACCTCATTCTCCAACCCTTTGTAACACCTCTCCCCTTCTTCCCCCCCCCCTTTTCTTCGTCACATAATGCTTCACACTGATTTTGCACTGCAAATGTTGTACATTTTTCCACCTTTTATTATTTTTTATTTTTCCCAATAGTCCTGGCCTTTCCTTCCATCCCATTTTACATGATCCCATACTCTCTTTTTTTCTCCCTTCACATCCCATTCCTTCCCTCCTTTCCCATTCCATCTTCCCTTCCTCAATTGTTCTACACCCCCATATGTGTATGAAGCGCGCCATACATATATATTTCCGACTGATACCCTGTCTCCCCTTCCTCCCTTCCCCTTCCCTTCCCTCTTCCCTCTCTTTCCTCATTTGGTCTTTTTTTCTTTTTTATTTATCACTTTTTGTTATTCCCATTTCTTCTTCAATTCCTCTTCCTTTTCTTTTTCCCCTCTTTTTCTCTGTAGGAATTTTTCCTCAGAATCTTAGGCTTCCATCCCTCCCTCTCTCCTCTTCTATGAGGTTAATCCTGTTCCCTAAGAGTGTAAAGTTAATGATATGAACCACACTCCCAAAGTATATAATTATACCACTCTGATTTTGAAATGAGGGTTTTCTTCTCCCTATAGAGAGTTCCTCCCCCCTCTCATCTGTCCCTCCTTTATATAAATGTGCCTATAAACGTTACCTTGGTATATTCCAGGAGTCAGTTGCTGGTGGTGTCCCATTTGGCTTTCTGTTTCTCCCCCCCCTCCCATCCCTGCCGTGCCCTCCGGGGGCCTCCTGTGGGGTCTTTTCTCGGCGAGTCGGCCACAAGTGTAACTCCTCGTAAGCCACATACGGCCTGGATGACTCACCGTGCTTCGATCCTCCAGTAGAAGCTGGAATTGGAGGCCACCGGGAATAAACGATGGGATTTTTATAAACACCCATGCAGAAGACTATTCCGTAGACACTACACACCTACTGGTAACTATACTGATGATAAAAAATGTATAGTGACATGAGTGCAAGCGTATAGTGACACATAATTGAGTAGTTACTATTACATTGTCTCTTTTTCCCAACAGACAAAAATACTCTGAGGAAGACCGATATAGACAACAGGTCGAAACGCGTCAGTGTTTTTGTCACACCCCACAATCACCCCCTCTGATCATATCAGTTGTGGTGCTAGGTGTCATTTGTTGGTTTTTAAATTTGTGTACTGTACTTGTATATTTTCTCCTGTATGGGCTTGTGTTTTACATCCCCCCCCTTTTTTATGTGTCATTCTTATTTTTAATTTGAATAAACGTGAAAATTGATTTGGATAAGATTTGGTCTCTCACTCAATACATTCGCCTGATAAACTTTACCAGACGAATTGCTGCCTAAAAACCCCACCACCAAGGGAGAACCTCTTTTCTTTTGTAGTTCGGAGGAAAAGGCGGTGGTCGCACAGAGCCACCAGACCACAGCAGAAGAGGGAGCAGGGTGCAAAAGCGGAGCGTCTCCCCCAGACAGTACGTCTGCTACTGCCCCAATCAGCAAGGGACCGAGCACACCAAAGCCAGGTCCAAGGAGTTCCCTAGCGTGGCAGTTCTTCAGACAATGTGCCTTTTTCACTCTCTATTTTCCCAAACACTGGAGCGAAGAGGAAGTACCCCCCTAGCCACCCGCGAATTCCCGGGCCCTGAATGCCAGCATTTTCAAAATTCCGCCTTTGAAATGATGTCCTTTCCGTCGGGGAGACGCAGAGGTTTAAAAGGCTGATGACATGGCTGTCCCACAGTACGTCGTGCCCAGCCGCCACTACTTTCCAGACGACAAACATTCCCTGCACAACCAGTGGGGGACAAAATCAGTATGCACTGCGCAACGCCATCTGTGGCAAGGTCCACCTAACTACGGAGTGGAGACAATCGGTCGGCTAACGTGATGGGCCCCGCACACCCGGCAGGTGAGCTGGGCGGCTAGATTTGCGGCGCCGTGGATGAGCCCAGGATGCCAGCGGTCTCCTTTCCCCTTGCTCTCCACCGCATCCCGTCCTGATCCTCGGCCACCGGCCACACCTGAACCCTTCAGCCACCACTCCCCCGAGCGCCGAGCTGCAAGCGCTTTACAATTTCTGAGGTCGATCCGCCATCTTGGTTCAGGAGTTGTGCAGTGTATAAAAACGCCTCATCTTGTGTTTGCAGATGACGAATGAGCCCGCTCGGTCAGTCATTTTAAATTGCCGGGGCCCCTCTCTTGGCCGATCTGACTGCACATCCCTTCCTTTTGCATGTGTGTAACTAGGCCACAGTCCTTCCGCTATTCACCTTTCTTCGAGCCAAACGGAACCTTGCGGCGCTTGGCGTTTTTTGCTGCTAGACTACTGAGGAGCGTAATACTGGGCCTCTGTGTGCACCGCTATGATGTGTAATGCGCACCAGGGTGAACACTGGCTGTAGCCAGACTCTATGTGCAGACGGTGTGTAATGTTACAAACTGTGCATGCAGTGTAGTGCTCTGGGGGAGCCCTTCCAGTGTAATTGGGGGCCCGGCGGAGTTCCTTGTTGCATTGGCTGAATAGCTCAACTGGGCAAACATGATGCCTGTTCTCGCGTTTTATCGGGATGCCGACTGAAAAAATATCGGATGGTACAGGGAGAGTCTTTCGTCATTAAGCACAGAGGTCCACGTGCAGTTAAAATGGTTCATTTCCCTAATATGAGGGGGGGGATTTCTGGTCACCGTAGGCACCTTCTGCAAGAGCGATGCACAAGGTAAGTGGGAGGGGGGGTACTGATATAAGGGGGTAAACCTTTAGAGGAGGACCCATTTCAAACTGATGCACCCCTACATCAGTGATCCCCTCAGACTGGCCTGCTCGCTGTACATGACACTGGTGCAGTACAGGGCACGTCGAAGTCCTCCAAAGGGCATTGTTCCTTGCTGGCAGCTGGCGACACGGTACGAAATAGATGGGTGCAGAGACTGCAGACATAAACAGGAGATGCCACGAGCTGCAGCTAGATATAGGGAGACGGTCAGAGACTCCCAGATATACAGGACTGATCAGAGACCGTAATTACCTCATGGGATCGTCAGAGTGCAGAATGTACAGGAGATGGTAAGAGCTGCTGGACAGTACCAGAGATGGATCGGAGGGCTGCAGAAGTACAGGAGATGGTAGGACTGCAGAATATACAGGAGATGGTCAGAGCGCAGACTACGACAGGGCTGGTCAGGGTTGACTGCAGAAACGTAAAAGCTGGTCAGAGAAATGCAGACACCATCAGAGGAGATGGTCGAGAGCCGGACATTGTACAGAACATGGTGAGAGATGCAGGACACTAATACAGAGATGTCAAGACGGTCTGCCATTCAGTGATGGTCCAAGACTGGCAACATGGTACCAAGATGGTCAGAGATTGCAGACCTAATACAGGAGATGGTCAGAGACTGCATGAATAGTACAGGGGGTTGTCAGAGACTGCAGACACGGTACCAAAGATGGTCAGGACTCAGACATAGTACATGAGAGATGATCAGAGACTGCGACATCCACAGGATGATCATCCTTGATGCAGAATAGACAGGAGATGGTTCAGAGATTGCAGACATAGTACAGGAACTGATCAGGTGTCAGACATAAGTGCAGGAGATGTCAGAGCGCAGACAGTACAGGAGATGGTCAGAAACTGCAGAACATACACAGGAGATGATCAGAGACTGCAGACATGATACAGGAAGATCCAGAGATGCAGGACATAGTAGCACATGGTCAGAGCCTGCAGACATAGTAAGGGAGGTCAGAAGCGATGATGATCGGGATGGTCAGAGCATGCGACCGATTACAGGAAATGGTCAGGACTGAGCATGCTGCAGCAGGCGAACATGCAAGGGGAAAAGATTGGCAAACTCAACACCTTACCCAGCTGTTGTATTTGACCTGTTGGTACCCGTCACCGCCATCTCAACCTCAAATGAGACCTCCACAGTCAAGATTATAATTTGTCTTTTTTTTTTCCAAAATTTATTTTCCCACTATCTTATCCATAAATTGAATAATTTTCCCGAAAGTGCGTATTCTGGGTATTTTCCCACCATATGGCGGCATGTGCTGTGAGTTTCTGAGGTTCCCTTTAATTAAATTCCTTACTCCCTTTTGCTGAGAAGGGGGCCCCCATTTTATTTAAATTTTTATTTTTTTATTTATTTTAAGTTTTCATTTCCCGCTGGCCCTTGATGACTGAGACACGGCAGGGTTGTCAAGACGCAGCTAGTCCAGATGGTGGGCTCAATATAAAGAAGCAGGATCCCCCGACTGTCCATACCTTGTGGGAATAGACACGTATACCGGTTCTGACAAAAACTGTCTGGCATATCAGGAGATGCAGGTCCGCCATTAAATGTGCAAGGCGCAGTGCTTGCGAATAAGACAAGAGAGTTCACAAAAACCAATACAGAGATGCGTCGGCCCGGCAGTGGCAGGTCAAGCCCACCACCAAGGACATAGTACAAGATAAGGGCCCTCAGACTGGGCTAGGTCAGAACTCGGAATGTGGTGAACCTGGAGTCACCGCGCATGTCTGGGGAGTTCAAATCCCCTTTTCTACACTGAGCATGCGCAGACAGGCGACACTATCACGGGGACAGAATTTCAGGACATAGTACACGATATTCCCAGACTGAGACATAGTTAAAGAGATGTTCAGAGACTCAGTCACGTACGAGTGTCAGAACTCCAGACATAGTACCGAGTGATCAAGACTGAGACATTTTACAGGATTGATGATTCAGAGATGCAGACTTGTCCGGGATGGTTCCCGAGACTTTCAGACATTTACAAGTGAGATGGTCAGAGGATGCAGATGATACCGGATGTCAGAGATCAGACACCGATACTGGAGATGGTCTGTGAGATTTTGAGGTATGACTCTACATTTCTGGAGAGGGGGCCCCGACATTTTATTTAAATTTTATTTGATGGTTAGATGACTTGAAGACATGATACTATGATTGTCAGATCACTGCCATGATACAAATTTTGTTGTCAATTGACTGCCGATATGATAAGAGATGGTACGACATGCAGAATGATCACAGAGTGTCGGAGTGCCCATGACTTCAGGGGATTCGGAGTTCTGCAGCATGTTCAGGAGCGTCAAGTACTGCAGAAAAGCTTTTTGAGTGGTCGGGTGCATACCAGCTGGGCTAAATCCGGCCGGGTCAACCTGTGGACCCCTCAAATGGCAACTGTCACAGCTGTGTTCTGTGTTTTCATGGAACGTCACCTGGGTAATTTCCCAACATCTCTTGTGGGTGCCAAGGGACACTCTGGTAGGCCCGACTATCATCTTTTATTGGGGGGGGAGTGCTAGAGAGGGGGGCGGGGAGGGGTGGATTGAGATCCAAGGGCATGTGCAGAATAAAGGGGGGACCCTAGGAGGATATCCGCCGCAACAAAGTGAACTGGGGGCAGTCCCCCCTCACCTCATGTTCATGCGCGCTCTGGAAGACTACTGTTGATTGGTGGTACTGGGAGCAAGCGGTGTCGGAGCAAGGGGTGGTCAACCCGTGAGACAGGCACAGGGAAAAAGGGGCAGGAGGAGGAGGAGGGGCGGGACAGATCAAGCAATCTCGTCATGCACGAGGCTGTGCGCTGGGGGAGATGTCGGCTTGCCCGTTTTGAAAGCGGAGGCTTGGGCTCACAGGCGGTGCAGGGAACAAAGTCCCCCGCTCAAGTGCGGGCTTTCCCTTTTCTTAATTCGCCGGGAAAGTTAATTGCGGAGCCTGTCCTGAAAAAAGGACGCCGCACAGAGAGCCACAGGCGGTCTGATGATGTGTCCGGGTCTCGGCGGCAGGCCCCGGCACATTTTTTAAAAAACCCGTACTGTGGGTAAATCCGGAGAGGGTGGCAAACCCTATGTCGGCCCCCCCCTACTTGCCCTGGCTCCATTCGTTCCGGCCCTCTCTGTCTGACTCCCATGTCTTTAAAATATTACCCTCCTGTGTTTGAAGTACTCTTTGTTAAATTTTCCTAAATTCATCCATCCACCCTGTTTCCCGCGACATTGCTCGCTCTTCCGGGACTGGGACTGAATCATTTCGCATAAAAGGACGGGACTAGCTTTCCGTCGGCGGGAACACTCCTGAGAAAACATTCTTAAAGTCGCTTTTCAGCCCGGAGGGGGGGTTGAGAATTTGGCAAAAGAGGTTTTTTTGGGCGGATGGCGGGGGCCCCCTTTAAATAAACCTTTGGGGGATTTTGTGTGTCCCCCTTGGGGGGTGGTCCCCAAAAAGGAGCCGAATAAGTTTCTTTTGATTCATCATCTTCTTTCCCCAAAAGGGGGTTCGTAATGACTTTTTTTGCCCCCGAGGCTTGTACGTGTGTACCATCTTTTGATGCTGCGGTTGAGGGGTTAGGCGGTTTTTGCGGGGGGGTTTGGATGGAAAAAATGGATTGGAATCGGTTTGGTTTTTTCCCGGTGAAACCGGCTTTTCCTTTGTTGGTGGTTGTTGGAAGGGGACGAATTTTTTTTTGAAAAATGCTTGCCTATGGGCTGTTCGATTTCGTGGCCATTTTTTTTTAGAATGGGTGGTAAGGGACGTCAGGGTTTAGTTTCCCGTCACCCTTTTTTGGATGATTTTCTTGCGGGGGCCTCCTTTTTCCAATGTGGTGCGCCCTTTTGGCCACGTTGCGCACATTGCGGAGAGATTTGGGTCCCTTGGCAGGGACAAGCGGAGGGTCCAGGACGGAGCTGAGCTTCTGGGTATTATAATCGTTCCAGGCTAGGAGTGCAGGTTGCCAGAGGGGAGCTCGGGATTTGCAGGGTGAGTTAGGATGTACAGGATGTAGGGGGGGCAGCTGCGCCGTTGCGTCTTTACTGGGGAAGTTGAATTCCCTGCGGATCATCCCCTGGGAGGATTTTTGTCGACGGTGTCAGCTGCAACGGCGGGGGTGAAAGCACCCCCCATTTCATCAGGTTGTATGGGCCAAGGAAAAACCTGCAGGTGTGGTAACGGTTTCTTGGAGGGTTTCAAGGAAGGTCGGTTTGGAGGGGGACCCGGGGAGTAACTTCGATGTGGAGTTGGTGGGCGCCGCGGGGTCTACGGGCTGGGTTTTTTTCCTGGGTCAAGGAGGCGGAAAAAGTGGGCCCCCAAACATGGATTGAGGCGGGTTTCGTTTTTAAAAAATTGGTGTGTTTTTTTGGGGGGATTTTGCCGGAATTTTTAAAAAAATACGGCTTTTCTGCGACAACAGGGGGGTTGGCAGGTGATCAAAGCATGTTTGGGTTTTTCGCCCCTGTCATCAGGTTGATGCGAAGTTTTGTTGCGCTGCATTAATTTAAAAATATTGTTTGCTGTGATTTTCCCGGGAGCAACACTCTGGGTGTTCTTTGTTCGCTTTCAGTGGGACAAGTTCAGGGAGCTGGCTCCAGGAGCGAGGAGGAAGGGGTTCCCCATCCAGGTTGGGTTTGGGAGCTGGGTTAGGACGCGAGGGGTGGTCGGCAGTCGGTGGCATGTTACTGGTTTGGGCCCATGAGAAGGGATGGAAAGAGTGGGAGGATTGGGGTTGGAGTGGAGGTCAGTTGGGGGACCGGAGGTCAGGTTATTGTTGTTGTATTTTTTTGTCAGGGGTTGGAAAAGGGGTAAGTCGGTTTCTGCTTTGACAAAAAAAATGGGGGTTTTAGATTTTTGGGTTTTAAGTTGCGCAGAATGGAGGTTTTTCCAAGGACTTTGGGCAAGCAGGGAGTAAAAGGGGCAGGAAGGGTTTAAGTGCAAGGAACACGGGGCGATTGTTTGGGAATTGGTGGCATTTTATTGCACGTTGGGAGGGGTTTTGGTATTTCAACTTTTAGGGTGTTTGTTTTCGGCAGATTTTTTGGCTTTTTTGGTGCGTTTCGAATCGGGTGAATTGGTCATCCCTTCCAAAAGGTGGCGGGGGGGTTTATGTGGGGAGGATGTGGAACTGTTGGGGAAAGTTTTGTGTGCTACGGCAAAAAAATTTTTTGAACCCCGGGTTTTCCTAGTTAACCTTCACCGGTGACCAAAAACCTCGTTACGGGTGATCTTTAGTAGTTTTTTTTAATTCCAGTGCCGGCTTGTCCTCGATAAGCCCGGTGGAGGGCATATCATTAGGTTTTAGGGCAAGGAGAAGGGGAACGGTTTCTGGAGGATTCAAAAGCGAAGGTCACGTTTTCTTCGTTCTAGGGAGTTTAACGGTTTAGGGGAGAAGTTTTTTCCGGGTTGGAGTTTCCCCGTTGCCCCGAACATTACTGGTGGTTGAGATTCAGAAAATTTGATTAGGCAGGAGTCGGATGAAACCCCGATGCCTTGACGCACCATGTGTGGCAGTTGAATAGAATTGCCTATCGTTCTTTAGGTTATGCTTACAGTGTTTTACCTGTCATTTTAATTGAAACTATGCATGTATTTATTCCGGAGACAATATCGATTTCTGCCTTTAATGGTAAAATCAAGGGAATGCTCCAGATGGGAAGGTATTTCCCTTTCAAAGGGAATTGGCTCCTTGGACGCTATGGAGTCTGCATCAGGGCCATCTGGTGCCCTCCAAATGACAGTGGTGGACAGAGTCTGAATTGGGTAGGTCCAGCACCCCCCGGAGTCAGCTTACTTGTTTTGATTCTTTCAGGGTATGAATCTGGCGCCTCGGTTTCTGTAACAAAGAGGAGCTGCTTTCTTTGTTAAGCTGGCAGAAGGGGCTTTACAAATGCTTTGGGTCAACTCCATACTGGTGGCAGGCTTTAAGTGAAGGGGCACACGTGCGGTCGATTGTTTGGGAATTGGTGCATTGAATGCCCTGTTTGAGGGTTTACCGACTTCCACTTTGGTCAGCGTTGTTTTCAGGCTAGACTTGTACCTTGGTTTATGGTGCATCGAATGTTCATGGTATCCTCAAGTGGCAGGGGGTTGATGTGGGATGGATGGACTTTCCGCGACAGGAATCTGTGTGCGTTCGAGATCCCAAATGTATCGTGGGCGGGTTGGGGGGGTAAATCCCCTTGGCTGCATGGCTAGTGGCCGCAAATCTGTCGGCGTGTGCTGCATAGGCGGGGGGGTCGCCCCCTTATCAGCATGGTGATGCTCGTCCGAATTCATTGGGCTGGTCCAGTGTATGCGAAAAATGTTTCGCTCCGGGGGCGTACGCGGCTCGTCGATGTTTGGATCAACAGACGTGTAAACTGGTTGTAGGGAAGACTCCATGGTGCCACTCGTTCCCTTGGGCCGGCCACATGAGGGAACCCCTAGGTCGGGGGTTTATGAACTGGGATAGACGGTGGGTTTGAACCTTTATGGGAACGGAAAGGGGCGGAGGCAGTAACCCCCAATGGCCAAGGTTTATTGGAACTTGGGGGATATTTAAAAACAAAAGGGGGTAAACTGTTAGCGACCTGTCTTAGGGGGGAGCATATGGGGGTGGGTGAAAATTTGTTTGGTGATTTTGATGTTTGTTGTGTTTCAAGAGAGGGCTTCCACGCCTCTGGATCTCGGGCATTTATGTTTGTTGGGGTTTCAAGGTGAGGGGCGTGAGACAGTGGGAGGACAGCTGGGCTTCCTAGGGCGAGGGGGCGATAAGGTGGCTGCAGACGGGTATTGCGGTGGGAGAGGGTGGTTCCTGATGTGGGGGATTTGCGTGGCTGCCGGACCGCCGCAGGTTTTTTGGTCATCCAGCAGGGGGGAAGACCCAAGGGGTTTGGACGGCCGGGACCTTATATCGATATAAAGACAGATTGGTATACCTAGTGCAAGGTTTTGGGGACGATATGGTATGGTGGTATTGTGGCCCGGACTAGGTGGCGGTGGCGCGTTCGGTGTTAGGCTTATTTAAGGGGGCCCGTTTTGGGTTAATAAGGGGGGTGGGAAGGTTTTTTGGCCTGGCAAGGTGGTTTGATCTCCGCCCAGGGGTTAGGACCAATGTTTGGTCTTTACCTGCAGCCGGATGGGGTACATTTGATGGATTGGGC